>SJXQ01005249.1:421476-508289 GCA_006408695.1 Aepyceros melampus
TTCCACTCCCAGTACGGTCGCCTTCCCCAGACAACTCTCCGGTGACGGTGTCACCCCCACCCCGGCGCGCTCGCAGCCCAGCCACACCCCCTCCCTCGTCTGGCCGGCGCCCGGGAGAGCGGGGGACCCCCGGCGCCCCGCCGAGCGGGGAGGTCCAGGGAGGCTGCGCTGGGCCCCGGAGGGCTCCGGGCTGGGCCGGGAGCCGAGCTGCGCCAGCCCCGCGCGCAGGACGGGGGCCACGGGTGTCCGAGCTGTCCCTCCCTGGTGGTCCTTAATCCACTTTTTAGACATTGGTGACAGCACGCAGGGCCGTTTTTGCTGCCTTTACGATTTGAACATTGTCAATTGGACACTTTCTAGCTACGGAGAGGTGGAGGGAGGAGGAGGATGGAGCGGGGGACGAGGTGAGCTACTAGAAAGTGTTTTCAGAGATCTGAGCGATACGCAAGACCAGAATTTAGGTGTCTGGAAAATAGAAGGAAAAGAAGAGGCGACCGTTCCGCCGTTGTTTTTTTTTTTTCATCCAGGGAGCCAAGTGGCTCAAGTCCAAGTTTTAGGCTCCCGAATTGGTGGATTAGGGCGCTGTCAGTGCTGAAGATGAGAAGAAAACAAAAAGTTGATTATGCACAGCTAGGGAATACGGTTTTGTTCCTTAATATAAGCAGGCTTCCGTTAGAGGTTTTGTGAAAGCTCATGTATTGTCAGAAAAAGATAAACCAGACGATGACGTTTCTGCCAGTGACTTGTGTTTTGTGTTTTCATCCTCCAGAGCTCTAGCTTCTGGCGAGACCAGGAGAAAGGTTAAAGAGTGGCCTGCTCAACTTAAGCGTTTTGCAAGCTGCCAGATTCAGACAGAATCTTCTCCGAAACCGTCTTATGTTGCCCCTTGTGAGAAATAGCAGAGGTCAGAATAATACACCAAAATAATGACTAACTTTAAAAAGAATTGAGACTGATTTTCCATTTTGTATAGTTTTAAGATTTTATATTATTACTTTGTTTATTGGATTAAGAAACAATATTCAGTACCCAAAAAAATGAGCTTTTTTTTTTTTTAAGGATTGTGAACTGAAATCAGGACAGCTCAACTAAGTACATAGTATTCAAGTTATCTAAAATGTATAGCAAGAAAGTTTTCAGAGCCATGTTGTACTTATTGTATTAACCATTAGTTTTAAAATGACCTGCCTTGTTGAGGGATACTGTAAATGTTACATAACTATTAGAAACCTTTGTTGTATTTCATTTGTTCTCTCTCTTGGATGCAGTGAGCAGCTCCAGTTAATGGAATTGACACAAAAGAGGGGAGTCTCAAAAGGCCTCAGTTATCAAAACAGGCAAACTGATTCACCTCTCTTACCACACTAAGCTAAGAAGCTTAGGCTGATGCAGTCTCATGTCCATCAAGAGGAAACACGTGAAAGCAGAGAGAGCTTTTTGACCCTTCCGATTACTTCTGCCCCAGCTGAGTTCTGCATGGAGGTCTTCCTGTGTTGAATGGACAGGTATTGGGGGAGGAAGTCAATGGAAGGTTGCTGTTTTATCTGGATATTATTTTTATATGTGTGTGCTGCTGCTGCTAAGTCGCTGCAGTCGTGTCCGACTCTGTGCGACCCCATAGACCGCAGCCCACCAGGCTTCCCCGTCCCTGGGATTCTCCAGGCAAGAACACTGGAGTGGGTATGTATATGCTCAGTCATGTCCGACTCTGCAACCTCATGGACTGCAGCCCATGAGGCTCCTGTCTCCATGGGATTTCCCAGGCAAGAATACTGGAGCGGATTGCTATTTCCTACTTCAGGGAAGCTTCCCCACCCAGGGATTGAACCTGAGTATCTTGAGTCTCTTGCATTGGCAGGTGGATTCTTTACCACTGCACCACCTGGGAAGCCCATATATATATATATACTATTTTTTTCTGTAAGTTTTTTTACATATACTTTTAAAAATTTGTATATACTTTCTATAAGTTTAAGATAAATCTAAAGTATCCATGAAATCACACACCAATATTTTAGTAAGTGTAAATTTGACTAAGGGAGGATGCCTCTATTTTTATTTTTTTTAATTATTTTGTTATTCTTATTTTTATTTCTTGATTGTACTGGGGTCATATGGGATCTTAGTTCCCTGACCAGGGATTGAACCCATGCCCCCTGTATTGGAAGGTCAGAGTCTTAACTACTGGACTACTGGGGAAGTCCCAAATGCCTCTTTTTAAACTAAGTGACATGTTCTGTTATTGATCCTTTCCGTGATCATCGAAAGTGAAGTCTGATATCATTTGTTTCATTGCCTCCCTAGCCTGGTATAATGCCTGTCATGTTGAAAGAGATCAATAAATAGCCTTGAATAAGCAACAACAAAATGATTCAGAGGTAATATCTCTGAAGTTGTCAGAAAGTAGTTGTTATACTAAAGCCATTAGAAACAGGTTGTAAGTAACCCTATGAAAGGTCTAGATTCTAGGCGACTTCACTTTCATTTTTCACTTCATGCATTGGAAAAGGAAATGGCAACCCATTCCAGTGTTCTTGCCTGGAGAATCCCAAGAACAGGGGAGCCTGGTGGGCTGCTGTCTATGGGGTCGCACAGAGTCGGTCACGACTGAAGCGACTTAGCAGCAGCAGCAGCAGCAGAGTGCGTGCATGCTCAGTCATGTCTGACTCTTTTTGCCCCATGAACTATAACCTGCTAAACTCCTCTGTCCATGAGGTTCTCCAGGCAAGAATACTGAAGTGTGTTGCCATTTCCTTCTCCAGGGGATCTTCCCCACCCAAGGATCTGTCTCCTGACCCAGGGATCAAACCTGTGTCTCTTTCATCTCCTGCGTTGGCAAGCAGGTTGTTCCATCACTGGTGCCATCTGGGAAGCCCAAAGTCTAGAAGAGCAAAATGAAAATAAACTTAATTCTAGAAACTGTGACAGTCTAAGAGTGATAAACTCTAAAAGCTTGAATAGTCTTGGTTGGGGCAGTGGGGTTTGAAATTAGCTGAGCAATTCCCTGAAGATGATGGTGGTGGTTTCCTCGCAAAGTCATATCTCTCATAAGCACCAGGAAAGAGGCCTCTAGTGTGGCGGGCACGCAAAACCAGGCTTCAGTCCTTTTCACAAACAAAGAGGAATGCCAACCTTCCCTACCCACCCCCACCCCCAGCATTGTTCATATCTCTGACTGCTCTGCCCTTTGTAGATCCTTTTTTCTCTCGGAAGTAGCTGTTTACAAGCTGATTTTCCAGATTTCACCCAGAAATCATTGGCTAGGGTTGGGACCAGAGGGTGGGGGTTGGCAACTGGAGCTGGTGATGAACAGAATAGAAAAAGAGGGCGGTTTAGCCTGCCTTCTGCATCTGCTGGCAGCTGGGATGACCCTGGATATAAATGACTTTGTGCCCTTTGCTGAATTAACTGCAATTTAGGAGTAGTGCTTACCCTGGTATCCTTGGAAACCAGAGATAATGGTTCTCATTACAGTGGGTTTCTATATTTAACAAGCTGGATGTGTGTGGCTCTCTAGGCACTTTTCAATTAGCATAATGTTTGCTTAGTGTTTGGATTTTAGAAAAATAAACTCATCTCTTTTTGGAATATGTGTACATAAAAAATATAAGGGGGGGTACATACATTGTATGAGAGTCAAGTACTTGGGGTAAGTTTCCTTCCTGTTCCACCAGAGAAGAGCTAAAACAGAACTGCTAATATTTGTGATCATTCAGAAGGCGTTTTTCTAGTTTATTGATAAACTGGTTTCTTCTCTGCCTTCCTTCTGCCTCCCACTAGTCTCCCCTGTCCAGCTTCTTTACTGTCTTATCTGTCATTTGGTCCTTTTAGTTTCTAGTTAGCTCATTTTCCATATAGTAAGATACTAATAAATTTAAGGGTTACATTTATAAGGTGGATATTAAGATGCAGGATAGAGGGGATGAGGGTAGTCTGTAGGCATGCTTGCTTCAGGGAACATACTGAACACGGGTGATGTGTTTTCCAGATCCATTATGGCCTTTGTGTTATCATATTCAAAAGTTTCCCCCTTTTAAGTGAGAACATGTAAAATTGCTTTAACCATTTTTATACTTTTTTATTTGATATAATTTCAAAGTTATGGGCTTCCCTGATAGCTCAGTTGGTAAACAATCTGCCTGCAATGGAGGAGATGCTGGTTCGATTCCTGGGTTGCGAAGATCCACAGGAACAAAAATAGGCTACCCACTCCACTATTCTTGGGCTATCCTTGTGGCTTAGCTGGTAAAGAATCCGCCTGCAATGCAAGAGACCAGAGTTTGATCCCTGGATTGAGAAGATCCCCTGGAGAAGGAAAGGCTACCCACTGTAGTATTCTGGCCTGCAGAATTCCATGGACCGTATAGTCTGTGGAGTCGCAGAGAGTCGGACACGATGAGTGACTTTCACTTTTTCAAAGTTACAGGAGAGTTTCAAGAATCACACAGTAAAGCTCCACATACCTTTCTGTAATCATTTTGATTTCCACTTTTCTAAAATGTTTTCCTTCCCTGCCTTGACCTTCGGTGGGTACCAGGAAATATTTGTTGTTGAGTTGTGTGCTCATAGGGTTCCGAGTTTGCGTGTGGGCTTACTGAAGTCATTTCAAGAAATCAAGAAGATTGAAAAACTTAAAGATCATTTAGGCCAACTCCTTTTGGCACTTGTAGATGAAGATGTTAAATGTCTCAGAGTTGCTACCAGTTCTGTGTCCTTTTTCCAAATTAATCAATGTGATTTCAGCTGCTGTGCTGCAAATGTTAAAATGTCTTCCTTTCCTTGCAAACATCAAGGAATCAAGAAGATTGGAAAACTTAAAGATCATTTAGGCCAACTCCTTTTGGCACTTGTAGATGAAGATGTTAAATGTCTCAGAGTTGCTACCAGTTCTGTGTCCTTTTTCCAAATTAATCAATGTGATTTCAGCTGCTGTGCTGCAAATGTTAAAATGTCTTCCTTTCCTTGCAAACTTCTTGCCAAATCTCTCTAGCCCAATGAAGTCTCTTAGCAAATTTGTTAAACTTTATGGCTGTTGTTTAATGAGTTAACAACTCATTAAAAATAAGCTTTACACAGTGATTTCAGAATTTTAAGAGGGTTTATAATTTGGGCTAGATAGTTACAACACTGCTGTTGTAGTACAGAAGCAACTTTAGCTAATTTAGCAAATGGGTCTGACTGTGTTCCAGTAAAACTTTATTTATAAAAATAGCAGGTCAGACTGGGCCCTTGAGCAATATATTACTGACCCTGGAGTATGTTGGAAGTTAGACTTTTAGAACTTTGTGATTGTGCAGTCTTTATTAATGAACACCTCTCGGAAATGATAGCAACCTCATATTACACTGTGATTATTGAAAATGTTCAAGAATTAAAAGAATTAGTCTACATATTTAGGGGTCATTCTGGGAGATAGAAAATTATGTTTTCCCTCTTTTAAGGATATCCTTAAGGATTAAACATACAAAACCTCATACATGGATTCTGTGGTGAGCTACCATTAACTTAAGGCCAGGACACATTCAAGGATGGAAACTGAACGGGAATCTAAGTTGTTTTCCATCGGGAAATGAATTTGAGCTCCACAGAGGAAGAACAGCGTTTTTGTTATTGGTAAACTATCATTTAAAAAAACTTATGCACGGTGGGGGGGCGCCTAAGATGGCGGAGGAATAGGACGGAGAGACCACTTTCTCCCGCACAAATTCATCAAAAGAACGTCTCAACGCTGGGTAAATTCTACAGGGCAGCTTCTGAATGCGAGCAGAGGACATCAGGCATCCAGAAAAGCAGAACATTGTCTTCAAAAAAGCAAAACGAATACAGTATTGTAAAGCAAAACAAACTAAAAAATAAAAATTAATTAAAGAAAAAGAAATTAAAAAATAAAAAACTAATGCAGGACATTAGAGCATTTTAAGAACAAAAGTATAGACAAATGATCTTGAGAATACAAATGTTACCATCTATAATTATTTAAATCATTTTAAGTGACATGGACAGTGACATCCATAGAAGACTTACACGTACAAAATATTCAATGTGTAAATAGAAATTATTTCTTGTTGACAGTAATGATGTGAAATGTATTCTGTAACTTTTCTTGATATTATCAAATATTTTAAAGATTTTTAAAATATCTAAATAGAGGGATAAGAACTTAACATTACTTCAAATCTAAAATTCAAATGTATGAAATATACTGCAGTTTCTTAACCTATGTACCGTTTGACTTTAAAAGACTCTGCTTAATGCTGTCTTGATTCCATTTAGTGTATCAGAAAACTACTTTTAATTTGTGTATTAGACAATGCAGCATTACTGTTTGCTATTAAATCCTGTTAGAGACAACAAAAGTAAAGCAGTTACTATAGTACTTATAATACAGAGATACTCAATAAAAGTTGAATGAATTAATGTCAGTAAATTTTATGAAAACATGAAATTGTATCCTGTAAATAGATGAGAAAAGAGAGTTTAGAAGTCACAACAATGTAAAGTTTGTTGGGAAAAAAGTTTACTTTCAAGTGCTTACTGAGAATGTCGTGCATGCCATCAAATTAATACTTGCTCTAGTGTTTCCAGTAATTAAGCCAGAAGCTGGAGGGATGGTTTCTTAAGTCAAGATAATTGTCTCTAGAGAAGGTGCATTTCCACAAGGTTAGAAAGAGGCCAGCCTCAGAGAGGCAGTGGAGCAGGATTCATTCAAAAGCATCTATTGAACCCTTGTTACGTGCCAGGTGCTTTTTCCCCACAGAGATGGTTTAGAGGAGAACTGAATAGAGATCTTTTCCTAATAGCTAAGGGGGGAAATTGCTTCTGGAAACACAAGCAAAACTGAAGCCTTCTGTCCAGCTTGGGCATAAGGAGAAGGGTGGTTAACTTTCAAAATGCTGCTCCCACAGCTCAGGGGCAGGAAAGCAAAAATGGAAAACAAAACCCTCTCCTGGGAGCCGGTTGCTGGACCAAGGTTAAATGAGAGTGAACAGTAGGTTAAAAGAGCTGATGGAGAGCATGTCACTAATTTTTTTTTTTTTTTTTTTAGATTTTATTTATTTATTTTTGGCTGTGCTGGGTCTTCGTTGCTGTGCCTGGGCTTTCTCTCATTGTGGGGGTCGGAGGCTCCTCTCTAGTTGTGTTACACGGGCTTCTCACTGCAGTGGCTTCTCTTATTGCGTCTCCCAGGCTCTAAGACTCCCGGGCTTCAGTAGTTGCAGCTCAAGGGCTTAGTTGCTAACCGCATGTGGGATCTTCCAGGACCAGGGATTGAACCAGTGACCTCTGCACTGGCAGGTGGATTCTTACCCACTGGACCACCAGGGAAGTGAGAGCGTATCACTAGTAATGGGGCTGTCTACTCATATTAACAACCTTGCACATAGAAGTATCTCAGAACGAATCGCCAGTCTATGTTCGATACAGGATACAGGATGCTTGGGGCTGGTGCACGGGGATGATCCAGAGAGATGATATGGGGTGGGAGGTGGGAGGGGGGGTTCAACATTGGGAACTCATGTACACCCATGGCAGATTCATGTCAATATATGGCAAAACCAATACAGTATTGTAAAGTAAAATAAAGTAAAAATGAATAAATAAATTCTGGGCATAATGAGCTGAGGTTAAGTATATGAAAAAAATAAATGACTGAATTTTCCAAGTTAAAAAAAAGAAGAAGAAATATCTCAGAGCAAGGTTACGAGCAGTGATTTTTGCCTCAGCTGTGCCCTGTGGGGCTGTTTCTGCTGCTTCGTTTCTTCCCTGATGCCTGGGCATCTTTCATTCTGCTCCCAGCTTAGGACCTGTGACTTGCTGAGTTAGTGTGAGCAGGCAGAGAACTTCCCAAATACAACTATTGAGTCCACGGGGAAGGCTGGAGAACCCAGCTTAGAAAATAAAGCAGAAACCAAGAGAAGGTGTCTGAGCTGGAGTGAACATCATGCCTTTGGAGGAGCTGCTGCCCTCGTGGCCAGCCACGCCCGAGCCCTGGAGCCACCCTTCTCCTGTGACTCAGTAAAGATGCTTCTGGGAGCATCAGCTGCCTGGGCTGCTGTTGAGCCCACATCCCAGGTGACAGGATTTATTTAGCAAGAGCAAGGTGCTGGATCTCTTTGGCCTTCATGGTGGGGAAAAGTGCCAGGGAGACAAAAAACAAACAAGACAAATATTCCAGAGATTAGTATGGATGAGTTCTCAGTGAGAAAATTCTCAGTGGTTTTTTGTTTGTCTCATGTGTTTTTCTTTTTCATCTTGATAGAAAATTATGGAATCATGGCTTACATGTTGTGATTTATACTGCTGATTTCATGCATTTTGACTGTTGTATCGCAGCTCGCAGCCCTCTTAGGAAGTGATGAGGTTGTGGGTCCTCTGAGACTCCAACACTGTTTGTGATGACTGGAGAAAGACTGTCTTATCTTACTTGCAAAGTGATAGATTAGCCATAGATTCTTAATGTTCTCTGTTGGGAAAACAGTTTTCCAAAGATCATTTAGAAAGATAGTCTTAATACTATGTGGAAACCTATGGTTTTATATTACCATGTAGATATATTACAGAGAATTAATAATAAAAATGTAATATAATTGAATTAATTTCTCTAATGATCCATTAAAATTGTTGTAATATTTTTTCTCTTATTCTTTTAAGGGTGATTTTGTTATATCTTAATGGCTATCTCAGTCAAATGCTGAGAATGGAAAAGGGTGGAATTTTCAGGGCAGGGTTGGGATGAGGGCAGCAGGGAGTAGGTAGATGACCTGATTTCTTAAGAAGCATATGTTAGCAATAAAGTCACCAGCTATGATGGCTTGATATTTTTCCTTTCAAAATGAAATCGCATTTGAAACCTTTGTGTAGCATTTTTCCTAATTTGATTTTCATCTGACTCTGACTTTTAAATTGATAAATAAATTGATAAATATTTAATAAATATTAGTGCCAGAAATGTTAAAAATCATATTTATTTGGGAGACACTGGAGCAAAAATATCTGCTGCATTTATCATCTCAGTGCTTCTCTGCACTCTGAAATGCATACTTGACAGCAGTTCATTTTAGATATGTTGTTGATTACATTTTTAAATGCAAATGAAAGAGAAGTGCTTTTATAGATGACTGAGCTTTATTTCTTTGCCAGTTTTTCTCCATGGTGTCCTGAAATTTCTCCTCATGTGGAATGTCAATTAAGCTTTCCTGCTATACTTAAAATATTTCGACCTCTTTGGGTTTTTTCAGTAGCATTGCTACCCTGGAGAAACAGAATGGTCCAGATCAGTGTTTCGATACATTAAACACCAAGCAAAAATAAAAGAAAAAATTCTTTTTCTCTACATCCTTTAAAACCAAATGTCCAAAGAGTACAGTAGTTTCAAGGGGTATTTTATCTTCATGATTGTCTTATAATAGGTATAATCCTTGTAAAAAGCATTTCATGTATTTCCAAGAACTTTATAGATTTATTTGATTATTAACTTGATGAAATTTGGCAGACCAGAATGCTTTGTAATGCATATCTATTTTCTTACATATAGATAAAATTAAATTTCTATCTCTGTTGATCACATTATGTAAAAAATGGATTCCCACAGTATTTGAGTATGTTTGGGATGAGGTGACTTAAAACCCAGACTAGATTGTGTTGCTGATGGTTTTGGAGGGCCCAAAGGTCAGCTCAGAAGAGGTAGTAGGTGGCTGAATCTGAAGTGGGGCTTTTCACCAAGTCTGTAAGGATGTGAGAGATGGTGTGACTTGAAGTACAGTCTCTGTATAATTCACACTGGAAATACGAAAGACAGCCTGCTCCAAAACAGCTGATGCTGAGCCCTAAATGAGAGACACCTGGTACCATTTACCAACCAAGAAAAAGATTTCAGTTTTATGAGCCTCAATCGTGAAAGTATAAACCAGCTCTGAATTGCAGGGGCTAATTTGTGATCAGGTTTTTTTACACAGTGGACAACTCCATGTGACACGTTCTAAGAAGAAAGGCAGTAAGGGATTTATGATGCTTAACTATGAGTAGTGATTATCCAGGGCACCTCCAGGAAGGTTCATTAATGTAAAAGGATGAAGGGCAGAGACCAGCTGGACTTAACCAAGGTTTTAATTAGAGCCTATTTTTAATGAAATGCAGCTTATCCCAGGACTAGAACACAGTATAAACTAAAATATGCAGAACTGAGAGCTTTATGTTGGTTGGAAGGGATCCTTGTAGGCCCCCGTAAACTTGCATTTTAGCAAGCAATTTTAATCCAAGAGTTGAATGCGTTTCAAACCATCCATATTTCTTGACTACCTCTTTATTCATTCATTCAAAAATATTTGTTCATGGCTCTTAGAGTTTGCATTCTAGTTGGATGATAGAAAGAACAAATCAGAGACAGTGGAACAGAGATGGTTGGGGATGGGGTGACCGTGGATCAGCAATGGTATGGAGATGTGGAAACAGATATGCTGAGTAAGCAATTACACAGATGAGTTTGGCATTTGGCAGAGAGTCTGGACCAGAAAAATTGGGAAGTCCTCAGCATACAAATCAATTTAAAGTCTTAACCTTGGATACATTTGTTCCACCAAGGGAGTGAATGTAAATTAAGCAGAGACGAGAACCAAAGATGACCAACACTGAGAGTTTGGGAGATGCGTAGGAACTAGCAAGGAAGACTAAGAAGGGATTACTAGTGAAGTAGAGGAAAACTAAGAGGCTGTGGGGTCCTGGAGCCTGGGGAAGAGAGGGTATCAAGGAGGAGGGCTCAATCCTAGCTGACAAATATGTTCAAATGGCAAGTAAATTAGGGACTGCGAACTTAACAGTGAGAGATTAAACTCTTATTTGATTACTAGCTATGCTCTGAAGACCCCCTGAATTTAATCTCAAAAGTCCTACCAAAATGAAAAACATATACCAGTGTGTGAGTTGTGGGATACTTGAATTTGTTCTATCCAAATTACAAAGATTTTATTCTGTTAGGCAAGCTTAACTTTCTTATATTCTGAAGATAACCTGTAGAAAATTTCATGAGAGCAGTAACCGTGTCTGGTTACCATTGTAGCCTGGGGCCTGACACAGAGTAACATTCAAGACATAACTTCTCTTTAATGAATGGGTGCTCACTGAACTTGTTAATTGACCCTTTTGTGATCACAGTAGACATTTCAAGCTTCGGAGAACATGAATCCTTTATGAGAGAATTATCTGCTTCAGCTTTTTATTATTTGATCACTCAGATGTTCATAAAAAAGTTTGTAATGTTTTTACAGTTTCAATATATTATGGGCCAAGTTGTACCGTCACCCCTGCACCCTACTCATATGTTGAAATCCCAACCCCCAGTACCTCAGAACATGACTCTGTTTGGAGATTGAGTTTAAGGTGGTAATTAAGTTAAAATTAGGTTGTTAGAATGAGTCCTAATACTGTGTGATTGGAGGAAATCTGGACACACACATACAGAGTGAGCATGTGAAGACACAGGGAAAAAATGGCTGTCCACAGGCCGAGAAAAGAGGCCACAGGAGAAACCAAACTTGCTGAATCTTGGTCTTGGATTTCTGGCCTCCAGAATTGTGAGAAGATAAATTTCTGTTGTTTAAGGCACCCAGGCTGTGGTACTTTGTTACGGCAGCCCTAGTGAACTAATACACAAATGTAACAATCAAATGCCTCTTTTTTTTTCTTTCTGAATATTGAAATGTAATCATTTATAATAAGGATTTAGATGACAAAATTAATGCATAACCCATTTGAAAAGTTATAGACTATGCAAAATATTTGCCCCAATATACTTATAAAATAATTGCTAAAGAAATAAGTGACATGCATTTTCAGGAAGCACTCAGAGTCAGCCAACATTGTCCAGAGATGTTATATTCGATTTTAAAAGTTTTCAGATAACTAAAATCTCCCCTGATAATGCTAAAAGTTTAACCCATTTTAGATTAACAAAAAAAGACTTCCTAAAAGATTGCAACTTCCCCTTCCTCGCCTCAGCCTTCTTAAATAGAGTATGCTGTACATAATTTAACTTTAATTTGAAGCCATCAGTCTGAGACAGATGTGTGTATGAAGTGAATATCCAAAAATATCCAAGACCCTTGAAGTCCTTAGATTTTACATTCATAGTTTCATCTATTTCCTATTGACTGTAAAAGGCCAAGGAGGCGTGGAATTTGTCATTTTGCCTAGACATTCTTCTGAATCCCAAACACTGAGAATCTGGAAGGACACATGAATGAACCACTTCAGTGGAAATGCCTAGCTAGACATCTGTATCTCAATAAAGCTTTGTTTTTCTCTGCTTACCATTTCTGAGCTCACATTTCTGAAAAAATTAAACAATGAAAACTCTTCATTGTGGAAATAACCAGAGATGAGAAAGAAGACTTTATCTGCAGGTGAAATTACCTCAATTTGTGGTTTGAGAATAGTCTCTGGAGCAGATGATTTTTAAAATTTGTACTGTGGTAAAACATACATAACATAAAATTTTACTATGCTAAGTGTGGCAGTTCAGCGGCATTAAGTACATTCACATTGCTATGCATGCATCGTCGTCAGCCATCTCCAGCACTGTTTCATCCCAAATGACCCTCTGTGCCCATTAAGCAGTAACCCCCTGTTCTCCCTGTCGGCCAGCCTTCCCATTCTGCTTTCTGTTTCTGTGACTGACTGTTCTAGGGACCTCGCATATATGGAATCAAGTGTTTGTCTTTTTTTGTCTGTTTATTTCACTGAAGCATATGTCTTTAAGGTTTATCCACGTTGTAGCATGTGTCAGACTTTCTTAATGATCTATTCCATTCTATTATATACCACACTTTTTTTTTTTTTTTAATTAATTTTTATTTTTTAGTTTGTTTTGCTTTACAATACTGTATTCGTTTTGTTACACATTGACATGAATTAGCCATGAGTGTACATGAACTCCCAATCCCGACCCCCTCCTCCACCCTCCCGCCCCACACCTCTCTCTGGATTATCCCCATGCATCAGTCCCTAGCATCCTGCATCCTGCATCAAACCTGGACTGGCAATTCATTTCGCTTATGATATCGCACATGTTACATTGCCACTCTGCCAACCCATATACCACACTTTTTAAGTCTCTTCATTTGCTGGTGAACTTTTTGGCTGATTCCACCTTGGGCTATTGTGTGTGATGCTGCTGTGAACATCTGTCTGCAAATATACACGTTCAAGTCTCTGATTTCAGTTCTTTGGGTATATGCCTTGTTGTTGTTCAGTTGCTAAGTTGTATCCGACTCTCTGTGACCCCGTGGACTGTAACACAACAGGCATCCCTAAATTGTTGGATTATATGGTAATTGTGTGCCTACTTCTTTGAGGCCCGCCAACTGTTTTCCTGGAGCGGGTGATTTTTGTTGGAAATGTGCTTCCAGAGCTGCCTATTAACATATCTAAATTTAAGGGTCCCTGGGAGTGTCCGTGAGGTCCATGTCAATGTCACCAGAGCAATTTTTAACTGCCTTGCCCTTTCGCAGTGCTGCAGCGAAGCTGTTGGTTGTGGGACTGTGACTAATCCCATCTTGCCCATGCAGCAGACTTTTACTGGGGGCTGTGTCCCTCGTGAAAATGCTGGCCATCGGGTGCATGTTGAGACCTGCTGGCCGACTGTACATAGTCTAAAATTCAACAACAGTGTTTGGGTAACCAGAACACTAACGCTAACTGGTAGAAATTTTTAGCCTTTCAAAGAGCAACACGTTAGTGAGTTTAAAGGGTACGTACACTGGGTAAACATGAGCTGGTGGGGAGCCATAGGGGAAACATACATGTGTCTGTGGATGCGTCAATAACCTACCATGTTAGTTATGAGCTAGATCCTTGTACACAGCACAGAGAGGAAACACGATTCATGAATGAATAGCAGACTGTTTTGTCTCCAGATCTGGGGTAACTGACAGTGGTTTTAGGAACAGAAAACAAAGATCAATACATATAATTGGTGGAGAGATACAAGTAGGAACGTGAGATGCGGCTCCCACGTTGAGCAGAGGAAGAGACTCAGTCCAAATATTGATGACTGTCTTACTCAGCTCTGTGCACAATTGTGTAGCGCTTCCTGTTTACATTAATGATACATCTAGTCTATAATTAGGTGGTATTTGTGTCCTACTGTGCTCTTGGACCGTGCCTTACACCAGTAGCTGTGCATGCCTTTTATCTGTGACCTGCCAGTTTATGATTATATTAAATTTGCTTTTGCTGCAGCTGGATATATGTTCTATCTCTGCAATTACTGTCAGGCAGACTGAGCTGGTGCTGTTGATAAATGCAGTGTAGGACAGGGCTGTGATTTGCTTCAAGTAAGAGGAAAAATATAGACTGTAACTCAAGCTGAGATCAAAGAAAGATTGTGTGTGTGAGAAGTTTACTTCATGAATAGATGACAGTAAAGTTATAAGTAAAAATGCTGCTTCTTGGTGACCTAGACTGAAGGGGACCATTCTGCAGTGCTCTGCTGTAGTAATTATTGCTGCTGCTAATGTTGTTTTAAATCTTTTAATTCATCCCTTTATGTGTGCCACTGTTATTTCTATTCTGATGAGCATCATAAGGCTGAAGTTGGAATTATAGCTTTGCACACTTTCTTTCTCTGGAGTGCTACAGAAGTGTCAGATAACTTACAAAGAACCTAGAAATATTGGTTTAATTTTTCAATATGTTATATGTGCTCTATTCTAAGTACCTTGATGATTTGGTACTCAACATACAGCTGTGAACCCTGGGAGACAGTTTTAGAAGGTTATCTGTTTCCATAGAGAAGCAAACAAAAAATGTTGATTTTTCTACTTAATAAATCAGAAAGTGATTGTTTGGTCCTCTGAGTCTTCCAGGTAATAAGAGATTGATCTAATGACATTAAAAAATAAACTACAAAAATTGTTTCCATCTGCTTTTATATGTGTATTTTTAAATGCTGAAATACCCAAAATACAAGTGGGATTTTTGCTTATTACCAATAAATAAATACACACATATATAAGAAGATGAGTGGTTACATTGAGCAAAATAATAATTAAGACCGTTCCAATTCTAAAATATGAGTTCTGACTAATGAGGGGGATGTTTACAGTATCTAAAATCCCTGCTTGACTTTCCTTCCAGTAGTGGACAACCATTATTTGAGGACCAGGTAGACCTTGGCTGGGTCCCTCATGGCTCAGACGGTAAAGAATCTGCCTGCAAAGCAAGAGACTCAGGCTCGATCCCTGGGTCAGGAAGATCCCCTGGAGGAGGAAATGGCAACCCACTCCAGACCTCTTGCCTGGAGAACCATGGACAGAGAAGCCTGGTAGGCTGCAGTGCATGGGTCAGCAAAGAGTCGGACCAGACTGAGCACAGCGCGTTATAGACTTTGTCTGAAGATGTAGTGTCCACACCAGCTGGCCTGGTTCAGAGGGGTTGGTCATGCCTGCGTGGCCAACCCAAAGAAAGGCATCTGGGATTGGAAAGGAAGGGGACCGGAGTTGAAAAGACCCAGGCATTGTAGGAACTTGAGCTGAAGAGGAGGGACCCATACCATTCTAACAGAATAAATAAATTCATTTGCACTGAAATCTGCAGAGCTTGCTGGCACCAAGAGTCTCCTCTATTTTAATTGAGACAGAGGAATTAGAGGATTCCAGTGAGTAAGCTTTGAAGTAAGGACACTCAGCCAGGGACCAGCCCCAAGATCATATTTCTTTGTTTAACAGCCCTGCTTAGTACACTCAGTGAGTCAGGGATTGTCTTTCTCTTTGCTAAGGCAAAAGTGGTAGCGAGTTCTTTCAGGGCCAGAACTGGTACATCGGACGATCAGCACATCCTCAGTGGTTGAGTACAGACATTCATTGTGTTCCCAGCCTTCCTCTGGGAGAGTTCGAAGTGAAGTGAAGTGAAAGTTGCTCAGGCCCATCCGACTCTTTGTGACCCCTTGGACTATACAGTCCACGGAATTCTCCAGGCCAGAAGACTGGAGTGGGTAGCTGTTCCCTTCTCCAGGGTATCTTTCTAACCCAGGGATCAACCCAGGTTTCCCACATTGCAAGTGGATTGCTTACCAGCTGAGACACAAGGGAAGCCCACAAGGGAAAGTTAAGAGTTTATGCCAGATGTTTCCATAGAGCTTCTTAGGTATTGAGAGGAATGATTTGGTCAAATTGCTAAAGAAATGTGGAGAGAAATAGAAGAACTTCTGACCTGGAAAAGTTTAGCAGTAAGAATTACAAATTCCCATTCCAGGATGGCTGTATGGTTCCATCCTTCTTCGTCAGTTTCTACAAGCGAAGGATGTTCCTGTCAGGGAGCGTATCTGGCAGGCCAGCCTCAAGACTGAGCTTTCCGTCTATGGCTGAGAAGGGGAGACAGGAAGCCCCCATGCCATCCGCCAGTCTTCCCTCCATCACCCTCTCACTGTCGTCCTGGAAACCCGGAGCTCGCTTCCTTCCCCAGCTCTTGAATTGAAAGCTTAGGGAAGCAAAACTCTTAAGCACTGAAATATAACCAAATGTTGGCATTTTTTGTGCCCAAAATTTGTAAAATGACCAGTTTCCAGATTATATTTAAGTTGGCCGATGGGAGAAGTGTGACAAAAAGAGGACATCTTAAACCCGAATCTCTAGAGCATCCCTCATCAGAAGTACCAGGTAGCGGTCCAGGTGCCAGTGTGTGGGAGCAACCGGAGAAAGAACCGCTCCCCTGGACAAAGAAGCCTGGAGAGCATTCACCAGATGTCACAGATCCTGGGGGCCCAGGTGGAGTCCTTGAGAGGGTTCTGGAGCCAGGCAGACTTGCTATTTAGATCCTATGTATGTCAGTCGCCCAGTCATGTCTGACTCTTTGCGACCCTATGAACTGTAGCCCACCAGGCTCTCCTGTCCATAGGATTCTCCAGGCGAGGATGCTGGATTGAGTTGCCATTCCCTTCTGCAGGGCATCTTCCCAACCCAGGGAATGAACCCAGGTTTCCTGCATTGCAGGCGGATTCTTTACCACCTGAGCCACCAGGGCTTGCCCCATCTGGATCCTAGCATCATAGATTATGACTGATGACCTTAGGAAAGTTACTGCACTTCTGTGAGCCTGTCTTCCCAGGTTTCAAGATTATGATAGTAATACCTTCCTTACAGATTGTTGTAAGGTTTCAATGAGATAAACATTTGAAAAAATTTAGTGCAAGTCCTGGCCTATAGTAAGCATTTAACAAAACACTGCATTCCTCTAGTTTATTCTCACTCCAGGAGCTGGTGATGGGCAGGGAGGCCTGGCGTGCTGCGATTCATGGGATTGCAAAGAGTTGGACACGACTGAGCGACTGAACTGAACTGAACTTGTCATTTGACCATCACCCCTTACCTGAGGCCCTGTCACCCCGCATGCAGTCTTCACCCCTCTCAGGCTGAAGTCTGTTTATTCAGGCTGTGCTGGGTCTTCATGGCTGCACTTGCTTTTCCAGTGGTTGTGGCAAGTGGTGGCTACTCTTGGTTGTGGTGCGTGGCCTTCTTACTGCGTGACTTCTCTTGCTGCAGAGCCCAGGCTCTAGGGCACGTGGTCTCAGTAGCTGTGGCTCCTGGGCGCTTGAGCACAGGCTCCATAGTGTGGCGCATGGGCTTAGTTGCTCCACGGCAATGTGGAATCTTCCCAGACCAGGGATCGAACCAATGTCCCTTGCGTTGCAAGGTGGATTCTCAATCACTGAACCACCAGGGAAGTCCTAAGGCCGCAGTCTTATTTCAAAGAGTGTTACGGGCTGAATTGTGTCTTCTCCCAAATTTCTTCGGTTGAAGTCTTAACTTGCAGGACATCAGAATTCAGAGATAAGGCCTTTAAA
The DNA here is from genome assembly GCA_006408695.1 of Aepyceros melampus. Lineage (NCBI taxonomy): Eukaryota > Metazoa > Chordata > Mammalia > Artiodactyla > Bovidae > Aepyceros > Aepyceros melampus. Next base: position 439,310 of record SJXQ01005249.1, read on the forward strand.
GAGGTAATTAAGTTACAATGAGGTCATTAGGGTGGACCCTAATTCAGTATGACTGGTGTCCTTGTAAGCAAAGGAAATTGGGATCTAAAGATGGACAGGAAGAAAACGCTATGAAGATACAGGGAGATGATGGTGATCTACAGCCTAAGGAGAGAGGCCTCAGGAGGAATCAGTCCTGCTGACACCTCAGTCTCCCACTTGATGCCTCCAGGGCTGTGAGGAAATAGCTGTTTGACGTAGAGTCACCCAGGCTGCGGTGCTTTACCAAACTGACTGATGCAGGAGCCATCACTGAAGACTTGGGGTGGGAGGGACATCTGCTCTCATAGCCTAGCAGGTAGGAAAAGAGAAAAAGGGCAGCCTCCTGTCTGCCTGGTAGAAGGGAGGGGAGTGTGGTTACTGCAAACTCAAAAAGGCTCGCTTGACACCGAGTAGCGAATTTTTGTAGTATTGTTCGTTGATAATTTTGTGATGTTGTTTCAGGTATGTTAAGCATTACAGAGGCTCCTGATGACTGAAATGGAAGCCTGACCACCCAGATAACACATGACTTGAATAACCTTTTGGATCATAACATGTTTGGTTTTTTTTACAACTTTTATTAGAGTATAGTTGATTTACAGTGCTGGGTTAGTTTCAGGTGTTCAGCAAAATGGATCAGCTTATATTTATCAGTCTTTTTTAGATTTTTCTCCCATACAGGCCATTACAGAGTATTGAGTAGCGTTCCCTGTGCTATATAGTAGGTTTCTTATTAGTTATCTATTTTATGTAGAATGTCTGTGTGTTACTCACTCAGTTGTGTCTGACTTTTCGTGGCCCCATGGATTGTAGCCTGCCAGACTCCTCTGTCCATGGGATTTCCCAGGCAAGAATACTGGAGTGGGTTGCCAGAATACTGGAGAAGGAAATCCTTCTACAGGGAATCTTTCTGACCCAGAAATCAAACCCACATCTCCCGTGTGTCCTGCACTGCAGGCAGATTCTTTACCACTGACTTCTCCCCAAATCACACAGTTCCTCCAGTCCTCACAGTGAGATGCTGATGCCTGCCAAGCCCTGTCAGAACATGAACAGGCCCTGGTTGGCTGGGGGTAGGGGCAAAGTTGAGAGAAGAGCTCTGGAAGGAATAGAGAAAGAATATGTAGTTTTTAAATTCACTGATTTAGTGTTTTCTCATTATGTTAATTTGCCCACATTGTAATTCACCCACTTTTTTTTTTTTTTTTCTTGTTCACTCATTTTTCCAGCAGGTTATTCCCACTACTTGGTATCTCACTCTGCAGAAAACGGTAGCACTCCTGCAAGCTAGAAGTGCATCGTGGGCTGCTTTCTTCAGATTGTTTATAAACACTCAACTTTGGGGAACTCCTCCTCTCAACGTTTCACTGTTTGGCGATTTATTGTATTTATGCTCCATAATCAGCTAACATCTAGTGAGCGCCTCATAAGTACCAGGTTCTGTTCTAGGTGCTTTTACTTATATTACCTCATTGATTTATCAAAGCAGCCCAATGAGTAAATATTAAGGTAAGGCTGAGGTGAGGGCAAATAATTTGGCTGAGATAAAACTTCAACCCCAGGCACAGCCAAGAGTCAGACCTTGGTGATGGACATGGAAAAGGAACAACTGAAAACCAGTTACAGACTGTGCTAAGAAACTGTGTGGCATGAGATGGGGAGCGGCATGAGATGAGGTTATCAGCCTGGAAGGCAGGGACTTCCGTTGTCAGTAAGATCACAATGACATGTGAGGATCACAAAGGAAAATGCAGTTTGATAAAGTTAAAAATGTAAGTAAATTTGTTGTAAAGAAAATACATTTTAAAACATGTCTTAGGAAGGAAAGAATGCAGTTGAAATTCAACTGAAATGTCGATGTGAATAATGTATTTTTCTTCGAGCTGTCATTAAAATGGTCTAGCAGCAGTGTCACCAATATTCATGGGAGGGATTTGATGTGTTTCTCCCACTGCCCCAATTCTGAGCTCTGTTACATTCAAAGTGAACTAATGCTTCTTGGAAAATATCCGAAAGGACAAAGGATCTTGCTTCAAGGGGTTTTCACTGGCCAGTTTCACCAAAGAATTCACTGTCAGCTCAACAGAGCCTTTCCAAAAGAGAGCAGTTAATTCTGTTAGAGTAACTTGAGTACTGAGATTTAGTAGAGAGAGTATTGGTGAACCTGATGGGACTGATAGCAGTGGAATGTTGGGGGTGCGGAACTGGCTGGTGTTGATCAAGAAAGTAACAAGAAATTAGGGGGCAGAGGCCGTGCATTTGGAGATGGTTAAAATAAGTTTTCCTGGGAAAGGACAAGCAAAATGGAATGACAGCTAGAGGCATGAGGTCTCAAAGGAGAGAGAATTGTTAAGACAGGAGACATTAAATACATTTGTAGCGTTATTTCTATTTCCATCTTGATTTTCTGAATCCGAGCTGCCTCTGTTAGGTTAATTGAAATTGTTTTACTATTTTAATGTCCTTGTTTTGTTTTGTCATCAGTTTCAACTTCTAACTAAAATGGTCCCATAAACTCGAAGCTCTTTGAGCAAAGGGCTAGTCTCACTTACCATTTTATCCTCAGTGCTATAACTATGGTATAATCAGTGAATGTTTTCCAATAAATGAGTTAAAGATCAGCAGAAAAAAATAGAGCTTGGCTGTAAAGTTATCCTCACTGGAACCAGTTCTTCACTTTTGGTATTCTTCATTATCACACAGAATCTGTGGGGCTAAGATATATCTGTGTGAGACTGCCCTAGTGGGTTTATAGAGAAAAAGTACTGTGTTTATGCAATACAAGCAAATTAGTCCTCCAAAACAGTGAGTCTGAATTTGAAGACAAGAAAAAGAAAATTGAAATCAAGGAAAGAAATAAAAAGATCACAGCAGTAAACATTTGTGTTGAAAATACCCCAAAACCAAATTGTTCTGGAAAAAATTATGTAACTGTTCTTTGCTAATTTAAGAGAGAAAGTACTTTTTTTTTTTTTTTTTAAAAATCTACTATGCAGGCAGGTTTTAGTATCTGAAGTTTTGGGTTTGGGATGTACTTTAGACCAACAGTTGAACTAGGTTCAAGTTACTGACAGTTTAGCAGTGGGGGAGGGTGAGTGCTACTTACCAACAGGTAACATTTTGGACAGCAAACCATCAATTGTGTAATCACCAAAGCAACACTTTTAGAAAACCAATTGGTAAAATATAGGACTGGATGGATCTTTGAGATGAACCTTCACTTTTAATCAAGATTGAATTTAAATCAATCTAAACTGAATCGACTCTAATATTTTTAGAGCTGCTTGAGAATAGAATTGGAGAGCATCTCTAGGCAATCATGTGGATGTATATATAAAGTTAATTTGGACAGGATTATTTGTAGTCAAGTTTTTAGAATATGACAAAGGATTTTATTGTTGTTTTCTGTCTAGCAGATATATACATTTCATTTGCTAGCCATAATTCCAATTTATTTATAGTCAATAATAAACTTGGCTTCAGAATTGATACAAAAGATCAACATCTGTCTTAATAGACTATTTTCAAAATTAAATTAGATTATAGATTCAAGGTGTGATGATTAATTTTATGTGTCAACTTGGCTAGGCTATGGTGGCCAATTGTTTGGTTAAAGACCTGTCTAATTGTTGCTGATTTTTTTTTTAATTTTATATTGAAGTATAGCTGATTAACAATGGGGTAGTAGTTTCAGGTAGACAGCAAAGAGTCTCAGCCAAGCATATACATGTATACATTTTCTCCCAAACTCCCCACCTGTCCTGGCTATGTGAAGCCATTTTTAGATGTGATTAACTTTTAAGTCAATAGACTTTGGGTAAAGCTGGTTTACCTTTTAGAATGTAGGTGGGCCTCATCTAATCAGTTGAGGGCATTAAGAGCAAAGACTGAGATCCCTTGAAGGAAAGGTGCCTCTGCCTCTGGACTACTGTCAGGTCCAAGACTGCAGTGGTATCCCTGGCTCTCCTGCTTACCAGCCTGCTCTGTAGATTTTGGACTCGCCATCCACATAACCATGTAAGGCAATATTTAAATTAATCTTCATTCAGTCTCTACCCCTTTTCCCTCTCTCTTTCTCTTTCTCCCTTTCCCTCCTCCCTCCTTCCCTCCCTGTCTCTCTGGACACATGCGCGCGCAAACACACACAAACACACACACACACCCTATTGGTTCTGTTTCTCTCTTTTTAAAAAAACTTTATGTTTTTTAATTGAAGCATAATTGCTTTACATAATTTTATTGTTTTCTGTCAAACCTCAGCATAAATCAGCCATGCTGCTGCTGCTGCTAAGTCGCTTCAGTCATATCGACTCTGTGCGACCCCTTAGACGGCAGCCCATTAGGCTCCTCTGTCCCTGGGATTCTCCAGGCAAGGACACTGGAGTGGGTTGCCATTTCCTTCTCCAATGCATGAAAGTGAAAAGTGAAAGTGAAGTCGCTCAGTCGTGCCCGACTCTTAGCGACCCCATGGACTGCAGCCTATCAGGCTTCTCCGTCCATGGGATTTTCAGCCATAGATGTAGGTAATGTCACCTCCCTCCCATCTTCCTCCCCGTACCACCCCTCTCGGTTGATACAGAGCTCCTGTTTGAGTCCCCTGAGACATACTGGAAATTTCCATTGGCTGTCTATTTTATGTATGGTAATATAAGTTGCCATGTTACTCTCTCCATATATCTCACCCTCTCTCCATGTCCATTCGTCTGTTCTCTGTGTCTGTTTCTCCATTGCTGCCTTGCAAATAAATTCATTGGTACCACCTTTCTGGATTCTATATATATGCATTAGTATACAATATTTATCTTTCTCTTTCTGACTGACCTCACTCTGCTAGGTTCATCCACCTCATTAGAACTGACTCAAATGCATTCCTTTTCATGGCTGAGTAATGCTCCATTGTGTATATGTACCACTACTTCTTTATCCATTCATCTGTTGATAGACATGTAGGTTACTTCCATGTTCTAGCTATTGTATAGTGCTGAAATGAACATGTATCTTTTTCAATTTTGGTTTCCTCAGTGTATATGCCTAGGAGTGGTATTTCTGGGTCATATGGTAGTTTTATTCCTAGTTTTTTTTTAAGGAATCTCCATATCATCTTCCATAGTGGCTGAATCAGTTTACATTCCCACCAACAGTGCAAGAGGGTTCCCTTTTCTCCACACCCTCTCCAGCGATGAGGGCCATTCTGACCAGTGTGAGGTGATATCTCATTGTAGTTTTGATTTGAATTTCTCTAATAATGAGCTATGTTGAGCATCTTTTCATGTGTTTGTTAGCCATCTGTATGTCTTCTTTGGAGAAATGTCTATTTAGGTCTTTTTCCCCTCTTTGAGTGGGTTGTTTGTTTTTCTGGTATTGAGTTGTATGACCTGCTTGTATACTTTGGAAAGTAATATTTTGTCTGTTGTTTCACTTGCTATTATTTTCTCCTCTTCTGAGGGTTGTCTTTTTACCTTGTTTCTAGTTTCCTTTGCTGCACAAAAGCTTTTAAATTTAATTAGGTCCCACTTGTTCAGTTCAGTTCAGTCGCTCAGTCGTGTCCAACTCTTTGCAACCCCATGAACTTAAGCACACCAGGTTTCCCTGTCAATCACCAACTCCCAGACCTTTCTCAAACTCATGTCCATTGAATCGGTGATGCCATCCAACCATCTCATCCTCTGTCATCCCCTTCTCCTCCCGCCTTCAATCTTTCCCAGCATCAGAGTCTTTTCAAATGAGTCAGTTCTTCGCATCAGATGACTAAAGTATTGGAGTTTCAGCTTCAGCATCAGTCCTTCCAATGAATATTCAAGACTGATTTCCTTTAGGAAGGACTGGTTGGATCTCCTTGCAGTCCAAGGGGCTCTCAAGAGTCTTCTCCAACACCACAGTTCAAAAGCATCAATTCTTCGGTGCTCAGCTTTCTTTATAGTCCAACTCTCACATCCATACATGACTACTGAAAAAAAACATGGCCTTGACTAGACAGACCTTTGTTAGCTTGTTTGCTTTTATTTTTATTTCCATTACTCTAGGAGGTGGCTCATAGAGGATCTTGCTTTGATTTATGTTATCGAGTATTCTGCCTATGTCTTTCTCTGAGAGTTTTACAGTTTCTGCACATACATTTAGGTCTTTAATCCATTTTGAGTTTATCTTTGTGTATGGTGTTAGGAAGTGTTCTAATTTCATTCTTTTAAATGTAGCTGTCCAGTTTTCCCAACACCACTTATTGAAGAGACTAACTTTGCCCCATTGTATATTGCCTACTTTGTCAGAAATAAGGTACCCATAGGTACATGGGTTTATTTTTGAGTTCTCTATTTGTTCCATTGGTCTGTATTTCTGTTTTTGTGCCAGTACCTACTGTCTTGATGACTATAGCTTTGTAGTATAATCTGAAGTCAGGAAGGTTGATTCCTCCAGCTCTCTTCTCTCTTCTCAAGACTGCTTTGTCTATTGGGGTCTTTTGTGTTTTCACATGAAGTGTGAAATTTTTTGTTCTACTTCTGTGAAAAATGCCATTGGTAATTTGATAGGGGTCTCATTGAATCTGTAGATTGCATTTGGTAGTATAGTCATTTTCACAGTATTGATTCTTCCTACCCAGGAACATGGACTATCTCTCCATGTTTATGTCATCTTTGATTTCTTTCATCAGTGTCTTATAATGTTCTGTGTACCATTCTTTTATCTCCTTAGGTAAGTTTATTCCTAGATATTGAGTTCTTTTTGTTGCAATGATGAATGGGATTGATTTCTTAATTTCTCTTTCTGATTTTTCATTGTTAGTATATGGGAATGCAAGTAATTTCTGTGTATTGATTTTGTATCCTATGACTTTGCTAGATTCACTGATTAGCTCTAGTAGTTTTCTGATTGTATTTAGGGTTTTCTATGTATAGTATCATGTCATCTGCAAACAATGAGAGCTTTACTTCTTTTCAAATCTGGATTCTATTTCTTTTTCTTCTCTGATTGCCATAGCTAGGACTTCCAAAATTATGTTGAATGATAATGGTGAGAGTTGACACCCTTGTCTTGTTCCTGATCTTAGGGGGAATATTGAGAATAATGTTTGCTGTGGGCTTATCATATATGGCCTTTACTATGTTGAGGTAGGTTCCCTCTGTGCCCATTTTTTGAAGAGTTTCAATCATAAATGGGTGCTGAATTTTGTCAGAGGCTTTTTCTGTATCTATTGAGATTATCATATGATTTTTATCTTCCAATTTGTTAATATGGTGTGTCACGTTGATTGATTTGCATATATTAAAGAATCCTTGCATCCTTGGAATAAACCCGACTTAATCTTGGTGTATGAGCTTTTTAATGTGTTGTTGAGTTCTGTTTGCTAGAATTTTGTTGAGGATTTTTGCATCTATGTCATCAGTGATATTGGCCTGTAGTTTTCTTTTTTGTGTTGTCTTTGTCTGGTTTTGGTATTAGGGTGATGGTGGCCTCATAGAATGAGTTTGGAAGTGTTCCTTCCTCTGCAGTTTTTTGAAAGAGTTTCAGAAGGCTAGGTATTAGCTCTTTTCTTGGTGTTGGATAGAATTCTCCTGTGAAGCTATCTGGTCCTGGGCTTTTGTTTTGGGGGAGAATTTTTAATCACAATTTCAATTTCAGTGCTTGCAATTGGGATGTTCATAATTTCTATTTCTTCCTGGTTTAGTCTTGGAAGATTGAACTTTTTTGAAAATCTGTCCATTTCTTCCAGGTTATCCATTTTATTGTCATATAGTTGCTCATAATAGTCTCTCATAATCCTTTGTATTTCTGCAATGTCTGTTGTAACCTCTCCTTTTTCATTTCTAAATTTGTTGATTTGACTCTTTTCTTTTTTTTTTTTCTTGATGAGTCTGGCTAAAAGTTTATCAATTTTGTTTATCTTCTCAAAGAACCAGCTTTTAGTTTTCTTAATCTTTACTATTGTTTCTTTCATTTCTTTTTCATTTAGTTCTGCTCTGTTTTTTATGATTTCTTTCCTTCTGCTACTTTTGGGCTTTGTTGCTGTTCTTCTTCTTTTTCCAGTCATTTTAGGTGTAAAGTTAGGTTGCCTAGTTGATGTTTTTCTTGTTTCTTGAGTTGCTATAAACTTCCCTCTTAGAGGGCTTCCCTTGTGGCTCAGCTGGTAAAGAATCCGCCCACAATGTGGGAGAGCTGGGTTCATCCCTGGGTTGGGAAGAGCCCCTGGAGAAGGGAAAGACCACCCACTCCAGTATTCTGGCCTAGAGAATTCCATGGGGTCACAAAGAGTAGGACACAACTGAGTGACTTGCACTTTCACTTCCCTCTTAGAACTGCTTTTGCTGCGTCCCATAGGTTTTGAGTTGTTGTGTTTTCATTGTCATTCGTTCTTAGGAATTTTTTTATTTTCCTTCTGATTTCTTCAGTAGCCTGTTATTAGAAATGTGTTGTTTAATCTCCACGTGTTTGTGTTTTCTACAGTTTTTTTCTTGTGATTGATACCTAGTCTCCTAGTGTTGCGGTTCTGTTTCTCTGGAGAACGAACACACAGGGGTTGAAGAGCTTTCTCTATGGAGGGCTGGGCAAGCTGTACTCTGCCTGTCACAACTACCCAGCTCTCCACTGCAGCAGAGAGAGAGCTGTGTCAGTGAAGGAGTGCGTCTGTGTTCCAAAAAACTCTGTTTATAGAAACAGGTGGCTGGCTGTGTTTGGATTGAGAACTGTAGTTTACTGACCCTTGGATTAAATGTAATTTGATAATTCACGCAGAAGAGATAAGTGAAGTGTATCTTGTTTTTTTATTTTTTTGGTTTGTATTTTTTAAGGATGTTTACTTAAGCCAGGTTTGGAACAAGAAGCAGTTTGTCACCCTTTGGTATGTTAGGGGTTACTACTTTGGCTGACAGTCCTGACTCTTCATCCTTGGTTTTACCTGTTTGATTTTTACACAATAATTTCTTAAGGATCAATACTACAACAAAAGTATCACACATCAGTTGTAACCTGATAGCTGAGCAGTCAGCCTTTTCGCTAATATCCCAGTTTGTTTCTTAGAGGAATGATTGATGAGGGAGGAAGTGGGTTAAAAAGTGCAGCCGGAAGACACAGCTGGATGCCCAGCTGACCAGCCTTGAAGTTTCTTGATGGTTCCAGGTTCCAAGATATAATTCTTAAAAGCTTTTATTTGACTCTTGCCAAAAGGAACATTCTTGCTAACACTGGTAATAATTTATCATTCCTACTCTCTCTCTTCCAATATACCACCAGTGCCAAGAAAGTACTTTAATTCTTTAGGCTTTTTCAACAAGGCAGAGCTCTTGTTTCCTCGTTGTACTGTAATTAATCAGGGAGGAGTTTTAATTGGAAAATTAGAAATCTCCAAAGCAAAGCATTATCCTTGTAGGCTAAGAAACCAGAAAGAAATTAGGCTAATCCAAGACAAAATTAGGCAGATACACTTTGAAATGAAAATTAAAATAATGTCCCACTGTGTGACTCTGCTGTGTATTTAGGTGGCCACCAGATATGGGCAGGGGAAGTATTTTAGTATAAGAACAGTGGTGCTCATATTGCCAACTCTAAACTACATCTAATTCTCTGGAATGATTATAAGATGCAGGCACTTTTTTTTAAGTCATTGTTTTTATTCATTACGTTGAACAGATGGTGTCACATCCAAAATAGGTCTTGTCCCCACACGAAGGTCTCGTGTGGGGGACAAGACCATACCGCCATATCAGCGGTAGGATTTTTGCATCTCCTCATCACCCTCTGTAAGGATGAGTCCCACCATCTTTGTTTCTACTACCAAGTTTCTGAAATGACACATCTATATTAAAGGCAAGATATGAAATCTAAGTCATTTTTCACCTTTATTTCCACTTTGTAAAGTCTGTTTGCAGTCAGAATTTTGCATGGATGTCTTTCAGAGGTTTGAACAAATATAATTTAACTCTTTGTAGTTTTTCTTCTTTTGTGGTCCCCTTTCCTATATGACATCTTTTAACTGTCATGCATTATAATTGCTGGTATATTTGGAGGGCTTACTGTGTGCCAGGCTGTGTTAAGTACTTTACACTTATTACCTCTTTTAATTCCACAGCAGCCCTAGTAATACTGCATTTGTTACTCCTACACTCACTTTGTGATGGAATATCTGTTAAATAGGATCACTGTGAAACTAGCAGGAGGCAGAGATGGAGTGGGGCTTCGCCTGTCTTCATCTGGAGTCTTTGCTCTTTAGTTCTGTTAATGCTTAGTAAGGTTCCTTTTCATTTTGACACACTGACCTATTAAAAAATAAGATACTAAGGAATATTCAAAATTAAGAGGCAAAAACCTTATAAACATATAAAGCCTTTCTGTCTTCTTTTAAAGTTGCTTGAAGCCCAGTTGAAACCAGTGCCTTCTTCAAGATTTTCCTTTTTTAGGGGATCAGGGACCACTTGGTCTTCTGTCCCTCCTTTGTGTAATGAGGTGTTGCTTCACATCTGGGGGTGTAGGCCAGCAGGCATTGCAGATAGATTGCTTTTGGTTTTGCAGAGTACTAGTTGAGTTTCTACAGTGTGCTAAGATGACAGGTAAAAAAAAGTAACTCTGTTCTTGAAATTTTCGAGTCCGCAGAAGAAAGAATTGTTTCTCACAGGTCTGCATTGGAATTCCACTTTTATGTGATTCAAATTCATGATGTTTACTTCTGTTTGTCAATGTTTTTATTCAGCAAACATTTATGAGACAGATGCTCTGTGCTAGCTGTTTTGCTTCAAAGAGGAACTAATTTTAATAAGATCCAGCAGAGCCCAAAGTCATAATATTTTTGTCACATGCATAAAACTTTAAAATTGAAAACAAAAATCTCAGATAGAAATAACTAATATGCTGTTCATTGTGACTTGTAGTAAAGCTCATCTGTCTCCATTTTCTTTTAATAAAAATATAAATAGCTATGTGCATTTACCTCAAAAACTGGTTATTAGAAAATACAGTAAAGATGTTTATAAGAGATTAGAAATTTCTATATGTGTGCAGTTGGAGAATAAGTATCAGCCTAATTTTTAAACAGACCAAACTGAAATCTGAAATAATTAAATAATACTGGATAAAACTCAAAGTTCACATTAAAATCCAATATTATTTTTGGAAGATCTGTCATAAATATGATCAGTATTGCTATTTAATTCTCACATTGATATAAATAATTAAAATACATTTAACTTAACATCTATTTTTTCCAAAATTGAGCCTGTATTTTCCATATATTGTCTTTATATATTAATATATATGTATTAGAAACATGAGTAAATAACCTTAAATGGTTATTTATGAACAAGATAGAAAATAACACCGTATTCTATGTGGTTTTGTCATAAAGGGATATTGAAACTGACAGCTCCTCCCCTAAGTTGAAAATTACAAGACAGGGACTTTCCAGGTGGTCCAGTGGTTAGGACTCCAAGCTTCCAGTGGGGGGCAGGGGGGTGGGGGCGGCTTGGGTTTGATCCCTGTCAAGGATGCTTGGTGCAGCAAAAAGAAAAAAATTACAAGATAAACCATTGACCTCAAAATGAGGTAAACGTGGTTGCAAGAACATCAGTTTCCTCAGTATAATAAAGCACAACCAAGTGTGGTCCATATATATGTTAGTGACATAGGTCAGTTTCAAAGTTTTGGCACTGCTATTTAAAGAAAGTGTTACTCATTCAGTCGTGTCTGACTTTTTGTGACCCCATGGACAATAGCCCATCAGGCTTCTCTGTCCATGGGATTCCCCAGGCAAGAATACTGGAGTGGGTTGCCATGTTTTCCTCCAGGGGATCTTCCCGAACCAGGGATCAAACCCAGGTCTCCTGCATTGCAGGCAGATTGTTTATTTTTACTAGTATTTATTAAGTCATTTGAAAGTAGTTATATACAACTTTATTTAGAACACATGTAACAAATATGGGATAACTTCACAAAGTATATAAAAACTCTCAAAAAGTAAAAGAGAAGAGATAGAAAAAATCAGAAGAGATAGGAAAAACCAATCATTTAATTTTTTTAATAAAAATTATTTCTTAAAGTTCACCAGTAGTCAGGTAAATGAATATTAAGACAGTGATTTTTATTTTGGCCAAAATGTTGACAAAAATTAAAGACATTTTACATTCACAGGAAATTTGATAGGCTCAGAATTTTTGTGGAGTATAATTGATACAACCATTTTGGACTTTCACATTTTACTCTATAAATGTTATCGGAATTATTTTCCATAAACATGCATCCACGAGTAACTCATTTAACTGAAAAAAATAAATCTGTGAATTTTGAAGTACATTAAAGAAAAGCAAGCTGTGAAGGACAGAAATAGCTTTTCAGAAAATATCTTTGAATGCATATCCAGCCAATATATTAACAGTCTGGGGCAAAAATCTTATTACCTCATACTGATCATACTTTTTCTTTTTTTTTTTAAATGTCATTTTGTTTTATTGTTTCAGTTCTGACAACTAGAGTCATGGGTTAGCAAACACATTTTCTTTAAAACCCAGAACCTCTGGAATGGTCATTAAGGGTCATTCATACATAAATGCACAAATGGATTCAAATTGCTTTTGCATTTCCTTCCATTAGCTGCAAGGGTAGGAATTTTGATCCAAGGAAGAACTGTAGTCAATTTTAGAGCATTTTGAAGAGGGGAAGTCAGGGCCCAGAGAGAAATGCATGATGGGAGTGGTGGGTCAGACAGAAAAGACAGCTCTGTCCTTCCTCTGCCCTGCATCAGCCACTTTAGGGATTCTGTGAGAAAGTGCCCTCTGACTCCCTCTCGCCTCTGATGGACAAGCACACTTGTGTTACAGGCCATTTGTAAGCCAAAGATCATCTCGGTTCTGCCTGTCCCATCCTGGGGATCAGGAATGTTAGCAGAAATTGAAAGACTAGGAAATATTTAAAGGAGCCACATCAAGATTGGTGAGAAATCTGGAAGTCGTCTATTTTGGGGGCTAAAAAAAAATATGAAGATCTGTCTTTTAGATTTTCTGTTTATAGCTACAGATTGGAAGCCTGGATATCATAGGTAGGATCCACAGGAGGCTCATTTCTGCACACCCTGATCTTACAGTCATTCTTAAATCAGTCCAGTAAGAGAATGGGCTGCTCTCCAAAACTGTGGTTCCCACTGGCTCTAGAAATGACTGAACTGTAGCCCTCCTGGGAAGGAGGTTGGTCTGATCAGGTAATCTTAAAAATCTCTCACAGCATTACCCTCTGATTCCAATGTTCCTAATGCAAATGAAATTATACTCCAGGACAAAGAGCTGAATAGGAACAAAAATGCATCAGGAAACAAGAGTCAAATCTTGACTTGCTGCTACTGAGATAAGGCAGACCATCCCAAAGACTTTAGTGCAAATGGAGGGAGACCACGTGGGAAATAAAACAAGCGGACAATACAGACTTGGAGAACATATAGTTGCCAAGAGGGAAAGATGAGGGGAAGGGGTAGTTAGGGAGTTTGGAATGGACATTTACACACTGCTATTTTTTAATGGATAAACAACAAGGACCACTCTTCGCTACGGGGAGCATAGCACAGGGAACTCTGCTCGGTGTTATATGGTAGCCTGGATGGGAGGGGGTTTGGGGCAGAATGAGAGTGATTGATGGTTTAGCCACCAAGTCGTGTGCAACTCTTGCACACTCAGGGACTGTAGCCTGCCGGGCTCCTCTGTGCTCTGTCTATGGGATTTCTCAGGCAGGAATACCGGAGTAGGTTGCCATTTCCTTCTCTAGCTGGTAGAGGATGGATTCTTGTATATGTGTGGCTGGGTCCCTTCGTTGTCCACCGGAAACTACCACTGCATTGTTAGTCGGCTATACTGGAATATAAAATAAAAAGTTTAAATGGCAAAAACAAAGCCAAAAACAGAAAGAAAACGGCTAGGGTTACCGAGTCGGGTTTCTTGTCCCAGCTGGTTTGAGCTCTGTGATCCCAGTCCTCATCTACCTGCCACTTTGCAGTATTCACCGCAGCCCCTCAGAGACGACAGTTTCTCGGGCCCCTCGTTATATCGTAGAAAGCAGTTAGCCATTGGGCGTAAGAATTTTTACTTTCAGAAATCCGGCAAAAGAGGTCTGTACAGTAGACATGATTTTTTTCTTTCCTTCTGGAGAGCTAACTCAGTGGTTGCCAACTTACAAAAAGCAATCGGTGTCTCTGGGAGTGTGATGAGCTAGCGAACCTTTATCTGAACTCTGTAGTTGAAAGGAAACCCGAGAAACCAATCAATAAAGGAGGAAGACTCAGCAGGGCCGCGCTTGATGGGGTTTCTTTCCTGCATGAGAGCCAAGGCTGGGATGCCTCGCAGGGCCTGGCTGAAGGCCCAGCCTCCCCTCCCCACCTCTTCCACAATGCTCACCTCTCCTCTAAACAGTCTAACAAATACTTAAAGAACGTGGGCTTGGAAAGAGCTAAATTATTAACCTACTCAAGATCTTATGTCTCTTTCAGGCCCTGTGTTTGCTATAAGCTTCATATAACATATTGCCTGTCTCTTTTCTCTATTTCTGTAGTGTCCATGGAAAACGTTGAGAACAAGGTAAGATACATCATTGCTTTAGATCTGAAATTTTAAAGATAGTTTGAGAAAATAAATAGCATTCATTTAGATTTGATTAATAAATGATACTTTGAGAATGTTGAAGTCAAGATGGGGTAAAAGGACATCTCAGGCTGAATTCTCTGAGACGCTTAGCAGAGACCTCTGGCCTGAAACGGCAGTCGTTGTGCCAAAGACTTCTGTGGCTTCCAGATACAGGAATATCAACAGTCTCCTGTTTCTACACAGAGTATGACCCCGTACCTGAGTCACCTACATAATTCATGAAAAAGATCTTTGGCTCTATTCCTTGATCATCTCACACTGATTTTAGGTGCTTCACTAAATAATTGGATGTTTTAATGATTCTGTAACAGAAATATCATCTTCCTTTAAAAAACTGAAATTGCTGTTAAGGTTTAAAAATACCAAACATGCTATATTTTAAATTTACATATTTTTTTCTACACAAGTTATATATTAATGTATTCTCCAATACACTGGGTACCAAATTAATATTTTAGATTTACATAGGGTTTCAAGACCAAAACACAATATGGAGTGTGTTTGTGTGCAGTATCTAAGAAGAATATTCAGAATGCTTTTCTTAATCATCACATGTGATCAATAAGAAACTTAAGCTCCTCTTGGAGGAATTTTCTCTTTGTTCAGATGATCTCTGGTTAAAACTGTGGCTGCTGAAACAGGGCCACCAGATTTGACTCAGGCTGAGCAAAATAAGCAAGTAGCTTATTTTGCTTTTGCTATTCTTTGTTAGTGAAGCAAAGTTATTAAAGCCTGAATGTTTTAACATTTGTTTAACACTGTGTTTATAGCTTAAAGTTGCAGGCGTAACTTCCTTATTTTTATAATTTAAGAGAGGTCCCTGTAGCTGTTTTGCCAACAGATGGGCCTGTTTACAGATGGGAGGGCTCTGATCACAGGATGGTAACAAATAATTAGATTATGTGATTATTTTAGAACAAGCATACCTTTTGTGAATACCATGATTTAGTGTGTATTCGCATACTAAGTGATAATTTTGTTTCTCTCATTTTAGTTGTGTGCCTGATTGCTTATCATCTACTTTTTGCAATGTTTGTCTGGTCATATTGGAAAACTATCTTTACATTACCAATGAATCCTTCAAAAGAAGTAAGTTAAAATATTAGTATAGTTATCTTCTAAAGATGGAAATCTGAAATATTGCTATCTAAAGAATGAGTTTTATGTCTTTTTATTAATATTGCAAACCTATTGAGACTAGTGGGTTTTTTTATGTTAATATGTTAAATAGTTGGATTTTTACTTGGCAAATATTATTTTTCCACTGTATAAGTAATTATATTTACAATATTAAATATGTTATATGTTCCACTTCTACTTTGGAGTCAGACATAAGGATGGATGGATGGTAGGTTGCTAGATAGAAAGAGAGAGCTGAAGGTAGACGTGTTTCTATTATAATTATCATATTAGTGGTTCATTAGTTGGCTGTCAGAAACAACAATAATAAAATAACCACTTACCTAATCTTTCCCACTTTCAAAGTCTGTAGCTACTCTACAGCTGCTGGGCACCCAGGCTCCTCTCCTGTTACTCTGATATATATAGCATCTATTCCCAGCATTACTTCTTGACCTAAAATGGCTGCTTCAGTTCCAGCCATCATGTCTACATTCCAGGCAGTAGACCAAAGAAAGTAGAAAAGAGGAGTGGAAGTAAATGTCTTTTTCTTAAGGACACTTTCTAAAATTTGCTGATGCCTTTTCCACTTATATTTAGAATTCAGCTGGTTATATGGCCACATTTGGTTGCACAGAAGACTGGAGTTTGGTCTTTATTCTCAGTGGCCATGTTAACCATGGGGCTTCCCTGATAGCTCAGTTGTAAAGAATCCATCTGCAATGCAGGAGACCCCATTTTGATTCCTGGGTCAGAAAGATCTGCTGGAGAAGGGATAGACTACCCACTCTAGTATTCTTGGGCTTCACTTGTGGCTCAGCTGGTAAAGAATCTGCCTGCAATGCAGGAGCCTGGGTTTGATCCCTGGGTTGAGAAGATCCCCTGCAGAAGGGAAAGGCTACCCACTCCAGTATTCTGGCCCAGAGAATTCATGGACTGTATAGTCCAAGCGGTACAAAGAAATCAGACATGACTGAGCAACTTTCACTTCACATTAACCATGTTAAAAGGACAGAGTCGATACTGAGGAACATCTAACAGTCTCAGCTCAGAAGGTTTTAAATACAGTTGTTTGTTCAAATGTGCATTTTGAAAAGATCATTCTGGCTAACTTTTTGTTTCTGGGTTTTAATCCTGGTTAAATGTCCTTGAGACAAAGGGCTATATTTTACTCATTGTTGTATCCTTGGCACTTAGTCTAGTACATAGATGTTGAATAGAAATTAACTTTGCTCCAATAATAATAGTGTGGTTTTAGTAGGCTAACCTGGAAAAAAAAAAAAAAAAAAAAGGGTCTAAGCATCACTGAATTATTTCCTGAAGTAATCTGTTTGAAATGCAGCTGTGGTCAGAAAGGCCAGTAAATACGCTGTGTGAACTGAGAAAGGATATTAAAAACAAAACCACAGATATCGGCATAGCACTCATAGCAGGCTTGGTCCGGAGTGCCAAGAGGTAGCCTTTTCCTTTCTTTTCTCACTTTCTTCCCTTACCTCTTTTTCCTCCCTCCTACCATGTTTTTTCCCTTCCTGTCACCTTTCGTGCCTTCATCATAGCCTGAATTGTAGGTTTGAAGGAGGAAACTGACTTTTATCATAGATCATCTCATCCACTCTGATGGTTTGCTTATAACCTCTGTGTTGACACAATTTCCACATCTGTTTCTAGCCTGACCTCTACCATGAATTTCAGACTTCTTTATCTCCCTGCCAAACATAAGTCCTTGATCATCGCACTGACACCACAGCACATCACAGACTGAAGCCACCACCCTCTCCTTCCCCAAACCATGACTCATCTGTTTCTTATGCGTGTTCATGCCACTGCCAACCACGTCGTCATTGGAGCCAGAAGCTTGGCATCCGCGCCCTGCCCCAGCACTCACATTCTGGAAGTGTGTCACTTCCTCATTTTGCTCTTTCAGTTCCAGCCCCTTTCCCTTTACTTTCCCTCATTGCCCTAATTTGGAGCCTCAGTCATCCCTCTAGTCTTGACACATCGCAGTTTTCTCTGTGGTAGTCACTCCTGCCAATCTTGCCCGCACTCCAGGATTCCGAGGATCCTGCAGAAATCCATCCTTCATTCTAAGGCTGAGGCTTGACTTTTTCACTCTGCTGCTTCTGGCTACTCAGGGACTTTGCCCACCCCAGAGGGAAAAGGCTGGATTCCCTGGCTTGGCAACGATGACTCTTGTCTAGATTTTGGACTTCTTTCTTTATACTCTACTAACTCTTAATTATATGTCCTTTGCTGTTAACCATGCCATTGTTTTCTTTCCAGAATTTTCTTACCTCCTTTCTCATGGAAATAATTTTATTTTTATGCACAGTGGCAGCTCCTTCTTGGGCTCCTTTGCTGGTTCCTCATTATCTCCTGCTAGCATGTGGCAGAGCTAACATGCCAAGCAAAGTCTTTTTGACCTTCACAGCTTCACTCTTGTCCCTACGCCACGCTCTAGCAAAAGGAGTAGACCCGTATTCGGGAAGAAGGGTACTCAGGACATCAGTTGGCACATAGAGGAAAAACATAGCAAAATCTCTATTCATATTTTACTTTTTATTTATTTATTTTTTTAAGTTAAAAAGAAAATTTTATTTTATTTATTTATTTTTTAATATAAATTTATTTTAATTGGAGGCTACTTACTTTACAATATTGTACTGGTTTTGCCATACATCAACTCCTTTTTTAAAAATTTCATATATAAGGTACATAATATATTAGCTAATAATATATATATGACTAAATATGCATATGCTGCTAAGTCACTTCAGTCATGTCCGACGCTGTGCGACCCCATAGACGGCAGCCAACCAGGCTCCCCAGTCCCTGGGATTCTCCAGGCAAGAACACTGGAGTGGGTTGCCATTTCCTTCTCCAATGAATGAAAGTGAAAGTGAAAGTGAAGTTGCTCAGTCGTGTTCAACCCTCAGCGACCCCATGGACTGCAGCCTCCCAGGCTCCTCCGTCCATGGGATTTTCCAGGCAAGAGTACTGGAGTGGGGTGCCATTGCCTTCTCCAAAATACTAGCAGTACAGTCTCCAGTTATTCTTTTACTGATAGGGTTACAGGATCAAAAGAGTTTGGAGACCATTGTCATGAAATAAAGAGTCCTTGTTTGCTCGTTAATAATCTTATTCCATGAATAAAATGCAAGATCTCGGGCCAGTCTTTTAAATGATCAGCAGCCAGAAAACCATAAAATGACAGTCCTGGACTTCAGCTGCCCTTTGGAAATGAGATTTTAAATGTAGGAGAAGAGAAAATAGAAGAAAATAATGTAAATATCTTCAAGTCACTATTGAGAGAGTATGAGTTTTCAATTCATAAGATTTTCTTCCAATATAAAAATAATATAACCATACTAAATAACATTTTGAAAATGAAGAGTAGGCAGAAAAAGAAAAAAACAAATCCCACCACACTAATTCAGCTAGTTTATATTCTGAATTTCTTTCTAGTTATTTTTCCTAGTTGTATTTAGAGGGCACATACTCTTATTTTTTTCATGTAATAGTTCTTCATTGGTTTATTTTTAAGTACAATTACCATTTTTAATAACAACATGGTATTCTCATGAAACATTGGAGTTTTAGGCTGATCCCCACTTTTCATATTATAGTGTTGTTAATATGTTTACTCATAGAGCTTTACTCATATTTTGGGTTATTTTCCTTAAGTTATCAGAGATAGAATTACTAGACAAAGGAAATTTAAGTCACTTGCCAAATTGTTTCCCAAAAGGACTGTAGCAATTTCCAAAGCTACCAGTTTCATCAGAGCCTTGGCACACTGTGTGCCGTTCTTAAGAAAAGTTTCCGATTTAATAGGAAAAATGTTTTATGTTTTAATTTGGACATTTTAGGTACTGATGAGGTGATATGTTTCTTTTTTCTTAAGTCAAAAACAACTAGCAAAAGGAAATACAATTCTCTGAGTTTTCTGTGTGTTATTAGATTTTGCTTTTTTCTTAGTTTGTACATCCTTTTGAAATCATACTCTCCTTTTATCTGAAAACTGTATTTGATTCCAACTGTTGATTTCTGATATCATTCTCCAATAAAAGGAAGAACTCCTTATAGAAATGGCTGATTCTAGAACTAGGGCAGGAGATTTTGAAGATGAGCCAGAAACATCTTATCATGCCAAAAAATAAAGAAGTACTCTGTAAAATAAAATATATCAATGGTGATATGTCCAAGGGCCATAGGATCCAGTTGAAAATGTCCCAGTGACCAAAGCTGGAGCATTTTGAGCAGGAAAATAAATAAAATAGTGTTCGGTTACAACTGGTGGCTCAGCGGTGAAGAATCTGCCTGCTATGCAGGAAATGCTGGAGACACTGGTTTGATCCCTGGGCCGGGAAGATCCCCTGAAAAATGGCACGGGCAACCCACTCCAGAATTCTTGCCTGGAGAATCACATGGACAGAGGAGCCTGGCGGATTATAGTCCCAAGGGTCACAAAGAGTCAGACAAGACTGAAGCAACTAAACACACACACACACAACTCAAAGTATAAAATAAGTATCTTTGTATTTCTCAGTATTCAGAAATGATTGAATGAATAAATAAGTGGAAAAATGAAATATCTTTTACAGAAGAATTCCAAATAATTTATGTAGATACTCTGCCTTCAACGGCTTCCCAGGTGGCTCAGTCCGTAAAGAATCCTCCTGAGACCTGGGTTTGATCCTTGGGTCAGGAAGACCCCCTGGAGAAGGAAATGGCAGTCTGCTCCAGGGTTCTTGCCTGGGAAATCCCATGGACAGGCGAGCCTGGTGGGCTATAGTCCATGAGGTCACACAAGAGTCAGGCGTGACTTAGCGACTAAACCACCACCAGCTGCCTTCACTGATGCATGCACACATGTGACGTTGCTTAGTCGGGTCCGACTCTTGTGACCCTACAGACCATCGCCCTCAAGGAGGAGAGGAAAAATCCCCGCTTTGTAAAATGCAGGCTGCCTGTAGTAAGTTCCTTCCAAAGACTACAGGATGAGATAGGGAAATAATGATTCACTTTACAGTGGAGAACCCTGAAAAACACCTCCTCAACCAGGTGACTAAAGTCACCATCAACAGTTCTAAGGCACGTTGATTGTATGTTCTCTTGATAAGAATGGCACTTTGCTTCTGTGGTCTTCCTCCACAGAACCCATAACCCCAGTCTAATCATCTGAAAAACATCCAAAACATTCCAATAGAGAGGCACCTTTATAAAATACCTCAGCAGTACTATTCAAAATCGTCAAGCTCAACAAAAACAAGGAAAATCTGAGAAAGTGTTATAGCCAAGAGGAACTTAAGGAAACGTGAACAACAAATGTACTGTGGTATCCTCAACAGAACCCTGGGATGGAGAAAAAAGATATTCAATAAGAACTAAGGAAATCTGAATAAACTATGAACTGTTGTTAATAACAGTATATCCATATTAATTCATTGATTGTCCTAAATGTACCATACTAATACCGGATATTAGGAATATCAGCAGTTTGATGAGAGGATATATGAGAACCTTATACCATTTTCTCAATTTTTGGTAAATCCAAGTATTCTAAAATTGATAAAACTACTTAAAAGCAAAACAGCTTGCATTAACTGGCCAAAGGACTGCCACAGTCTGGAGGGTTGGAGGTTGTGTGTGTTATCCAAAGGTAACACCCCGGGAGATCTTTCATTCCATCAGAGCTCTACAAATGTCATCTGTCCTCAAATCTGTGACACGCATTTGTACATAAAAGTGTTCTAAGGAAGGGGGTGCATATTTGGTGCATTCCAAGATAGCATTAGGTATTTTGACATCTATGTTAGATAAGTAATGGTTCTTCCAAGCAGTATTTGGTCTTTCGGACCTGATAGATGCAGTGTGTCACGTTTATTTATAAAAGTATTAAACATACCGAGGAGCCATCCAGTTCCATCACTCACCAGAACTTACCTCTAAGGTTAAAAAGACCAGAACTCTGTAGAAAATGTAATAAAATGTTGATGGTTTTATTCCTTCTGACTATTATTAAGTCTTTTACTAATTTTCAATGCTAGGTTTTAAATTAATTTTAGACACGAACAAGGGAGACAAATCTACCTGAATTGTGAGAATCAGGGTTCTGACAATGGAAAGCTAGAGACTAGGGTATAAAAAAACTTTGCCTCGACTTTCGACACTCTGACGTAGGCCTGCTGGTATTTGTTCCTGTGTCCATTCCACAGTTCTCACAGAGGACTTACTCTGTGCCGAGACTTAATCCCTTTGTGGGGTTACATGCTTGTGAAAGAGAGAGACAATGGGCAAATGAACCAACAAAAGAAATTCAGTTTATGGTGTGCCACACAAAGCTCATGTGGACCTGATGGAGAACATGGCGAGGGGAAGGGACGGATTATCAGGGCCCCTACGCGAGTAAGGGAGTCAGGGGGGTCCCTTGAGAAGATGGCATGAGAAAGAGCCATCCAGAGAATGTGAGGAATAGTGTTCTAGGCAGAGGAATTGGAGGTTAATAGATACTTTGTCTTAGATTGACCCTATCCTTTCTTGACTATTACAGTATAATTGTTTTGTTTGATGTTATCCATTTTCTATCACTCAAAACTATTTCCAAACAAGGTACACAGTCCCAGGAATAATTTTTGTCATATCTCTAAAAATAACATACATAATAGTTTATTTTATATATCTGTTCATCAGTATGTTGATAGTCCTGATTGTACATAGCTATAGTTCATTGAATGTTATGTGCCATATGGGATTCAAGTTATTTGGATGGATTATACTCCAAGTTATTTATCCATTATCCCTTGATGGACATTTGGGTTTAGTTTTTTATGTTTCAAACAGTGATTCTGTGAATATCCTTGTACATGTCTTCTAGAGCATATTTATAGGAGTTTGAACAGACTTAAAAAAAATTTTTTTGTGATTATCCAGTTGGAACTCAAACAGATTTTCATTTTTCTCAAAGAGGTATTTTTTTTAATTGTGGGACAAAATTTGCAGTATAAGAAGTAAAATTAAAGACTACTTCTCTTGAGTGCTAAAGAATTCATGTAATGATTATCCCTAAATTAAAACCCCCTTTACTTGAGAATACTTGCTTGATGTATTTGTTTCTAATTATAACTGATTGTAAAATGCATCCATTGAACTAATTGGTTTATTTTGCCGTTTCATCTATTAATAACTAATACTTGGGTAGAACTCTACATTTTGTAAAAACACTTTTACATTCTCTTTTCCTCTTCAGGTTCACAAAGATCTTAGGTAGCAAGCGTTATCATTTTTCCCCTTTCCTAGATTTATAAACTACAGGATGAATAGACTTGCCCAGATTTCATACTCCATTGCCTCTTTGAATATATATGCTATGTCCTGTTAATATTTTATAAATACCTTTTTTGCGGGTATAATAGATCAATATGTTATTCCTTTGCGAGCACTGATTAATACTTAAGTTTCTTCCACAGTTCCATCTCTCTTATGCAGAGAAAGAATTGCTGGAGAGAGAGCCTAGAGGAGAAGCCCATCAGGAAGTCCTTCGGCGAGCAGCCAAAGACCTCCCCATCTACACGAGGACCATGTCTGGAGGTAGAGGACATTGAGCGCTTTAGCAGGACAGGTTGGGGTGACAGTTGGAAAGCAATATCTGTACTTGAAACTCTCAAACACTCATTGAAACACACTGTGCTATGGCTCAGATTGTTATTAACTGTCTTCTATAGAATCCCATAAAACAGAATGGAAATCTGAAAAGGCTATCACATAGAGATCTCAACCAAGTCAGAACTGACTTGACTTCTATTCTGCCTTCCTAGTTGTGACTCAGTGAAGATGTTAGAGCTGCTGAAATCTTGATTTGTAGTTGTGTTCATTTTTAAAGTTTTAATTACACACCTGCCTCTTCTTAAGTCAAAAAAGCAGTATATGTGATGAACATATTGTTGATAATTTTACATGTTTAAAAGTTATTATATAAATTATACAAAACTTAATTCAGCTATTGATCAGTTTATCTTTAAAATTTATAGTAATTCTTTTTTTTCTTTTAACAAATACAACCCAATAAATCTCATTTACTTGGGTCAAATTTTTTAGGTCATTTAACAGCTATCCAGTCAAGTAATTGTCTTAAAAACTGACACACATGGGAACTTCCCTGGTGGTCTAGTGATTAAGACTACACCTTTCATTGCAGGGGGTATGGGTTCGATCCCTTGTCAGGGAGCTAAAATCCCACATTCCTCAAGAGTCAAAAAACCAAAACATAAAACAGACACAATATTGTAACAAATTCAGTAAAGACTTTTAAAAAATATATGTTACTAAAAAAAAGCTGACACGCTTGGGTGACTGGTGCTTGCCCACCAAAGGCTCACCCAGAAACTTCGTGACTTTGGCTGTGTGCTGCCCACTCTGGTGGCCGCAAGCTCCATGTGGCTTTTGAGACTTAAAACATGGCTCATTCAAATTGAGATGTACTCTAAGTATAAAATACACAACTAGTTTCAAAGACCTAGGATGAAAAAAGGACTGTAAAATATCTCATTAATATTTTTATATTAATAAATTGTGTATATTCAATTCTGACTCACTTTAGAATCATAATTCAGTATAACTTTAAGTATCACACATGATGTTTTCCTATTTGTTTTTACTGCTTGTCAGTGAGCAAGTGATGATTCCCTGATTTGATATTATGCCACTGAATCTACCTCACAAAGATAGAAATGTGTTTCTGTATATGTGTATATATGTTTACCCTGCTGCTGCTGCTGCTGCGAAGTCACGTCAGTCGTGTCCGACTCTGTGCGACCCCATAGACGGCAGCCCAACAGGCCCCTCTGTCCCTGGGATTCTCCAGGCAAGAATACTGGATGGGCCTAAACTAATACGGAGGAAATTTAAACCCCCTAAAAGTAAATTACTGCACGAGTTTCCAAAACTATTTAATGGCAGTGACAGTATTAGGTGCAAAAATCTAGTTTCCACATTCCTAGTGCAATGCTTTTTCTTCTAGACCCCTTGACTACCAAATTAAGACTAAGTCATATCAGAACAAAGTATTAGTGTTCATTAAAAACAACTGCACTATGGATTTATGTCATCTCCTTGTGCGAATTATGTGACGCTTGTTCCTTGGAAGAAAAGTTATGACTAACATAGACAGCATATTATAAAAGCAGAGACATTACTTTGCCAAAAAGTCCACCTAGTCAAAGCTATGGTTTTTCCAATAGTTACGTATGGATGTGAGAGTTGGTCTATAAAGAAAGCTGAGTACCAAAGAATTGATGCTTTTGAACTGTGGTGTTGGAGAAGACTCTTGAGAGTCCCTTGGACTGCAAGGAGTCCAACCAGTCCTTCCTAAAGGAAATCAGTCCGGAATATTCACTGGAAGGACTAATGCTGAAGCTGAAACTCCAAAACTTTGGCCACCTGATGCGAAGAACTGACTCATTTGAAAAGACCCTGATGCTGGGAAAGATTGAAGGAGGGAGGAGAAGGGGATGACAGAGGGTAAGATGGTTGGGTGGCATCACTGACTCAATGTTTATGAGTTTGGGTAAACTCCGGGAGTTGGTGATTGACAGGGAGGCCTGGCATGCTGCAGTCTATGGGGTCACAAAGAGTCAGACACTACTGAGCAACTGAACTGAACTGAAGACTATCTTCTCTTGTATTGTATGCCTATCTCCTGGGATGAACTTATGATTCTCAGTATTTTTGACAAGCTGGAACAGAATCTGAATTTCCTAATTATAGTCTTTATATTTTTAGTGCAAAACCTCTGGATGCATGCTAAAATCAATTTTAGCTGACTAGAGCCATAGACTAAATTAAATTACAGGAAGTATAATAAACAGATGATAATGTTGGTGTGGTTAATCTCTCTCTGGAATATGTGAGGTGTAAAGGTAATCATGAATGCAGAGTGGACATGCAGTGGAGAGCCACAGTGCCCCCAAGGCAGGAATATGAGGGTCCTTTTTCTTACCCCACCCTTGGCCAAAACCCCTGGGTTGTTCAGATAACTTCCGTCCTCACCCCGGAAAGGCCATGGACCGAAGCAACTGAAAGGCTCAGTTGATGTCCACACACTTTATATGTCTTAGAGAATTGATAAAATGGATAGTAGTATAATCGAGGGTTTTCCCATTCATTCTAGATCCACGGTCTTTCCTCCAAACCTGAAAGAGAAAAATGACTGCCTAGGTTACGTTGACTGCTATACATAGAGAACAAATTCAACCATGTACAGTCTTGGGTGTGTGAGGCAAGTGTTAAGACTGTTCGTCTCACTTCTTTTTGTCCTAAGCTTTCTTTTTGATCCAGCCATCTCCTGATTTCTTATGGGGATCTCCAAACTCTATTATATTATTAGTTATTTTTATTAATGAGGACTATTTGCTTTTCCAGCTCTCCCTTGCTATCGATGCTTTCCTACAAAAAATATTTGTAGACTTTTTGACTCGGAAGATTACCATTAGAAGTGATGTAATTAGGTTATCACTTTGCACACAGATGTTGGTAATGTTTCCTTTTCAGCATTTACCAAAAAAATTTCAAATTATATAAATAATACATGAATAAATTCTCAGAAGATTCAAGCAAGACAGTTAAAATTCCCCCTCCACTGTTAGGACTTTTTAAATGATAATCAGATGGCTTACTTTAAATTCCAGTGGGATGATTTTAGTTGAATCTGATCTGGCACATGGAGTGTGTTTTAATTATAGGACTAAATTTCCGTTTCTGAAAGACCATGAACAAAAAGATTTTCACAAAGAAGATTATAAATGAAAAATTTCAAAATATTTTTGAGTTACTGCCCACTTTAATTTGTAAGGTACATCCCCCCCCCCGACCCACACACACACTGTACTTTAGAGATAATCATCACTTAGAATGTACAATTGCCCAACAAAACTCACATGAAAATTGTGTGACTTTAAACCGATGCTGCCCATTATGGAAACCACTAGTCTTTTGTGATTATGACAACTTCAAATTTGACTATAAGTGGAAAACACAGAACTGGCTTTAAAGGCTATTTAAAAGCAACAGAAAGGCCAGTTGATGTTCACACACTTCATTTGTATATAATTAATATACAATATATGTATTTATAATTAATATAAAATAATTATATGTTGAAATATGTATTAGGTGAAATATATTATTAAAATTAATCTCCCCCCACCTTTTTTTTTTTTAACTTCTTTTAACATAGCTCCTAGAGAGTTTAACAGTACTCGTTTGGCTCCCATTCCTTCTGGACAACACTGCTCCCATTTTGATTCCTGGCATAAGCCAGGGATACTTTAGAGCTTGACCTGGAATGTCCCTGTGAGACTTCGTTCAGGAGATGAGCAGGCCATGCCATTCATCTCTGGAATTCCTGAAAAAGAAGGTTATAAGGGGATGATTAAGGACTTATTTCAGTATTGAAAACAACTCCTTCTAGGCCTGTTGTCTTAAAAATAAAGCTCTTTTTATTCTTAGTTTATGACCATTTTTTCCTTTTTTTAGAGATTGTGATGTTAGCTAATATAATCTCGATAATTGCTTGCTGCAAGTATGTTTTCCAGATTTTAAGTTTGCTCGTTTGGTTTTGCTGGCCCTACTGTACTGGCCACTTAACAGATATCCTGTAATTTTGGCGGACTGAGGGCATCCTGTCAGACGCCTTTGTACCAAAAGAGCATCTCCAATCGTCCGTAACTGTCTCTGATGTCTGTTTTAGAGAAGAAAGGCTCAGGACTTCAGTCACAAGAATTAAAATTTTCTGGTGGAAATACCTCTTGGAATACTCACTCCTCATCTTGCATCTCACCCAGCAGGGAAGATGTGAACTCTTTTCCAATTCAAACAGCTAGTTGAATTTATTCACAAATTTCTAAAATGTCTTTCTCAAAAAACTAAAATGTGGTTGTATCCTTTACCTAGTCATCCTGGCAGAGTCCAGGAAATGAAATGCTTTGGTCAAGGGAGACATTCTGTTTACTTTGATGAAAATGGACATGGTTGCACCCTTTGTAAGTCTGTGATTACTTTGTAATTAGATAGTATATTTATAGTTGAGCATGCCTTAGAAAATTTCCCCAAAAGATCTATTCTTGGGAAATTTCTGCAGAGAACTGAGGCTGTAGTCAAATCATTTCATTTTTGTATTTATGCAGTCAAATATGTCATTTCCATCAAATTTAAATTCATTATGCTTTATAGAATTTAAATTTGGATAAGTGATTAAAAGCTGTTTAACTGTGTATTCAGTTCACTGTTAAATCTAAGGCTAAGTGGAGCTTTTTGTTCCTAGCAATCCGCTATTGTGACAGATGTCAACTTATAAAGCCAGATCGCTGCCACCACTGTTCCGTCTGTGATAAGTAAGAAAAAGCCCTTTACTTCTAAAATGTCTGCCCACCCGTGGGTTTTTTTTAATGTGTTTCTTTTCTCGTTGCTTTCCAGATTATTTCCTTTTCTCCTTTTATCAGACCTTTATTTAGAAGATATGACCAGCACTTGCATAAATACAAGTATGGCTAAGGGCCATGATTGATTGTCTCTGTTCCCCCAGATTCTTTGTGATTTGAATGAAGTGCATGATTTTAGCAGCTCATTCTTGGCTAGTTCTAGTTAAGAAAAATTTCTATGACTCATTTCCTTTTTATAAAGATAATTCAGTTGGCTTCATGACAGTCAGATGTTACATACTTGATATACTACAAGAACAGTACCATATACTTGTCTTACGGTTGGACATTAATGGAGAAGTTTTATCCAGACTGTCTGTAAATCTGTTGACATTTTGTACTTTCTTCAGCATAAAATAGTTGTATATTAACATATTGTGTTTCTAGAAAATTAGTTTATTTACATCTTAAAGCATGTATATTTTGAATTTAAAGTTCTATTTTTGTATCATCTAGAATTGGCTATAATGTTTATTTTAGATGAGGCCTTTTGCTATTATTCAGTTTTTAGATAAGTAAATAATTTTGCCATATTTTACCTGCCACAACTCTTTTGAAATAGTATTTCATTTTATAACGTATTGGAATTAAACTTTTGTGGGATGCTGAATTTTGTGTGCGTGGTTTCTTTTTAGATGTATTTGAAGATGGATCATCATTGCCCATGGTGAGTATGGCTCTATACTTAAAGAAGTTTCTGTCCTTTATAACATAAGAAGTTGAATCATTGATCTATTTAAATCTTTTTATAAATGAAATCTTGCCTTAGCTAACCTAGGAAGTCCCTTTGGGTTTAGTTTGTAGTGTTTGTTTAGTTAGCTCAAGAGTCTATTCCGTGAGTTTCCATGAAATAATTTTAACACCAGTAGGTTAACAATGTAAAACTTAGTTTCTTACATTTGCTCAGAACAAATGGTTTTCTTTGTATGCACATGCATAAACAGAGAGATTCTAGAATATTTCTAGAATACAGAAATTACACCAAAATGTGCACATAAATTATACATAACACTTAACTTGAAGTATCTAATAAGGAATGAATTCATCTAAAGATTTAACAATCTGTTTTAAATAGAACTTAATGTTAAGGAGTAGAATAGCAGATCTATAAATACACATACGTGTTTCAACAAGGGTTTCCACTTAGAATTCATTAAATTTTTAAAAAAAAATTTCTAAGTCATGAAATTAGGTAACTGACTAGAGGATTGTTTGAAAGATCTAAGTAACTAATGAAGATTGGCATTTCTACCTTATAGCTTTTCATCTCAGTGTACACATCCCTGTGAGACTACGCCAAGGTTGCCAGTCAGGTTGGATTTGGACATTAAGCACGATCATTTTCCAAGCCTTGTCTTCCTTCATGGTTGGCACTAGGCAAGGTAGGGCTTCCCTGGTGGCTCAGCTGATAAGGAATTCACCTGCAATGCAGGAGACCTGGATTCGATCCCTGGGTTGGGAAGATCCCCTGGAGAAGGGAAAGGCTCCCCACTCCAGTATTCTGGCTTGGAGAATTCCATGGACTGTATAGTTCACAGGGTCACAAAGAATCAGACATGACTGAGTGACTTCGACTTTCAGGCAAGGTAGACGTACCCGCAAACCTACACCAGAGGTGGGGGAAGCATACATAGCAAACAGTTTCCTTAGCTGCCAGAAACAGAGCGGGATGTCAGGTTTGCAGTATTCTTTATCTCTCTCCAGGGTACCTCTTACTTTTCTTCACCTAGATTTTCTGCTATGACAGGTTAAGGCTCACTAACTCCTATGAAAATAATGCTCCTCTTAGAGAAGTAACGATTTTCATTTCTGGTGACTCTTTTCTGTCCTCATTCTTTCCTTCATTTCATTCATTCTGTTCTCTTTCTTAGCAAGTTCTTTTCCCACTGATATTTCCAATTTTATGGCCTAAGTCTCTCTGCTTTTTCCCCCCTTCACTTCATATATCCTGGAAATGTTTTCATATCAATATATAAGAGATCTTTTTTACAGTCATTATATAAATGTAACAGTCACTTATTAAGACTTACAGTGAAGCATATGATTGCATATGATTTTGAAGCTCAGGATCTGTTAACTTTTATTGTTTGAAAAATCAGAGAACCATGCCTCCTGTTCGTGATGACTTCAACATATCTGCTGTGGCCAGAATACCCTCTGGGGTGCAGGGGACCAACCTCACACTTCTTTTTTAACTAAAATAGATATCCTATAGTCTTTGCCTTATTGGCTATCCTATCAAATAAGTGTTTTTTCTTTTTAATATAATTTTTAAATTTATTAATTATACTAATAATATTCTTTGACAAGGCTGCAGATGGTTAGGTGGCACTAATTAAATAATTTCAGATTCAGTTTATTGAATGCTTGTAATGTCTAGGGGCTTCTCTAGTGGCTCAGAGGGTAATGCGGTCTAGAGATGATCTATCCATATATCTGTAAAATCTGTAATCCTTATAACCATGACAGATATTATTAGAAATTATTTGTCCTGTTTTTAAACAAGAGGAAAGTGAGGCTCAGAAAAGTTCCGGAGTGGACTTAAAGTCATATATCAAGTCATTTGGACCTCAGCGGCCACTTTCTTTCCACCTTTTTTTATATTATGTTCTTTTTCCAATTTAGACTCAGAAAGCCGTTTCCCTAAAACAGAGCCAAGAGCTGTTTAACTGAGTTTAAATGAAATGTAAGGGATGTTTACCTAGAATGTGTTTATTTCTCCATATAAAGGCATTCAGATTTTTCAGAGTACATGCACTTTTCAAATTGAGTCTTCAAAGTAGTAGGCAGTTAAAATGTCTAACCAAAAGCTGTCTGTCAGGAATAGAGTAAGTTATTATTAAAAATAAATATTATTATCTCAAGTATAACATTCCTGCCCAGCTCAGTCTCTATTGACTAACCTCCTCTGTTTCTTGACTTTGACATGGCAAATCACAGCATGCCCCTAAGTAGAGGTTAAAGTAAGCTAAATTAGATGTTGTAAAAATCTCCATTCTAGATCATTTTCCTTTCTATAAAAATGCTATTTGTCATCTAGTACAAAAGCTGCTTCTTACATTCTGGCAGGAAGAACACTGGTCTTTCCTATCCCATCTCATGCTCCCCTTGTCCACAGAAGCATCATTGTCTGGACATCCAGTCTTAACACCCCAGCCTCTCTCTCCCATTCACTCCTCTAGTAACCAACACAGATAAGCATGGGGATATCCTCTCTCCTTTCGTGACAGAACACATTTAGACTCAGCTTGTATGGGACTGTTTGCGATATTACTTCTTAGCATTATTTCATTCAGATGTCGTAAGGGACAGTCTCAGCGACTGGTTCGCACTCACACTGGAGTCTCTCAAGCTGCCAGTGCAACTGTTTTCATTCAGTGGGCACCCACAGTTTTGCCTTCTTTATGAATCTGTCATACACAATACCCTTACGTTCCAAAATTACTAAATCTAATGCTGTTCCCTTTACCTTATATTTTTGGAGGTAGAAGATATAAACATTTTCCATTTTTGTTCCAAATTTTGGTTTGTCCATAAGTCCAATGTTTAACTTTTGAATTTTTTAAAGTAAAAAAGTTTTAATTTTAAGAACACTTACCATGAACTCTGTCCTCTTACCAAAGTTTTAAGCATGTAGTAACAGTATTGCTAACTCTAGGCACATGACGTGTAGCAGACCTAGTTCATATTCATCTTATGTAATTGAGAAACATTTTTCATATGAATATTGTTTCTCCTCAACAATAGAGAAAGAGAAACAATTAGTTTATTGGCAAAGTCAGTAAAGAGGAAGATTATCTTATGCCAGTACTGAGTAAGAACAAAGGTGTTTGCTGGAGAAGGACACGGCAACCCACTCCAGTATTCTTGCCTGGAGAATCCCATGGACAGAGGAACCTGCAGGGCTACAGTCCATGGGGTTGCAAAGATTCGGACATGGCTGAGTCACACACACACACACACACACACACACACAAAAGTGAAAGAAGAAACATCTGTGTGTTCTGTGCAGTGAGTTTATTATTTTTATTGTTAATTCATGGGTTCACTACCCATGAAGATAGCAACCAGTTCCACTTAGGTATACTGTATCATCCAGGAATTCCCTTGTCTTAATAAAAAGAGGAAAAATAAGCTTTGATAGAAGAAGTGTGACTATAAAGTATGAGTTGTATTTGTATTTATGTTTATTGATACAGTAGTTTGAGTTCTTAAACCGCCCTCTCCAAATGCAATGATTTCAGAGTAAGAGCTGAGAATTCGGAATCTCCGTTTTTGGAATCATAGCATAGAGACCTGGTTCTCAGAAAGGATCTCAGAGTGCTGATTTGACAGACGAGGAAAAGGAGACCTGTAGAAATTATGGCACTTTGTCAGGGACACATAGTTATTTAGCATCGAATGTACGTGACGACCTGACTGTCTGGGTCCCAGTCCTGTTTCTTTCCTTGAACCTGCCCTTTGAGATGTTTTGATAATCTGGTTGCCTCTGCTGTACCGTCAGCATGCAAGCAGTCTGTAAAGACGTCTCATCTAATTTTGGAAAACTTAAAAAGTTTTTAAATTACTTAATCATAGTTAGAAATCAAATCCAAAGGTAACACAGAAAAGAATTTAGAAAATTCCTCCTATCTGTTTGGTGTTAATAGATTTCTCACAAGATCTATACTTAAGGCATGTGCTTATTTGCATAATTGGACAGGAAATACAGGGGTCATGAGTAGTTAAACAATATTACATATCAAATTTCTAGTTTGAACATAGAAATTCCTATTTAGTGAAATGGATTTTTTAAAATGTCTGTATGTGTAAAAAAATCTTTAAAAAATTAATAATTTTAAAAAAGAAATCTTTGAGTTATGCTTAAAGAAATGCCAATAAATTTTAATGTTAGAAAATCAAATACTCGTGTTAAGGTTGAGCATATATGTACCTAGGGTAACAGCATTAAACTCAATGATGTTTTTGTTTTATTAACAGGGTGAACAATTGTGTTGGATTTTCAAATTATAAATTTTTCCTCCTTTTCTTGGCTTATTCTCTGCTGTACTGCCTTTTTATTGCTGCTACAGACTTACAGTATTTTATCAAATTTTGGACCGTAAGTTATTACCTTGGTGACTTTTTTTGGTATACAAAAATACATATATAGACTTTCAGTAGTGACTTAATCCAGACACTAATTTTATAGAATAGAGCTAATTTATATATAGTCATTCCTCATTATTCGCAGATTCTGTGTTTGTGAATTCACCTACTTGCTAACATTTATTTTAAACCTCAAAGTCAATACTCAGCGTAGCTTTTGTGGTCATTTGCAAGCATACACAGAGTAGGAAAAATCTGAGTCACCACGTACATATTTCCAGTTGAGATCAAACCAGAGGTCTTATTGCCTTCCTGTTTGAACTCTCATACTGTAAATGAGTGTGCTTTTAAGTCTATTTAGTGCCGTGTCTTTTGCATTTTTGTGCTTTTTTTGTTGGTGATTTCATTGTTTAAAAGGTCTTCAAGCCTAGTGCTGAAGTGCTGTCTAATTTTCTGAGCAAAAGAAGAGACTGTGATGTGCCTCATGGAAGAAATACATGTATATAGATAAGCTTCCTTCAGACATGACTTACGGTGCTGTTGGCTGTGAGTTCTCTTATTTAATGTAGATTAAATAAGGTATCAACTAGGTTTTATAAGCAGAAACACACAGAACAAGGTCATTGATCATTTGACAAAAATGTTGTGGACCAGCCTGTATCTCCCAGGAGCAATGGTTTGGGAATCATAATTTCAGTGTTCATGACAACTTTAAAGACCATCACCACTGCGAATAATGAAAAGTGACTATATAAGATTTTTTTTCTTAGTATTTAAAATAGAAATTCTTTTTTATGTGTAAAAAGATTATGAAACTAGAATATCAGTCAAGTCCTGAATTGATATGAAGTGTATGCTTTAGGCAACTCATTTGTTTTCTGCACTGTATATTTTAAATGTAAGCAAAACAGAATTAGTACTATGTATTTTGGAGAAGGGAATGGCAACCCACTCCAGTATTCTTGCCTGGAGAATTCCGCGGACAGAGGAGCCTGGTGGGCTGCTGTCTATGGGGTCTCAGAGACTCGGACATGACTGAAGCGACTTAGCAGCAGCTGGTTTACATTTGGAGAAGGGAATGGCAACCTACTCCAGTATTCTTGCCTGGAGAATTCCACGGACAGAGAAGCCTAGGGGGGCTACAGTCCGTGGGGTCCCAAAGAGTCAGACACGACTGAGCGACTAACACACACACACACACTATGTATTTTAAGTACCGCAAGATAGTCCTCATGAATACCATACAATATAAAAAGCAGTTATCCCTGCCAGAGTTGCCTTATTACGTTCATTAAATTATTCTTTATTATGGGAAGACTCTATGAATTATTAGATGATTGATGTGAGATTTGAATGACATTCAGTGCTAAAGATTTATTGATGCCTAGTATGTGTCAGTTACATTGCTAAGCGCTAGAAATACACAGGTAAAGGAGCATGTCCTAGCATTCGAGGGTACTTGCAGTGTCCATCTGGAAGAATGATCTCTCGTGAATGTCTGAGAGCACACGGCCTTACAGTTCCTCATTCTTGTGGATGGTTTTACTTCCAAACCACAAATACATTTGTAAAGGATTGACTGGCTTCCCCAGTGAGAGCACTACTGTCAAAAGGTATCAGTGAGGTCTTATGACCTGGCTCAATCTGGCTCAAGATAACTACAGGGTATTGAAACCGAATATCAGAGGAGACACATCCTAGCATCTCTGGTGCTTCACTGAGTGTCCCTAAGGCCACATTCTAGAGGGACTCCAGGTCTCCTTAGACGCATAGACTAGGAGAGTCAGTCTGGTTGTGCTTTGATGGTCTTGTTCATCCCACGGGTATTGTTAAGGTTTATTTTAGACAGGTGTTATGCACTGATGTTGAACTTTTCTGTGCTGACATTATCTAAAGTAGCTTGAAGCATTATTGTGAGTGTGTTGTATGTGTTTGTAGTTGATGCTGTCATTTGCAGTGATGTAAAACATCAATGAGAAGACTAGCTAAGTCATGCCACTTATCCTTCATTTTCTGGCATTATAATAAAATAATGTTCAAACATTTGTAAATCTAGAGTATGTTAACAAAACATTTTCAGAAAGTAAATTAAAAACAAATTTTATAAATTATAAAAATTTTATAGCTCCTTTTATCTTGCTTCCTACTTGTATAGTTTACACACATATTATAATTTTTCTATGAATTTGATTATACAAAATAAATATCCAAAATTTTAATATCTTTTCCATATATATATGTATATTCGTGTTATAGTAAGCATCGATTTGAATTTAAAGATGTATTTTTCCCTTGAAGTTTTAACATAAAGCTGTATATCTTTCTCCATATCTAAATTTAAGAAAAATTTTAAACAACAACAAAAAAAACTTATCAAATTAGGGCAATACTCATTCCTTTGACAAAACGTTTTATTTTCTCCCTTTCTTTATAGAATGGCCTACCTGATACTCAAGCCAAGTTCCATATTATGTTTTTATTCTTTGCTGCAGCTATGTTTTCTGTCAGCTTGTCTTCTCTGTTTGGCTATCATTGTTGGCTAGTCAGCAAAAATAAATCTACATTAGGTGAGTATATAATTATTGTAGTTAACAGAACTTTCAATACAAAACTATTCATCAGAAGTTGCCATATGGTTAAATGCTAACCTGTCCTGAAGTTCTAAAAACCACCCTTACTTCCCACATTGTCTGATGGGACAAATATAATTCACTCATTCCATGTATTTTTAAGCTGTCCATTGTGTGCAAAGCATTGTGTAGATATACAGTGGTGAGCAACACCGAAAATCAATAACCAAACATAAACCTCATTACACAGTGTTTTGAAAGAAACAAACAGGATGTTGAGTTATGAATCAAGGGCTGGGGATGGTAGAAGGGAACCTATCTAGAAGGAGTGGTCAGGGAAGAGTTCATGAAAACAGAAAGTATTTAAGAAGTCGTGGAAAGAGCCAGAACATGTCAGGCAGAGAAAACAGTATGTTCAAAAGCCCTGCAGAGATGGGATACACCAAAGCAGTGCTACAACCTGTATGAACGTCAGAAACGTCCTAAATAAAGGAAGTCAAAATAGAAAAGGTTACATGCCGTATGATTCCATTTATAGGAAATATCTGTGGAGAAAGAAGCATTTTGATGATTTCCAAAGGGTGGGAAGAAGATGGAGTAAAGAATGACTGCTTTAATTAGTATAGGGTTTCTTTTGAGGTGATTAAAATATTTTGGAACTTGGTATAGGTATTGGTTGCAAAAAAATATAAATTACTAAATGCCACTGAAATGTTCACCTTAAAGAGACCGATTTTATGTTCTCTGTATTTCATCTCATTTTTTTTTTTAAAGAAAGAGCTACATATGTTTGAGAAACTATTCCTGTTTGAGAAACTATTCATAGAAAGCTAAAGAACAAAAAAAATATACTATGAAGTTTGAGAAGTAAGCTGGGACTAAGCTAAATGGAGTCTTCTAGACTAAGAATAGGAGTTTCAGAATGCAACCAGGACTTATAATTTCTTTTGATCGCAAAGGATACTCAAGTTATGAGATTCTGTTATTAAAATAATGAAAATTAATTGTATATAATTGTGAATGTTTATTTTCAATATTGAGGTGAAATCTAATCACCTAAAGTACTAGCAGAGTGAAAATGTTGGTATAATAAAGTAATTTCTAAATGAAGTTCATATTTCAAATTATAGAGCAATTCAAATTATAGAGCAATTAAATTTTTCTCAAATGTAAGTGTTTCTACTAAGCTTTCAAATTTAGAAACTTGTAGATTTTACTTGGAACACTGAAAGGATTTCATCTGGACAATATGGTCCTAAATTATTAAAAAGTTTTATAAAAAGCTATAAACTAGGGTAATAAATATTAAGAATCTTGCAAATCACCACATTTTTCATAGTGTCTTAACTCTGCTAGTTAGATTTTTCCTTTCTCAAATAATGGACAGAAATCATTGTACTTCTATGTATGTTCACATAGAAAATCCCAAAACTAACATTTTAGGTTTTGCACCTCAGCATTATTTAAGATGAAAATGTAGCATAAAGGAGAGAACTTTGATGACCTTGTTCAAATTCCACTCGTGTTGTTTACTTTTCATGTGATATTGAGCAAAGTCACGCAGCCTCTCTGAACCTTGTGGGCATAACCAGCCATGATGTGTGACCCTGCATTGCATTCTGATTTAGGCAGAGTTTTAAAGTACCTTTTTGATTAGCTAGAAGAAAATTTATGATTGGATGACATAACATTCTAATGAAATTGGAAAATGGAATTTATTAGTTGAAAAAAGGTTATAGAATGTATCTTTAGTCTCATTTTGATTTAAAAATATATATTTATATCTATCTTATCTCTTTGTCCATTCAGCCATCTAGTAGATGTAGAGTTTTAAATTATTTGCTTGTTTGTATTTTCTCATTTTTTACAATACACATGCTGCTGCAGAAAGAAAAGGGTTACTTTAAAACTACAATAGATCAAATCATATTTTAAGTTTGTTGTAAAAGAATAGACAGTCTTCGTCTGTGGGGCTGTTGACAGACATAAAAAGGGTCGCAGGAGGCTAGCCATGGGTTTTCAGAGTGTCTTCATTTAATCCACTCATTTCTAACTTTAGTGCTTGCTAGTTGACGTGCTCTTTTCTTATGTGGTTGCTCTGCCATCTTTTCTAGAGGCATTTAGAAGCCCAGTATTTCGACATGGAACAGATAAGAATGGATTCAGCTTGGGTTTCGGTAAAATATGCTCCAGGTTTTTGGTGATGAGAAGAGGTACTGGTTGCTACCCATTTTTTCAAGGTATTTTGTTGTGAAAATTTTCAGGGTTTAGACTACTGAAAGTAATCCAACAGAAGAACTCTGTCCTTCTGCATAAGAACTCTTATTTTTTAAGGTATTATTTTATGATCCACTATTACATCAAAGTGGAAATCAGTTGACTCACATCTCCATAAACATACTGTATTGAAGCCAGTGTCTGAGATACATGTTTTGTCCATAATGTAACTGTGTTCTGCTCACAGAGATCATCTTTCTTTTACCATACAATTGTAACTTTTTATTTTAATTATAGTCTAGGTGATGGCTGCTCCTTTCCAACTTGCCTTGTTAACCAGGATCCCGAACAACCATCTACCCCTGCAGGATTGAATTCATCTAAAAAGTAAGCCCATATTTTTTTTTATATATATTTTACTTTCAAATAATATAGTTTATCCTATGGTGTCCTTTGCTTAAGGAAAAAAATATTAAGAACTTAGGATCATTTACAACACTGGTTTCCAGGTTAGAATGAGAGCGGGAGGAAAGTGTGACTGAGGTTGGAGTACGTAGGGAGCTTCAGTCATAATTATAAAATTCTGTGATTAATCTGGGTAGTCAGTAACCAGGTGTTAATTCTCTGTAAGTTGACTGAAATATATTATGATTTTTTTTTTAATGTGGTGCTTAAAAAAAAAAAAGCATAGTGTAAGTCCAGATTAGTCCCACTTGTGATCATGTGAGCTGACAGGGTTACTTTGCCTCTGACCCACTGGGCCTTCCCTCTTGGTGATCAAAAGACCTTCCCTGCCTGGACCAGGCCCTTGGAGATGAATGGAATCCCAGACATCGGATTGACAGCCCCATTAGCAATGGGCGCCATATTCTTGAGCCTCTTTAAAGACTGCTAAGCTTGATCTGAGCCATTTCTGTGGAGAGAGAAAGAAAGGAGTCTAGGAAATTTATTTTTTGGACTTTGGGCCAGTGTTTTAAGTCTGTTTTGTTCCAGTCTATCAAGCATTTGAGGAAAGCCTGAAATTGGATTCTGACTGGCAAAAGGCAAAACAATCTAAACATTTCAAAATGCTCTTTAAAACAAATGTTCTATATGAAGTTTTAAGTAGAACCACTTACTTTTTTAAATGTTTAAGACAGATGTTTTTTAATGTGATAATACCTCTAATTTGTAAATGAAAGCCAATAGCAGAAACATAAACTATCATGTCATAAGCTTTTCCTCAGTACTGGAATGCCACGTTCACAGCACCCTCCTCCCAAGCAGTTTCTTACTGCTTACAACACTTTCTCCTGTGGAACCTGATGTGACCCCAGAGTCCTTTCTAAGGCAGTGATCTCGGCAGCCATTACAAAATCACCTGAAATTGTCATGAGATGAAATCTATTTACCAACCCCATCCCTAGAGTGAGTTATGTGCCTGCCAGTTAACATGTGTGTCACATGGGACTTTCAAAGTCACCGTAGTCCTACTTGGCCCTGCCCTGTGAGTTTGGGCTTGAAAATTTCACAGAGCTGAAGGCTATGTTTCTTATACTATGTTAAGTGGTTTTGGTAGTTAAGACTAGTTGGGGTTTAGATATAGCCTGCCTCCTACTAAGTGGGCAGGGGGAGAAATCCTAGTTCTTGCACTATTACCCATCGAGGTGGACTTGACAAGGTCAGGTAACCTCTCTGGCCTGAACCTGATTCTGCTTCGTTGTCTCATATTCATGAGTAGTGACTCCCATTCTCCCAGATGCTCAGCCCAGAAACTTGGGAGTCCCCTAGATGCCTCTCTCTGGGGACCCTGTACACCCTGTGCGTTGCAGATCCTGTCAGATGTCCCCTCCAAATACACGCATGACCTGAATACTTTCTCGCTGCCTCTAGGCCTGCTGTCCTGGTCCTTCCATCACTTCTCACGTGGCCTCTGGCTCCATGTTTGCCCTCCTCCACCCTATTCTCCGTTAACAAGAGAGAGTGAGCTTTTTAAAGTGTCAATCAGATTGTGTCACTCTTCTGCTCAAGTAGAAGCTAGTGAATGTCCTTCCCTTGTCCTACTAATCTGGCCCTTGACGCCTCTCAGTGTAATGCCCTACCTCTTTGCTGTCGCTCACAGTCCTCCGACACACAGATCTTGCTGTTGCTCAAATATACCAAGCATGTTGCTTATTTAGTGGCTTTGCACTTGTCAGTTCGTCTTCCTAAAAGTTTCTCCTCCAGGTATCTGAATGGTCTGTGCCTTCAGTTCACTTTCTGCGCAGGTGTAACTTTACAGGCAAGGTCGTCTTTGAAAACTCTTTGTATCATATCAGCCTGCCCCTCTGTTCCCTTTATATTGCCTTTTACTGTTGTCAGAGCTCTTAATCTCACCTTATTTATTATATATATATTCTTCTCCTTCCTCAATTAGATCAAAGACTTTACTCATTGATATAATAGGGACTTCAATGAGTATTGTTGAATGAATACATCCTTGCTGTTTGTTAACAGTCCTGTTGCAGTAATGATTCTCAAAGGAGCCCCTAAAATAGGCCTTAGCTACTTTTCTATACCTGGTCTATGGTCCCAAATAAGAATTAGTGTAAAAGAAATTTTTCATATGAATAGGAGACACAATTTTCTTTTTTAAAGTTTTCCTCCAGAATTTTAATAAGGGATTTATTATAATGAGCAGCACAAAATTGAAATGATCTCAAATTTTAGATATGAGGTAATTATTAAGGGGAAAAGGCATATCCTTTAAAAAATATAGTTGTAGTCAACTAAAATATGTGAAATTACTCTTGGAAAAACTTTAAGTAGTTTTTCTCATTTTAATATTATTATAGTTACTATTTTGGTGTGTTGTAAAAAATATACTAATAGTTTCTGTGCCAATAATGTTTTAAAATCGAAATGAAATGTTATTTATTTTAAACCAAACTTTATA
Source organism: Aepyceros melampus (assembly GCA_006408695.1). Lineage (NCBI taxonomy): Eukaryota > Metazoa > Chordata > Mammalia > Artiodactyla > Bovidae > Aepyceros > Aepyceros melampus. The sequence continues at coordinate 480,315 of SJXQ01005249.1, forward strand.
TCACTGTCATCAGTGAGAAACTAGTATAATTTGGCATCGAATATAACTTAAAATCAATAATAAAATACTGGTAAGTTCTAATTACATTCCTTTACCTGCTAAAATTGGAGGCCGAGCTTATTCAGTGTATTAATGATGGAGATTTGCCAAAGTCAAAGATTGTCATCATACTGTAATCAGAGGAAAGAAGAGAGCTGAGGCAAGAACGCTTTTTTCATTGCAAGTCAGTATGACTTACTGCCTTGTTCCTGCTTTCCCGAAGTTCTCTTGGTAACTCCTACAACTGTCTTGCACCACAAGTGGTTTGAGTTCCTTCCGTTAAGAAATACTTCCTTTAAGAAATACGATCGAGAGTTAACCTGATGATCATAATGATAATTATTCTTCAGTCCCGAAAACCATCAGTTTCCTGCAAAGCCATTGAGAGAGTCCCAGAGCCACCTTCTTACTGATTCTCAATCTTGGACGGAGAACAGCACAAGCCTAGGGAAAGGCAAAGCTGGTAAGGGTATGCTGTGTGGCTGTTTTGAAATATTTTAGTTTTAAAAGGTGAAAGTAGTGAACATTTTTCATTCTTATTACCTGTAGACTATGTCTTGTTTTGGGGTCAGACGACCATTGTAAATATAGAATTATTTTCAAAGAACCATTTGTGAAATGCTTTGATTAATGTCTGGAAGCTATAGAAAACCATTTTGTGAAATATAGATTTACCTTACTTGTTTCCTGGTTTAGAGAACCAAATCTTTACTACCATGTATTAAATAAAATGATAAATTCGAAATATAATTTATTTCGAAATGGGGAAGAGTACAGTAAGTGCAGGCAGAAGGTTGAAAAGTATCTGTTAAAAGGGATCTCAGATTAATGTGGTTTTTACTTGAAAGTTTCTATCCAGTTTCAAAATATTGGATATATTGAATATATATTGGATATATATATCTGATATATATTGGATATATATATGTATATATATATATATGTCAGATACATATTGGATATATATTGAAGTACATTACAGAATTGCCATAACTTTTAGCTACCTGTTATTTCTTCATATTCCACTCACAGTTCTGTGGTTATTGTTGATTTTAATCTTTTGATTACTTGGGTCAATATGGTTTATTGGCAAAGAACAGCATGTCTTTGAAGACAGAGCTGATAGCAAATCCCAGTTTGGGCACCTAATCAATGTGGGACATTTGTTAAGTTACTTAACCTCCTTTAGAGTTAGCATCTTCATCTTTAAAATACTACTTAATTCTCAGGGTTGTTAAGTATCAAACAAGACATGTAATGATACTTGCGGGGGTGTGTATGTATTTGTGGTTTTCCAAGGGTAAAACCATGCATCCACAATTAAGGCACTAAGGTCTATTTTTTTTTTAATTATCAAAGATTATAATTGTACAATACTGAGATGTATAGAACAAAATACAATTTTTGGAGGACAAGTGCTCTACAATATTGTGTTAGCCTTGAACAAAGAGTTCTCTATCTTTCTCTGTAAAACTAAAACAACACATTTAACATTATCCTGCAGAAATGTTGAAAACATCTGATATCATCAGGCCTTAAAAATATGATGTTTAATCAAATACAAATAAAAAAAGAAAAAAAACAATGATGTTTAATTTGGGAGCTAAAGAGTTTAAAAGAAAGAAGTGAAGTTTTAAAATTTAAGTAGACATGCCGCATACTGACATATTGAATGGTATGAAAAAATACACATAAATCAAAATTAGTCTTGTTCTTAAGGAATGTACATTCCCTCTGAAGAGGCCCATCATTTGAATATTTATAATTTGGCCTGTCTCTCCATCTTCAAACATGCCATTCCATTTTTCAGTATATGGGAGGGATTACATATTTATCCAAATAAAATTGATGTCTCCCATTTGCCCTTTGAATCCCTCAGTTTCCTTAGAGGCAAAGAAATGATGTATACTTGGAGGGTAGAAAGACAGAGAACTCTCTTTCAGAACAGATTCATATTTCACCTTATAGTTCTACATTAGCATAGAGGTGATTTTCTGGTTTCTATGTGCTGTTAATCTGGGGACATGGCAGATTAATTTTCCGTTACTTTGATAGATGAATTTAGAAATTGTGTAAAGGATGGTGTACAAGAAAGAAGAGAAATATGAGAATGGTGAGATGGAAAGGGCTCAAAGATTAGTTTGACAAGAATGAAGAATTAGAAAATTAGAAAACAGTGATCAAGGTAATGTGCAAGTGCGAGGTTCAGCATATTTTACATTATTTTACTCACACCTCCTACTTCCTCTGGTGTATATATGTAACTATATATACACTTTTAAAAAGTGCTATTTTAGGAGTGCTGGTTGTGGCTGACTGTATTGTGTGTATGTGTGTGTTTTTTTCTATATAACCATCTTGTAAACACTCATAATATGTACAGGATAACTTTGGCAATACACTGGTGGGATTCATGGATGAATAAACAGGTCTCTGCCTTTTTGTTCAAAAGCAGCACCCACAAAAATTGCTAACTTATCTTTTCTCTTAAAGGTATGAGCAATCCTGCACTGACCATGGAGAATGAGACTTAACTCTTCTAACAAAATGTACTCATACTTCATGAAAGTAAGAAAAGTTCTTCCTTTATTGCTATGTTTTATATTTTTAATCACTTACTAGCTCTCTTTGGACAAATAGTTTCCATAAACATTTATTTTTGAGTAACTCAAATAGAAGATTTGAGTCTTAGCAGACCCTTGGGATTGTATCAGTTATACAAGAGACCTTTGAATATAGATCTAGCTCCAATATTAGCTAGTTATTTGATTTACTTAATATAAGTTGATGAACAGAATTCATTTTTATAGCAAGAATTGATCCTAAAATGTTTAACTTTAAAATGACAATTTTTATTGAACTATAAAATGACAATTGTCTTGTCATTTTAAAAGATCTTGCAGTTTTTTGTTTTGTCCTTTCCTTCAGGACATGCAGTGGTCTTATCCATGACCACCCATTAGCTGGATCTCACTGGGTCTAAAAATATAAGACAATTAAAGCTTGTTAGCGCAGATCTCTCCCGTCCTTATTTTTACTCATAGTAGGACCCCAGAGCATGTGTCGCCCTTAAAATAATCGGTGTTCCAAGTCATTTTCTTTAACCTATAATTTGTTTGAACCTGTAATTCCAAATCAGTTTCTTAAAGCAAGATCTATTTATGAGCCTGCAGTTAATAAAAAGCTCCAAAAATGTCCTCTTTGGAACCAAACCATAAATATCTTAACAAAATAAACAAGTATATGTACTGCTACAATAAACAATGGACTTTCCCAGTGGCTCAGTGGATAAAGAATCTGCCTGCAATGCAGGAGACACAGGAGATGTGAGTTCAATCCCAGGGTCAGGGAGATCTCCTAGAGAAGGAAATGGCAGTCTACTCCAGTATTTTTGTCTGGAGAGTCCCATGGACAGAGGATCCTGGCAGGCTACAGTCTAGAGGGCTGCAAAGAGTCATACACGACTGAGTGACCAAGCAAGCAATAAACAATATGAAGAACTGAACTCATGGCTGCCAAGATGGGGTAGGGAAGGACTGGGTGTTTGGGATTAACAGATGCAAACTGCTATATATAGAATGGATAAACAGCATCCTACTGTATAGAACAGAGAACTATATTCAATATCCTTGATAAACCATAATTGAAAATATGAAAAAGAATATATATATGTGTGTGTATGTATATATACACACACACATAACTGAATCACTTTGCTGTACAGCAAAAATTAATACATTTATAAGTCAAATTAAAAATAATATGAAGAATTGAAAATTGAAATTATCAAGATAACTCTCTACTTACAGAATTGTGACCTAGCAAGGAGAAGGCAATGCACCCACTCCAGTGTTCTTGCCTGGAAAATCCCATGGACGGAGGCGCCTGGTGGGCTGCAGTCCATGAGGTCGCTGAGTCGACACAACTGAGCGACTTCACTTTCACTTTTGACTTTCATGCACTGGAGAAGGCAATGGCGCCCCATTCCAGTGTTCTTGCCTGGAGAATCCCAGGGACGGGGGAGCCTGGTGGGCTGCTGTCTCTGGGGTCGCACAGAGTCGGACACGACTGAAGCAACTTAGCAAGAGAGTAGCACCTTAAACAAAGTCATTTGTGTCAAAGTACTGAATAGCTATCTGGTTTTCACCTGTTCGGTGTTGGGTTTATGAATAGCCATGCCATTCTGTGTGCCAGTGCTTTTGGTTTTGGATGACTCTGCGTGCTGGTACTGTAGATCTGATTGATTGTAACTGCGGTTAGTGTCATGTGCTCGTTGCGTCTGACTGTTAATCCCGTGGACTGTAGCCTGCCAGGCTCCTCTGCCGAAATTTCCCAGGCAAGAAGACTGGAGTGGGTTGCCATTTCCTTCTCCAGGGGATCTTCCCAACCCTTGTCTCCTGTGTCTGCTGCATTGCAGGTGGATTCTTTATCCACTGACCTATGGGATAGTGAAATTTTAACATTCTTAGTTGGGTTAATTAGCAAAGAGACAGTGTAATTTCTGGAAATAATTCTTAAAATGTAACTATGATTATACAATGAATCATTAACTAATACCACAAACAAAGTATTTTACAGAACATAGTTCTGTAAAGCAGACAAAGTTTCATGGGATTCTTTTTTTCAGTATGTTGAAGTAGCTATAATCACCATTGATTGTGAGGTCATCTGGCTAAATATTTTATGAGCTTTAACATAGTAATGTCACTTTGTGTGTAAATCAGGTAGATTTCCAAGTATTTTGACAAGATCAGTGTTGGGTTTGTTCATCATTATTCTCAACTCTTTGCAGGACCAGAGACATAGTGGTTTCTAAATAATTGGTAATTGGGTGATAAAATAGCATCATTGAAATTTAAAATCTTACAGAAACTTGATTTTATTACATTTGGATATATAACAGTAATGGTCACAAAACCCAATTGCAATATGAATCAGCTGTATTGATGTAAAAGAAAACAAATGATTTTTTGATGTAATGTTTTTCATTCTGTTGGCATAATCAGTGCCAGTAAAATGTGTCTTTAAAAAAAAAAAGAACTTTCCTAAGGTAGCTGATTATCCAAATAGTTTTTAAAAGTTTTTCCTGCTTTACACCTCAGACTTGCAATTCTTTTAGTACACATTTATACTGAAGTATAATGTGATCTTTGACTATATTACTAAATGTTATCTTGTAGTCTCTTCCCTTTTTGAACTATGTTAGTAAATAACCTGTGGCCTTTTTGTAAAATGTTTCTTTGTTTCAGCATAGTTTCCAAATAGTCAAAATGTGCCTAAATCCATAATAGTGCTAAAGTATAGATTAAACAGTCTGCCCAACTTTCTTCCCTCTTATACAATTGGAAGTTTAAAATGCTTTGCTCCTGTGGACATGAAATTTCAAAATTATTTTCCTAAATCCTCTAACAACTCACTTGAACTCCTATTGGCCTCAAAACTAAGAACATAGAGCCCTGTAGCTCAGACTGGGGCCCAAACCAGAAGTGCTGACAGCACCTGGAGCTTAACAGGAATGCAGAGTTGTGGATCTTACCCTAGACTTACTGAGTCAGCATCTGCATTCCCAGCATCATAACAGGGTCCTCTGGTCTTGTGAATATATTATAGGTTAAGAAGAATTCATGTAAAGGTCTATCTATATTCAAGAACACATCTAATGAGCCTTCTAGTATAGAAAACATTTAGTTTTGAATGAGAGGTGTTATTGCAACAAACAATGAATGAGTTGGTTAATTTTTTGTTTGTGTTTTTAGAGCTAACATAAGAGTTTGATGTTTTCTGTTTTCCTCCTAAGGTAATGAATGCTGTCAATGGATAGAAGAGGCTTCCCCCAGGAAGGCACCTCTAGCCAGCTGTTCCCATCCCCTTTGGCTGGGTGTGCAGAACGTAAATTGAGTAGTTCTCTCAGCATTTGCTTTTAAAACATAACACATTTTTACTCCAGTATACAGATTGTTTCAACTAACACAAATTCTTCTTAAATATTAAAAGTAGTTATGGTTTATGAATCAAGGACAAAGATACCTATCATAAAAACTTGGAATAAATTCATGGGCCAGTTTTCACCCAGCTATTTGGGTAGCACAATGTATCACATAAGAAGCCCATTGATCCTCTGATTTTCTGATTCGGAAAATTGAGACTGTTAAGATACTGAGATTAAAAGATGTCACATTGCATTATAATGATAAGCTTTATTCATAAAACTATTAGTTACCTATGAGAGTGTGGAGGTAGCAGATGAGACTTGTTTACTCCCTCCGATAAGAATCCAGCCTCGGACTGTGTGAACTATAACAACTATGAATTCATTACAAGTTTCAAGAGGCCTGAAGTTGAAGATGAGCATCCTTTTTTTTTTTTTTTTTTTTGCTAGACTTTAGTTCTAGCCTTTTTTGCCTGCTGGAAAAGAAGTATGATCATTGAAGCTTGAGCGCAACTGGCTAAAATCTTTGTCAGATTTAATACATTTCTATTTCATCAGCAATATAGTTTTCATCTCTTTTAATTATCTGAAAATGGGTAGAACTCTGTAATAATTATGAAGATTGGTTTATGATACTCTTTTTTGGGTTTGGCTTTTAAGTCTCTTTTTAGGTTATTTCTCCTATTGAACATAGCAGACATAATGATTTTTTGTTAAGAATTCCTGATGGGCCAATAGATTAATCCTCCATTGATATCTTTATTCTTTGTCCTCTCATCAGAAGTATGACAGTTAAACTACGTAAATACCTATTAAGATTAAATTATGCAAATCATCAAGCAAAAATCAAATACTTTTGGTAATTTAGTTCAATATGAACTAAATGGTATGCTGTTTGGAAACTGAGTTTAAGAGAAACTAAAGTGGTGTGTTTGTTGATGCCAAAATGTTCGGCTTCAGTAAATATACTAAGAAGCTCTTGTGCCTTGTATGCACTATTTAAAAGTCTTATTTTATTCTTTTTTAATTTGGTGAAGTGCAAGTTTTGTAAATGTTAGCAATTAGATTACGCTGTATACATTTTTTGGTACTGATTTTGAGGATTTAAAGCAGATTACCTTTTAAGACTACACAGCTAAGGAACTGGTATTTAATCAAAGAAACAGTGATATTAACTTTTCAAAATCTGAATTAGACAAATTCAACACAAAGTAGACTGGAAGACAAGAAGATAATGGAGTAACATATCCTTGCAATTCACTCATCCTTGCTAGAAGTATGATGTTTCATATTCAGTGACTTATGAAAGAACCAGTCCATTTTATAAATCATTTGAGTGCAGTTCTTTGAGCAATAGGATGGTGGTCTTTTTTAGATTTTCTTTAAAGTGAAAGATTTTGATGACAATCTACTTAAAGAAAACTCAGAAGATATGATGCATTCTTACTTTTAACTTAAAGCATTTGGTCATCATTTTCCATTACCTGAAGTGCCAGAAGTCTTAAGGGCAAGAGCATCATATAATGTATCAAGAATTATATGCAGCTAGATTTTTTTCAAAGCACAGTACTAGAGCTGTTTTTACAGACAGGATTCTGTTAGGCATCCCCTCCTGTCAAACTAGAAACAAAGGGGGAAAGTGGTATTTTTATTCTTTACCTTGCTAGAGTACTTTTAATCCCCGCTTTAGCTTTTTCATGTAATTATTGAAATACATAAGTCAATACACATTAGAATCAGATATGAAAACATTTTTTAAAATAAAGTCTTTCTCATTAAGTTGTAAAGTTTCCCTTTTTGGTTTCATAACAATGACTAATTTTCAAAGGGTTTTTTGTTTTTAATTCTATGGGGTTATAATTTTTGGAGATGATGACATATCTCATTAGATATGTAGTATAAATTTTACCTGAGTGAACAGAGCATCAAATGGACCTACGTTTTGTATATATTTATAAAATGTACCTTAAAAACACTTTCAACACTTTACTTTAAAAAACTTAATTGCTTAGCTCAAATTTGAAGACACTTGAAGTGTAAGTCCTGAGAGTCCATTAAATTATTTTGATTTTTCCTGTTTTTGGAGATTATATCATATAGGCATCAATATTTAAGAATTTTTTCATTTAAAAATACTGTACAAATGCTTCATAGACATTAACTAGTTGCCATTGTGCGGTGAAAGGTTTGTTCTTTCAAAGGTAAAGAAAAACTGCATCTAAATACAATGATGAGACATTCAAGTAAGTGCTTATCTATGAATTCCCTCCTGTTATATCATAATAAAGTGTGGCTGATCACCTTTGATAGCTGTCTATATGAAATGCCTTTGCACTGACAATCTAAATTGTTTTAAAGATACACTTTTCCTAATTGTCTACCAGAGATACCTGCAGGCAAAATTCATGTCAACAACCTGGTTACAACATAGGTCTTTTGAGAAAAGTCGGATAACAAGATAAGGTGATTACTCATTAGTTGTTAGAGTCTGAGGACAATTAGAAAGAGACTATGATATTCGAGTACACTGTACTCAAGAGATAGCTGTTGGAAATATGGCATGTTTGACAAAAGCGATCTTCACATCATAAAGATGTGAAAATCATACACAAAGTTCTTATAATCCATGTTCATAAAAAATTAAGCTAGGAATCATGTGATGTATGCTTCAAGAAAACCTATGAAAAAGCTGTTACTTCATTTATGTTATCACCTAGCAAATTTTCCCCATTTTGAAATAGTACACGTAATCATGCTGGGCCAACTCTGAAGTTACACTGTATATATTACTGTGTATACATTGTATATATATACTGTGTATATATTACTATTATATACAATTACTGTCACATATTTACTTGTAAAATTCTAAATTTAAGAAAAAAAGAAACCCACATATAACAAACCTGTAAAAGTTAAACGCAAATCCACTTACACAGTAAACCGAAATGAAGGCATCCTCGAGTATGGCCATCCCACCTGTCTCCACAGACCACAAATTCTGATCTGCTTACATTTTGGTTGAAGTCAACAATGGATTTTCACTAGTAACATGTATCTAGTGGAGATAGAGATATTCCGCATCTATCCTTCTGTGGAAAACTGCTCTTGTAGTGAACTTGCTCAGTCGTGTCCTACTCTTTGCTCTAGTTAGTTAGTTAAGTCGCTCAGTCGTGTCCGACTCTGTGCGACCCCGTGGACTGTAGCCCACCAGGCTTCTCCGTCCATGGGATTCTCCAGGCAAGAGTACTGCAGTGGATTGCCATTTCCTTCTCCAGGGGATCTTCCTGACCCAGGGATTGAACCCAGGTCTCCCGCATTAGAGGCAGACGCTTTAACCTCTGAGCACCAGGGAAGCCCACTCTTTGCTCTAAGTAACCCCATGTACACTACTGACGTATAAAAGAGATCACTAATGAGAACGTATTGTATAGCTCAGGGAGCTCTATCCAATGCTCTGTGGTGACTTAAGTAGGAAAAGAAATCTAAAAAAGAGGGGATATATGTATACGTATAACTGATCCACTTTGCTGTACAGCAGAAAATAAAGTAAGATTGCAAAGCAACTCTACTCCAATAAAAATTAATTTTAAAATACGTTGAGTATAACAAGCAGTGGTGAAGCGTTCACTTCGTAATAATTTTTTGTCTCCTTGGAACCTCAAAGGATCTTTCAGTGGCCTGAAACCTTTCTTTAAGATTTCCTATTATCTTCTTTCCTCTTATGATTTATGTATTTACTCTGGGCTGTGCCAGGTCTCCGCGGCCGCACATGAGCCTTCAAATATTGTAACAGCATGCACTCCTTTTCCACCTACTTAGCCCAGGTGGCGCTAGTGGTAAAGAACCCGCCTGCCAATGCAGGAGACAGATCCCTGGGTGGGGAAGATCCCCTGGAGGAGATGGCAACCCACTCCAGTATTCTTGCCTGGAGAGTCCTGTGGACAGAGGAGCCTGGTGGGCTACAGTCCATGGGGTTGCAGAGTCAGACACGACTGAAGCAACGGAGCATAGCGCGGCCAGTTTAGAAGTACTTTCTCTTGTGGAAGCCAATTGTGTTACATACCTTCAGTGTTCCTCTTTTAGAGATACCACTGGAATTTTTTTTTTTTTTACCTTGTCTTGGTAATAATTCACAGATTCTAATTTTTATTAAAACTTTAGCAATTTGATCATGTCACTTATTAAAAGCATTATGTTCCAACATTAGCGAAAATCTTGATCTTAAAATCCAGCAGTCTTTTCCTCCATTAGATTTAGAACTTACTACCAAAAAATCTTACTTTGCTACAGAACACAGGCAACTGTTACACTTTAATGGTCCAAACTCTGCACTTTCCTCTTGTCTTTGTCATAATGGATGTTATTCTTCTACAGTAGTGTCCTGATTTGTAGCAAGTGGACAGCACTGAAGGGATGAGTTCAAGGAGTTTGAACTCAAGTTTGAAAGGAACTCCTGTGGATAATACACAGGTATCTCCCACCCTATCTTCAGCGTAGCAGAAGGCTCTGGAATAGGATCTTCCAGAAAAAAAAAGGGAGGGGGATGTAAGAGGATTCTTGTCCATAATGCAGTCTAGATTACTAAGAGCTCATTCTGTGACACCCTTTAATTGTCCTTTACCAACAAAAAGTTCAAATGAAAGCCTGGTCAATGCCAATAAAAACAATTTAAATCACTTGAACCCTCTCACCACAGAAGTGAAGTCGCTCAGTCGTGTCCGACTCTTTGCGACCCCGTGGCCTGTAGCCTACCAGGCTCCTCTGTCCATGAGATTTTCCAGGTAATAGTGCTGGAGTGGATTCCATTTCCTTCTCCAGGGGATCTTCCCCACCCAGGGACTGAACCTGGATCTCCCACATTGTAGACAGATGCTTAACTGTTTGAGCCACCAGGGAAGTCCCACAGGAGAGTTGACAGCAAAAACAAAACTGGTGCCAATGCCAAAACATAGATCTTTTATATTCTTGTCATAGCCAATATTCAGTATTTCTGTACTTTACAGTTGGGGAGAAGAGGAATGTGTTTTTTATATATATATATATATATTTTTTTTTTTTTCTTGTTTCTAAGTACCAGTTAAGCCAAAAGGGGCCTTTTGATAAGTGACTTTAAGCTCTGTTTTATGCTAAAACATCTCCTCATTGCTCATAAAGGACAGTATTATTTTATGGTTCATGAAAACTGATTTGTGTTATATTTTCCAGGGAAGGTTTAACAATGTAAGGAGTTCAAGCCTGACCTGAACTTAATAGTTCTTGTTTGGCAGGCAAAGGTGCTTAATCAACTTAAGAAAAAAGAAAACATGCCATAGAGTTCTGCTGACATTTAATTAAAAGAACTAATACCACGGAAAGCTTCAGTTCGGTTTATTCAGCTGAAACTAACATTTTCAGAATTTAGATTTCATGTCTTTTTCTGTCAGTATGTATAGCCCCTGAAGCCTAGTATTAAAAATATCTTAAATGACCTAACCAAATATTTATTGTGGGAAAGCTGAGTATTTTTGAAATGCAACCTTGATTACACACTAATCTTAGTGTGTAACATGCAAACATGTTTTAAAGTTCCTTTAAAAATATTACTTAGGCAAGTAGTAGAGGATATGAGCGAGCCCTGGAACAGCTAGAATCAACAGGACAGTAAGTATAGATATGTACATTTCAGATATGGTCTTTTGGTTTATTTATGCTTTTGCTACATGGTCTTTGCAGGGGTTTAAGGCACCAGCTATTAATAAACACTGTTCTTGTTAGAAGAAAAAAAAGGTGTATGACACAAGTGAAAGGGGTCCCCACCACACACCTTACATTGTCACGTGTTTAGTTTGATCAACTTTTTCTTGCTCCATGCTTCTTTTACCACGTTATACCATTCCACTTCAGTTTGTACCGACTTAGTGATCTCTCTACTTGTATGAAATATTCTTACCTGTAGTTATTCCGGACTCTTAATAGAAACTAATTCTTTGGTTACTTGAAACTCAGCACAGATTTCTCAAAAGTGAAGAACAGCTGGGCAGTACTGATATCATCTGACTCATTAAGAAAAACGCTCAAAATGATGTCTTGTTTGCCATAGTTAACTGCTGACAGTGTGTCCCACTCTTCAAGTAACTCTTCTCATCAGAAAGTTGTCGGTCTTTTCTCTGGATGAATTTCTTTGGGCTGCCGCATTCAGACATGATATATAACTCACCGTCAGTAAACAGCATCAATAGCTAACAAGTGGGTCACTTGTAAACATACTTTGGTTGCAGCTTTATTTTTGTGAAGAAACTTCTGCTGTTGTAAGATACACCATTTTAAAAGTTTTAATTCTAATTCTCCTGTTGCTCTCCCATGAGCTGGGAATATTATGATGAATGTTTAGTCTGGTTATGTCAACATATGTTTTTTTTTTTTTTTAAGGCAGTTACAGTGTCACAGTTGGCTGTAATCTGATAATATAATCCACACTCCAATGTGCCTTGAAAGCACACCATTCGAAGTGCACTTTTCTTGTTTTGACTCAGTGGGTATGAATTGGTAACCTAAAAAAATAATAAAATGTGTGGTAGAGATTCACATGGCATAACAATTGCTGTCGGGTCATCATCTTTATCACTGATTTGTAGCAAACCAGGCAAAAATGTGAAATGTTAAGACTGCCCTAGGCAGTTTCTGTAGCAGCCACTCAACTTTCTCTCTAAAAGTGGAAAGATGGCCACAGATAGAGCATAAATGATGAATGTGGATACAATCCAATAACCTTTATTTATGGATGCTAAATGTTGAATTTCATATAATTTTCACACATCAAGAAATATTCTTTTTTTCCCTGTTAAAAACTATAAAATCCATTCTCACTCACTGGCCAGACAAAAACAGGCAGCAGGCTGGTTTTGGTTGATGGGCCGTAATTTGCTGACTATATGGTGAGTCCAGAATTAATGGCTTAGGAACATTAAAAAATGATCAAGCAAATATCTTTGATCCAAAAGCTATAGTTAGTGAGGGTTACATTGTTCTTCTTTTAGAAGTTATAAAATATATTAATTCTTGAAACCAAACTGATACAAACTATGAAATTCAACAAACTACATGGCTATTCAAAAGGCAACCTTTGTAATTATTTTTTTAAGGAAGTGAAGATCAAAAGAAAAAGAAACCAATTAGATACCTGCTGTATTGACTTTAAAAGGAAGCCACAGTAAGTTAGATAAAATGCATTTACTTTTGTCTTTCAGAATAAATGCATCCCTGGAAAGGGGAGTCAGAAGTCAAGTCTTAACATTTGGTAGAGGTATGCATAAAAAAAATAAGCGAACACTTGTCATGTAGAAGGCTCAGGTTGATTTTTTTCAATTAAGACATTAAAAATCATGTAGTAAATGAAATAACTGAGTTCTGTTCAACAGTTGCCGAAATTTAAAAACAAAAAAACACAATATCCCAAATATTTCTAAAACAAAATTACCAGTCACCAACATATATAAGAAAACATTTCTGAAGCCTTTATTTACAAAAGCTTTAAAAACAAATAATCCCTCTGTTTCGCAAATGTTTTGTTTAAAAAGGACCACCCAGTTACAGCATTGAAGTATCATGAATAAAGAACGTACAAGGGAAACAAACTAATGTGGCTAACATTTGGAGATTTGCTAATATTACTGATTGAAGTGCAGATGACACACATCTAACTTGTAGTCCGTCACTTCAGGGCAGTTAATTACCAAAATGCCTTCCTATGCATGCTCTGGTCTGGTCACATATTCCACATGGCTAAATATTTCACAGTCTCTTTTGTCAATATATATAAAATAGATTGCAAAGATATACACAAAAAAATAAACAAGCATTACACTCCTCAGGTAGTTTTATTAGCTATATGTATATAGCTAATATATAATTTTGTATTATGTTGTTTTGCACCAAATTTCTCCATTATTTACCTTTGTAGCAACTATGAAAGCTCGAATTTTTTTGTAATTTAATTTGGTACAAAATATACCTAAAGACTCGGCAATCTTTGGATCTGAATGAAATTGATTTGTGGAATCTACAAATCAAGAGCATTGTAAATATGGCTATAAAATTTTTTAAAATAAGGGTAAACAGAGATGCAATAAAAAGAAGCAGATAAGGGAAGTGTGCTATCATAAAATAACTGCAGCTTCAACATCTTGGGTACCAGTTTCCCGGCAGACATTCAATGTCCAATCACAAAGGATTTTTCCTGAAGGGTGTAAAGCTGGTTTGAAAAACACTTCAGTCACAGAGCAGCCTACACACATGCCAATTAGAAACTGACAGACACGAGATGTGCTTGGAAGATTAACTACTATGCACAGAAACAGCAGTTACTAAGCTCCTCAGTAGTTTTTTGTCTTTTTTGTAGTCCTGCTGATTCAACCATTTGCACAGTGCATGTGCTATATTCCATGGGTCAAAAACAAGTAAATATGGTAAAAGTTGGCAGATGGTCATTTTTCCAGCTAAGAGCAAGGAAAACCAAAACTGCTGATAAAACAGAGGATTTGAGTCAGAATCACTCTCTAAAGTGCAAAATTGATGGTCCACAATCTCAAATAGCTAAAACTCCTGCAGAATGGAAGGGAGACATGAAACAGGGAAATAAATTACAGTCAGTGCTAGTTAATTTAGGAACAGGAAAAAACAAACCAAGCTCAAGTAGGTGAAGTTTATCAAAGTATTCAATACCGTGTAGCTTTCCCCACTCACACACGCCTACTAACAAGTGTATTTAAGGCCGGATTGAACCTGAATACTTTTCTATTTATTAAGATCTGAGATAGGAATGGTAGATACTTAGTGCTGAAAGGCAGAAAAATAAGCTATGAAGAAAAAAAAAAGTAATGTCTACTGTTCAAGGGATTCAACCAGAGATAAACCTATATACAAGCATGTGTGTATCTCAAATAAAATAAAAATAAGAGAACTATTTCATGTCATGACTGCTTGCTGGCTTCCTCTTCATATGCATTCCCTGTGCCATTCTGTACATAGGATGAACCAGAACCAAGGCCATACAAATGACCACAATATTTGGCATCATCAATATGATCTTCAAAGAACATCTAAAAAGGAATTTTGGAAGAAAAAAAAAAAAGATAATTTTAACCAAAAGGTACGACTGGTAATTTATATTTCAGCAATGTAAGTATTGACTATTCCTTAACTATGACAGCTCTTATCTATGGTGCTCCTCTGAAGCCACACATTTAAATTAAACATATAAGACTGATGTTCTTAAGAAGTACAGAGTTCAAAAGAAATCAAAGAAAAAGACTACCAAAAACTATATAAACACAATGCCTTTCCTATTAACACTTAGACCATTTTATGAGAATTTGTAATAATGGAAAAATGGCAGGCATTTTTAGTCCATTAATTTAATAATACTTAATCACGAGAATGAATAAAAATAGCCAATAATGGGTTGGGGAAGGGGCTAAGGTTTATAAGTAGCCTTAAGTCTATGTGAAAGGCCAAGACTTTTGACTAAAAACAAACCCCCAAACATGTCTGGACAGCAAAATCTGAAAATTCACATTATTATCCTTGATAAAACCAAGAAAAATAAAGATAACAAATTAACAGCAGAGAATCCACCGTTAACCAACTATCAAGGCATATTTTTAAATGCAAAGCTGAGAATGCAAAAGGTTGTCTTTTAATTCTCTAATGGAGCACTATGAAAACATTCAAAACAAAATATTTACTTGTCAGGAATACAGTCCAAATCACTTCTGAATCAATACCACTTGGCAAAATAGCTATATGCTTCCTATTACACATATTATTAATACATTTCTACAAAAAGTTCTAAATTCCCAAAATTATCCTCAGTCATTTCTTTAATGTCTAAGAGGATATACTCTAAAGAATTCTACAGTATTTTGCAAAAAGGAAACGTTTTCGTAAGCAAAAATGTCCACTGTTTTCTTTTCGCATAACTGGCTTTCTTTTCTTTCCATTTATCTATTAAGTACACCTATGCCCATCACTTAACCTAAGAGTAGACTTGGATTCATTAAATTTCATTTTTCTGTAGCTGACTTCTTTATACTTGAAGAACTTATCTCTGCCTTTTGCATCTTAAGGAATGTCTGCCCAACATGATTTTTGACTTACCTACTATTTCACACTTATTTAACCTCTTTAGAATTCAAAACCTCTTTGTAAGAATCAACTAAACAGCATGAGTCCTACTCTGTAAATCCTCAAAGTACTGAAGTACAGTAACAGTATAATACCTAAGAAAAGACAGTGCCAGGGAAAACTTAATTATATGGATTCCTTGACTTGCCAGAAGCAACACTAATGTGATTAACAGGAAGTACTCTGGAGTTCCCCTATTAATGTGTATAACCCTGGATGAACGCTACTGGCCTCTAGCCTCGGCTTCCTCATCTAAGAAATAATATGGTTGGACCTACATAATTTCTAAGGTAGTTTAAGTTTCGTATTCTACTGAGAACTTATTTTCTTCTTTTCCTTCTGAACTGTATTTCAAGATGACTCATTTTTGATTACTTTCATTCAAGTGTGGTAGACATGACTTAGATGGCAACTGTAATTATATCTTCATTTAGTATGTACTTATTGCCCCTTGTATTTTAATGTTCTCAACCTAACAACCAACTGAGAAAAAGGCACTGATGTCTTCATACTTCTCTCATTTTGAAAAAGGCCATTCCTGTGAGCAATGAGTCAGATCCTGCCTGATGCTGTGGTCCTATCCGTTCCAGCTCTAACTGTTCAGCAACTTCCTGTAAACCACCCTACAAGAAAGAAAAATTGCTTGTCAAAAGAAAAACACTGCAACATCTGGATTCAAAAATGACATAACATAGACAATGATCAAAACAGCAATGAGTTTCAGTAAAGATGGACCTTATGAAGATCAGCAGAAAATAAGAGAATATGAATCATGATGCGTTTGTTGAATGTGGGAGATGTTTATAATTCAATAGAAAATGAGATCTTAATTGGGGAAATTTATCTTCATCATACCCTTTAAGGCATGTGATGGCAAGTAATTTCCCTCAAGATATGGAGGCAGATCATATACAAGGTAACACAGGCTAACGTTTACCGAGCACACGCATAGGCCATCTTTCCATCCATCAATTCTTATAAAATGGACTGTAGGCAGGTTACTTTATAAATTTTCTTAAGCTTCATGTAAAGTTTCATCTAAATATCTCTAAATAGCTTCATCTAAATAATCTGCACAAAACAAAGCTGTTTTGACTAATCAATCCTTGACTACAGTTTTTGTTAGATAAAAAGAGTATGTTGTTATGAGACTATAACCCTTTAGAAGGGTCTGTTAAATACCCACCTGTGTAAATACTGCTGGGATTAGAAAGGAATGATAATGAGATTGAAAGAAAGGAAGAGAAAGAATAGAGAGAGAAGGAAAGAGGGAAGGAGAATAAAGAGGGGGAAATAGGAGAAGAGAAAGCAAAGAAACAAACATCAGGACCAATGACAAAATGCACACAAAGAAATTTCTCTCTAAACTGTTAAGGCCTCTACCAGCAAACTAGCCCTTTTCTACATCACAGCTTGAAACAGTGCTTTGCAGAGCAGTTGCTTCAGGGCTAAAAACAGCACAAGGATCAGGTATCATTAGCAGCTGCTCAGGAGAGCAACAGAGTAGTCATTCAGTAGGCTGACTATACTTCAGAAAGTACCTTTGTCATCAACCTAAATTTTAACACTGCCAGTTACTCAGGGCATATTCAGAATGTCTAATATGCTCAGAAAATTTTCAACAGCATACACATAATGAATAACAATTTGGTTCTCTGTTCGCCCAAACTGTCACTATTCAGACGTGTCAAATTTAAAGAGTATTTCCACAGCCAGATAAAAATATTTAGGCCCTGGCTTCTCAGCATGCAATCCTCTCAGGGGATATGCTGTCTATACACATGAGGACAGCCTATGAAGTTCACCTGAGTCACGGAAGAAGTCTATTCAGACTGCACAGAATTCTGCTTTTCTTTGGTACTACAAACATGAAGTAGTATTTCTTAAAAACTTCCCAGACTATATGCTATATCCTGTAATGAGGTAAGGAAACTTCAGCCCAAAGACCGCTTCTCTTACGATTTTCAGTTCATCTGTCAAAAGCAAAGCTTCCTTAAGTCAATTCCTAAATTATTTCTTCCTACATAAAAGTAAAACTCTTTAAGTTTTCACCATCTACTAAGTAAAGTATGACTCCTTGCACTTCTAAAAAGCTGGGGAGGAGAAAACTTGATCAGCCTTGATGTAGGTTCTATGAAGCAACAACTTATATGTAAATATTTTTCTTGAGTTACAGCATAAGCACAAATACATCTGAAAAAATAAAACCACTATGTTCTTTAGGAGTCTGTACCCCTCCCTATCAGTGAATTCACTCTAAAACTAAGAGCACTTTTCCTGATAAAGACACTTTCTTTTTGAAAGAATTAATGCTTAGAAGTAACAAATCATTACGCACATGATAATAAGCATCAGAATGTAAGCTGCTGTTTAGATAAGATCTGCCCAATTACCAGCACTTACTACTAACAAGATGATTTCCATGGGTTGGTAGTGAGGAGAAAAAAAAAAAGAAAAAAAATCCCTTTATAGGAACATGATGCTATGACTAGACCTGAGAATATAACCTCTCACCAAGATAAGCTGAAGGGGAAACTCTTTTTGCTACATGACTGACTCTAGCTGCACACTGCTGGTCCCGAGACTTCCTCCTCCATGGGAAGATTATGTGCTGGGAGATAGGGAGAACTTGCATTTCTGTGTCAGACTCTCAGATCCTGTGCTAGTTCATGTTCAATGTGGCAAAAGAATGACAAGAATATGATCTTTGGTTTGAATCTTGCTAAAGCTTATTCTGCTAATATATAATGAAGCTTTGAATAAGGATTTCTTATAAACTATTTTTTATGCAAAAAAGGAATCAGATGACAATGTATATCAGATAATGTGCATTTAATATAAAACTTAAAAATAAGGTTTAAATCAACATCCAACCCAGCATCTTTTAAGTCAGTTACCCACTCTGAATAGAGTGTTGATTACAAATAAAACCATTTAAAGACTTACTTTGAGATTTTTACAGCTCTTCATGAGGTACTTCACATCATAAATGACAGGAAAAAACAATCGAAGGATCTCAAAGAAGTCAAGTTCTTCTTCAGGCAAGTTAGAGTTGGTCAGGATTTTGATTAAGTAGCCAAAGTCATAACCACTAAGAAAGGGTTAAAGAATACAGAAGAGGGACCATAAAAACCATAGAAATGAAAAAAACATTTTTTTTTCAATATAACTTTTAAGTGAGTCACACTGTAAACAGGAGAGGAAAAAAGAAAGGAACCAGAAAAAATGCACAAAAGAACAGAGAAAATAAACACATCTACAGTTATAATGAGGAAATGCCATCATTCACAGACAGTGATAAGAACCTGTCATATCATCAATCAGGAATATTAATATACAAATCTCTACAACTATCCTAGGGCTGTAGTCATTGAACTACTATTTAGCAGATCCTTCAATAGAGAACTCTCTAAAATCAAACTGTCCACAGCAGATGTCTCAAAAAAAATAGAGATGAAAGGAGACTTGGCAAAAATGTCAAAGATAGCAGAAAAACTGGCAACCAGAGGACAAAATAATGCCTATCTTCCCATCATTTATATAATACAATCATATATTTCAAAACCCCAAACAGTAATTCCCTACCAAAGTATTTTCACTTAAGTAATTTTATAAAAAAATACTTTCTTCCCTCAAAATTTTGTTCCTGTCTCAATCCCTCAGAGATACTAGTGGGAATGTTGTACATGAAAGAAGTGAAGCAAGTAAAGGCTGAGAACTACTATCTGAGAACAAAAAGCCAACTCCCACACACTCAAATCAGGATCCTGTCCCTATTGTCTGGCTTTTCCACAGCTCTATACCTCCCTGCACTCCATCCCACAATCACACCCCTTCTCTCCCTGTCAATGTTTCCTTAAGACCTCACACAGGATGCCTTCCCTCAAGAGTCCCGCTCCCACAGATTTCTCAGACAAGCCGTTTTCTGTACCACCATTTAAAGCACATGTACTGTTTTCTCCACTTCTTTAAAGGGCAGGTGTCACATCTTGAATTTTTTTTTCCCTTATGACACATAGTTGGGACTTAAATATTTGATGAGAAAGGCTATTTAACATACCTTTTAAAGTGAGAGTACATATAAAATTTCTATTCAGTGTTTAGAGTTTTACTTCTTACTTTAAAAAGAGGGGAAAAAAAGCTTTAACATTGAAAACCATAAGGAATATCAAGATATAAACAATAAAATCAGAGATTGTAGCCTATTTTGTAACTTAATTCCTAGAATCTTATCAAACTCCTTGACATACAGTAGATAATAACTGTTTTTTTGATGAATAAATGTTTTCATTCTAAGGTTTAGAAATGTTAACTCTATTTATTAAATAAATAAACCTATGTAATAACACAGATTCCAAATGGCATTGCTGGACTTAAACCAAGGTCTGTTTTTTCAGCCTACACTCTTTCCACTATGTAATACTGTCTCCCTTAGTCTGAAATGGATCCCACATCATTAAATGAACCTTTAAGGAGACCAGCATTAGCCTGTTGAGCTATTTGGCAGCCAATTCTCTGCTGAACTAAGCCTGAAATGCTGACACCATGACCCAAGTCAAGTGTGAAGCAGCTAGAAAATGGTAACACAAATAGCATTTGCAATGCATCTTTTACCTGTGAAATGATAACCATTTGACCCCTTCACAGAGGACTACTCCTGATGTCATAAGAAGTTCTGCAAAGTACTGGGTCTCAATTCCTTCCTCCTCATGTTTTTTAAACTGGATACCAGATGTTGTGAGCAGCTCTATAGAGTCTTGGGCATACATGTCCTCCCTGGCAGGAGAAAAAGAAAGACAACATTCAAAAGTGCCATATTTCAAACTATGTTTCTCCCACTGACATCTACAACTACAGTGCCGAAATATCAAGAGAGAATGGGCCTAAGTCCATTTGTTCCAACATTTCATATATACGGAAGGTAAATGCAACTGAAATACAAAGGTCAACTTAATTTTAGAAGAGTTCATACAGCAAATTATCATTTGAAACAGTCCAATGGTGAGATTTTAATCTTTACTATCCATCTCATTAGCCTTTCACAAATTAAGTAAATTTAACTGGGTTCAAAAAAAAAAAGGGTCTTCTACTCACCGTAGCTACCATCACAGAGTAACAGACATGTTCTTATCCAGGCTTTCAGTCTCAGCAGCCATTTTAATGCTGCCAAACAGAGCTGGAGCCACAGGGGTGAAGCTTGTGTCTGTCTCCCAGGTTCTCAGCAGAGAGATGGGAGAGAGATTGAAGGGAAAACTCCTGCTGTGCCAGCGTTAAACCACACTCTGTCTTAAAGAAGGAGGAGTTGCTTCCTCTCACTACCATGAGCCTCTCAAACAGTTCCAATTAGCAGTAAGCTGTTTAAAATGAAAAACTCTGCTGGAGCAGCATTAATTTCTCCTTCTAACAGCCTTACTCCTAGAAGATTACTTCTCAAAAATCAAGCCAGGAAATCCAAATATAAACCAATCTTTCAAGATTTTACTTAAGCCAAAAAGAAAACCATCTTTAATACCTAAGCACAAGCACACGGATATCCAAAACACTATATTAAATCAAAAAAGTGATCAAAATGAAGGTATGTTTCTGAGAATGGAAAGTATTTCATGCAGTGCCCACTGGATGTTTCTATTTACTTTAAAAATTGTGAAAATACTGATTTCTACCACTTAGCCAAAGAAGGTTCTATAAAAGCTTTAATAAAACTAAGCCAAAAGGAATATTGCCTTTGAAAAATAATTAAACTAGCAAATGAAATATTTAAAAACAGGAATTGCAACAATTAATCTTAAGTCAAAATTCCCTGGAGAATTATGCCAGAAAACTCTTTCAAAAGGATATCTGAATAAACCCAATACAAGTTTTTTCATTTACACAACAGATATTCTGTCCTTCTTATACTAAAACATGTACTTTAAACAAGTAGAATCTCACTCATCATGCCCAGATGCTCACTAAGAGACATGCTCTACCAACTATAACCAACCAAAGGCATAAGAGACTCCTTCTCCAGACTCACATTATTCTGGGCCATATGCTCACTTTACTTTTATGATCTCTCTCTTAATCACAATTTAAGCTTGAAGAGGGCAATGATTTTTGTCTATTTTGTTCAATGTTATATTACCAGGGAGTATTGCACTATTTAAATCAGTATTTCCCAAACTTGCCCAATGATAATAATCACTCAGATTAACTTGTCAATAATATGGATTCACAAGTGCCACACCTGGACATACTGGATCACCATCTCCAGGAGAGAGACCTGGATGAGTACTCTGGTGTTTCATGATCAAATATCATATTCTACTTTACTCTTCTGGTATGTATCAAGTCCAAATTCACTTTAGAGCAAATTCCCAAACACTACCTAGCAATTCTAATTCTTGGAGTTCAGCAATAGAAAGCAGGCAGAAGAGTTCTAATGACCATGACCAACCTTCCTCAACATTATGTCCCTGGGACCTAGCACCGCTGCTGACACACTCACTCTAGGAACTCAATGAAAGTCAATTTTCACCTTCAAAACACCCAAGATCCATGGTGCTCTTTCTCCACATTAAGTAGAACTGGTTTTATTTTCCAACTGACCCTTTCTACTAAATAATATTTTTCACTACATCCTTAAAGATTTCTCAAGATATTAACATTAGGATGAATGGCAACAAAACTATAGCATGAGTTCTGCTGTATGAGAAAAAATGTACGAGAAAAAAAAACTGTCTTTCAGAAAATGCAGTAAAAAAGTAGTTGTTATAAGAAAAAAGATGTTTCTAGAAAGGAAAAATGTCTATTTTACCAAAACTGAGACCCTGATAGGTCAGAACTCACGTACTGAGATCATAGCACTACCTTAGTACAGAACAACATTCTGATGATCAGCTTGGGAAAAAAGTAACAAAGAGCAATTAAATGGTAGAGAACTGATTTTAAAAAGGGTTATCTTTTGGAAAAGATAAAAGGGAATTTTCAGAATTAAAGGACTTATAAAAGGTTTAATCAGTTTAAATAGAGGTAAGTACCTTTTACCCTTGACAAAGATCTGGAGAGTATATTATTAAATCCAACAGAGTGGAAACAGAGTCAGGCTAAACATAATGCCATTAGAAGCCATACTATTACACCACTGACAACACTATCCTCTAAGCTCATCAGCCCTGCTCGTCTTTAGATCTTATATATGCTAAGTATCACACTACAGAGAACAGAGGTCCTTAAATGGCACTACCATCAATCGGGCCTTCTCTAGTGGCTCAGATGATAAAGAATTCGCTTGCAATGTAGGAAACCTGGGTTTGATCCCTGGATCAGGAAGACACCCCTGGAGAAGCAAATGGCTAGCCACTCCAGTATTCTTGCCTAGAGACTCTCACGGATAGAGGAGCCTGGTGGGCTACAGTCCGTGGGGTCACAATGAGTTGAACAAGACTGAAGGGACTGACCACCACCACAACCACCACCATTGTCCTATAGCTTCATTTACTACTTTGCAAATTGGATGTAAGATCGTATGAAACAAGCATAGACTGTCAAACAGAAGGATACTGCAGTATAGCAACATACTCAAAATGTATTCAGCATTTCCCCATCTTACAGTCAGTTTGTAAACAATCTGTCCTCACCCAAAAACACTAGAAACTTCCCTAAGCTATCAAAACTACTCTTACCAATTACACAGAAGTGCTCTAAGTAAAGAAACTGGGTTGTGACCCAGGACTTGAGTTAGAATTCAGATTCCAAATTGTTTCCTAAAAGAAACACCAGGCTCGAGGATAGTAATACTTGTACCATATGTAACCAGTAAGAGGTTCTGTGGCCTGGGCTGACCCAATAACTGATTTGAAAGGAAAATGCACCCAAGTTTCTAGGAATGATCTTATTATCACCTCTGATGAGCCTTCTATGCACACAATGGACTATGACCATGATAGATAAGAATCTCTTCATGAGAAGGATAACTTTTACAACAAAGACATATATATTTCAAATTGCACACAAAGTTTGAAAGCAAAATTAATGTTGTAAAGTTATCTTTTTTCTATCAAGAAATATTTTTAAAACCCAGTTTTCCAAATTTCAAAATAGTGGCAGTTATGCTTTTAAAATAACAGCTCTAAAACTCAAAGTATCTGAATTTAAGTCTTCTTTATCCTGATTCTTTTTGTCCCATAATAAAAAGAAGAAACAAAGTTTTGAAATTTTAGGTTTTAAATATTTCCAGGGTAGCAATACCAAATTTCATTTGTTGTACCTTATGGAAATTAATTTCTAAAATTAAACTAAAAAAAAAAACAAGTTTGGGTTAAATTTATTTCCTACTTACGTCAAATTAAATTTAAAGTTAAACTGCCAAGTTGAAGTTCCTGGTGGGTATTCTCCTTGCTCATTCATAAATGTCAGTCCTAGCTGAATTATCTTCAGTAAGTCTACATTACACCGCAACAGTTGGTACTGGTAGTCAGCATTGCTCCTGAATTCTCCAATGGGTCTTGCAACCACGCCTGGAAACTCGGTGTCCTGTAAAAATAGTTTTAAGGGTCATTACTTACTAAATGGTTGAAACCACAATCCCAAAATTCCTAGAATAATTAATTTTGAATACACATTGAAGAATCCTGTTAGGGGTGACATTCTACACAATTCATGTTCAATTACAGTGTACCTTTTAACCAGGAAGAGTATTACTTTTTAAAACCATAAAACCACAAACTTAATGACTTCGTCTTACTTTAAATATCATATCACGAAAAAATTACCATGTATAATGTACACATAATAAATGCAACTAAGTACTCTATTCCCGAGGAAGGAGGAAGAAGAAAATTACAAATTCATGTTTTTCAACAAGTATGTGAAACTATGCTCACAGTATTGTAATATTAAAACCAATGAAGACGGTTAAAAAGACTAGAAAATGTACCATACTTTTTAATTGCTTTTCTGAAGTAAGTATTAGATAAATACCAAACCCTCCTACTTTCTTGGCCTAAAACAGTACTCTCTCCACTCCAGAGAAAGCACACCCTTACAGACTGCATGCCACCACTCATTCCTGCAGGATGCTAGCACATGTCTGAAGTTCTCACTGTTCTCATTTGAAAAATAAATGATCACTATGAATTTCTACTGGAATAACTTCATTCTAATTATGGATAAGAAAATACATCTATTAAATAGGACATTATTGGTGTACATTCAAATATTCGTATTTTAACCAACCAACCTGCCCCTCCCAAAAGAAGCATATTTATTTATATTAAAGATGCTAAGAAAATAAACATATCATTTTAGTAGTAAAATTCAAATTAAGAAACTAAGAAAAAAACCTAAATTTCAATTCTTATGAAGGAGAGAAATGGAAACTTTTCTAAATTCAGTCAAACTCAACAACCACTTTATTGGATGCTATGTATTATGCTAAGTGTTGGGAGGAGAAAGGGTGATTAAGATACTAAGCTCTTTCTTCTTGAAGCTAATAATGTAGAATACAGTAGAGGAGTCAAAACAGACAGTGCTCAAGAAGCAAAACATTTGATTAACTGAGTAGACAGGCTAGGCAGAGTGAACAGTATATGTAAAACTAGAAATGTACAACACAGTGTGTTCACGGAACTCCACTGGCAATTAAAAAACAAACAAAAAACTACAGATCAACAATGCTTCATTGGGAGATTTGAATTTTTTTGTTTGAGAAAGAAATCTAGGAGCTCCATCTGGTATGAGTATCAGGACTTAGTGTTGCTAGGAGCAGACCTAGTATTCACAGCTAGGTCCTAATGGGTCTTCTGCTGAATATAAACAATTTCACACCATAACATTAGACAAGGCCAGTCTGTAATCATAACTGAACATATGCAAAAACACATTGTTCAAACCATAAAACTGATCAAACCTTCTTCCATCTTAAACAACAAGTGACTGTTGCTTCTTTACAGCTTTAGCCTCACTCTAGTCTTCTCTCATTCTAGTTGAGATCATTCAGATATCCTATCGTGGAATTACCCCAGCTTCCCAACAATTCAGAGCAGAGCCCCACTTCTTCACTCCTTTCCTAAAACCACTGCCACACACCCCAATTCCTAGAAGGTCTTTCTAACACTGGCTTACGCAAATAACCCCATGGTTCTGAGAATGCATTTTCCCTCAATGCAATGAGTAAGAAACCCAACTTGTCACATTACTGGTATGTTCTTGGTGGTCTTTAGTTGGGAGGTCATTGACAAAATTATTTTCATTAGATACCTAGAAAAAAAATCAACCAGAAGGGCTGAATTCAAGATGTTTTAAAATCCTCTCTCATAAAAGGCATTTTAAAGATTTTGCTCATAGGCATACCATAGCAACGTAATTATATTTTCGGATAACTTGACGAATTTTCTTCATCTCTTCATCCAGGTTGCAAGCCCAAACTTCACAAATTCTTTGGCTATGATCTACAGTTGCTGCTGGCATAGTGAGGGCACAAGGAGTCTAGCTGCCAAGCATCAAAATGTTATACTTGATTGAAGGTTTGTTTCGTAAATACTTTATCCTTTATTTGTGTACCTGTCAAAATAACAATCAGTTATACCAGGAATCTGAATCACAGAATGATTGAGTTGATAGAAACCTAAGAGATATTTATTTGAGGTCCTTGATTCATGAGAAAATCAAAGTTTAGGACGTGACTTGTCTAAAGCCACACCACTAATCAGTAGGAGGAAAAGGACAACACAGATTTCCTGGTTCTAATGTTAGGCAGAAAGTGTTTTCTGCATACACACTAATCATTTCTAAAAACTTCCCATTAATTAAAAATTGCTCTGAATTCAACTCACTCTCTGAATAAAACTTTATAAAGACATCCAGGTAAACATGAAAAGTGACATACTGATACAGGTGACAAGATCAGATGTTACTAGGACAAAGGCAGTATTAGTACTTGCTTTTATTCCTAATTGAACATTCAAAGTCTGATTTAACTACAAAATTTACCAGAATTTATTTAGGTCAGATGGAGGGGCCAAAAGTAAGTAATTTTTTTCTTTTAAAAAGTTCTTTCTGAGCAATAAAGAATAGCCACAGAAACTGTTTCAATGTCTGTAACTGCTGATGGGAGAAAGAAGGGAAGCGATAGTCTCTGCATTTCAAACTCTAATTTCCTAAAAATCCGAGCATTTTCCCTGGTTACCAAACACACATGTCACGTTTCTGGTTTTTACAAACACAGGAAGTTTCATGGTAACAGTACAGACCAACAGTTTGGTTCTTAAGCGGGGAAATTTCAGATCTTCTTTCGCTTTTCACACAAGTTTGAAAAAACCGTAACAGACAAGGGTAAAAGGGAGTTTGACCTCTTCTTATAACTCTACAGTCACAATGTAACCTCGCGTGCTCTAAGAACAGAAACCAAAGATCGAAGGGCTACTCCCTGTATAACCCTCTTCACTCGGCTACACACACACAGACACACACACACACAACTTGGAAAAGGCCCTGTCGTCCAACATTGCTTTCGTCCACCTCGCTCTCTACACTTCCAGGAGACCTGAAGAGGCACCAGAGGCCTTCTCGTTACTGGAGGTAGCCAACTCCGAACAGCGGGTTCCCAACGAAACGCGAGGACAGTACAGACACATTCAAGTCACAGATAACTCTCTTCCCTGGCAGAGAGCCAGCGCGAAGGCTGCTGATAACCACGGACTGGAGCCCGATTGACTCCCAATACCCGCCGCGAGGACTGCGAGGAGCTGACGGTCTAGGCCACCGCCCTCCACTCCCAATTTCCGTCCCGCACCACTGAAGCCCCAGGTACAAAGCCTTCGCGTCATCACCCCGCGCCACCCCCTCGACAGACCCCCCAGCCC
>SJXQ01005249.1:508589-616099 GCA_006408695.1 Aepyceros melampus
CATCTCTTCCCCAACCCGCCCCTCCCCCCCAAGCCTGAGGTAGACGCGAGATCTACTTGTGTCGCTGAGCTCGCGCTCCTCCTCCTCCTCCTCGCCATAGAGACAGCACCCAGAGGCGGCAGCGGCGGTGGCGGTAGCGGCGGGGGCAGCGGCGGGTGCCCCATAGACACCGCTCGCCCAGCAAGGGGTAAAGGGGAGCCGGAGCTTCGCCGCACCGCGCTGCGCTGTCGCTTCTCGCGCGTCCGGGCGGGGGCGCCGGATGATGACGCCATCCGCAGAGGGGGCGGGGCACGCAGGTGACGGAGGCTGAGGCGGTGGAGAGTTAAAGCGGTCGGGCTGTCTGGCTGGCTGGTTGGGGCGTCAGGGCCGCGAAGGTTAGGGTCGCCAGTCTCGAGCGGCGAGTTCCCTTCTCTTCAGCTGCTGCCCAGGCAATAGCATGCCCCCCCGGCCCCGAGGACCCCCCGCCGGGCCGGCCTAGAGGAGACGCGGCTGCCCAGCCCTTGGGCCGGGCTGTCCCTGCCCGCTCCTCCTCTGTCGGTGGAGAACCGCCGGGCTGAGCCGCTGGGAGAAGCAGGCCAGAGCCTTCCGGGGCCTCGGCCCGGGGACCCGTGGAGGATGAGCTGGCTCTTCCCCCTGACCAAGAGCGCCTCCTCCTCCTCAGCTGGGTCTCCCGGTGGTCTCACCAGCCTCCAGCAGCAGAAGCAGCGCCTGATCGAGTCCCTCCGGAACTCACACTCCAGGTGACTGGCCGCTGCCTCTCCGCCGGAGGAAGAAAGGAGGGCGGGAGGGCGGGCTGGTGCTAACCACACTCGCAGCTGCTCCGGCTGACTCCCGCCAGCTGCCGCCCTTTTTTCTGGACATATCTCCCTTGGTCCTGGGTCTCACGCTTGCTCTCCCATCCCTGACCCACGTTCAGGATTTCTTCCGGGACCCCCTTCCCAACCTCCCGCCCCCACCGCTGCTCAGCTCCCCTAATGCCGACTTGCCTCCTCTCCCCTGACACACCGCTGCCGACTGCAGTCGCCTCCTGTCTTGTCTGCAGTATGTCTTGCTTTGCCCGGCTTCCTCACCACCCTTTCCTTTTACCCACCTGTTTGCCGCGTTGGCCGAATTGTTAAAATTCTATACTTGGCTAAAAAGGAGATTACCCTTCACAATTCAAGTTTCACAAATAGTGGACTATTTTTGGAAAAACAACTTTGAACCCTAAAGGAAGGGGACAACAAAGTTTTCATAAGTGAATTCTCTTCTGGGAGTAATGTACTCAATCCTCTTAAGTCTCTTAATAGATTTACCCTGTTCATTCTAACCCACCTCCCCGCAGTTTGTAACTATCAGTCGGCTCATTTCTCACTTTGTGATTCTTGTTCCTACACTCAGGAAATTACCTTCAAGTCATTTTGCTTGTTCTGGTGGCGTTGATTTGTTTCGTTTTGTTCATTTTCAGCGTGGTCAGGTTAGAAATATTTTGCAATTCAGATTATTTCAGCTGTTTTTATTGCAGGTATCTGTGACCTCTAGTGGTTTTAAAAAATTAGAACATCCTCTTTATATGAATTATGCAACTATATTTACGTGAGTGTCAGCATGTATTTTAATGGAAAGATATCAACATCTTAATAGGCTATTCATATATTTGAAATATATATTGAGATATTAAAATTGGTTAATTCTAGGAGCCATTTTTTGTGTTATACTAATTTTTTTCTAAACAAGTTATAGTATGGAATAGTTTTAAGTTAGGTGTATTGTTAGAAGAAAAAAATCATTGCAAAATCGGTTTGGCTATAATGGGGCCTGTTGCTGACTGAACTTCAGGTGTTCCTTGGTTCTTTTTCTCAATTGTTCTGCTGTTCAGAACTTTAGAAAGGTGAGAATTTATGGTATTAAACAGGAAAGAATAGCATGGTGTTTGATTTAATGGTAGCTTTCTTTTTGGAAAATTAAGTTCATAGAGTTCTTACAAGTCAATCTGACTCTGGTTTTCTCTACTAACCTATAAGAGCTACTCTTACAAAATATGTTTATAAAATAAGGATACTCCTTTTAATAAACACAGCAAAAGTTCTCACCTTGGAAGGCTGTTTGTTTACAATTGCCAAAATACTTTCTAGAACCATACCTTTGGAATTAATTGCTTTTAAGCCTTTAGGATATTCTATTAGATATTCTTACAGCTGGCAAATTTTATTCTTTGATGTTGGAGTTGAATTTTCAAATATTTCAAAGTCCTTTGCTGCTGAGGCTGGTAAATAAGGGAAGTGATTGATGTGAAATGTATTGTGTATTTTTCTGTGTGTGTCTCCCAAACAAAGTTAGAGTTGAAGGCAGGAATTGCTAATCTAAGGAATTCTGTAATTGGCTTAAGAAGATCAGTGAATACCTTGAGTCAAAAGCAGAAAGGATCTATTTTATTTGTAATTTTTTTGAGCCAGAAATTATGGACATATAATTAGACATGTGACATTATCTACAGTATTTTGTGATAGTTTATGAACAGCTACCTTTAATTGCTTTGATTCTTATAATTTCTTTTATAAAAAATACTTGTTTTTGTCAAAATATTTCACATTTATAAACTATACTTAGATAATTCTGGTGACAATCAAGTAGGTCATGTACATGGCAGTTTTTAAAGAATGGTATGGTCCCAGAAAAAAAATTCACCTATTCTTGTTAGGTTTGCCCTTTTAACTTATGGACATACATTTTAAAACTAGCAGGTAAAAATGAAACATCTGTGCAGTATCTGACAGTATGTTGCTTGAGTAACCAAATTC
Organism: Aepyceros melampus; assembly: GCA_006408695.1. Taxonomy (NCBI): domain Eukaryota; kingdom Metazoa; phylum Chordata; class Mammalia; order Artiodactyla; family Bovidae; genus Aepyceros; species Aepyceros melampus. The sequence goes on from SJXQ01005249.1 coordinate 511,370, forward strand.
AATACTCCAACTTTTTTTGTAGAAAAAGATTTTTGTACAAAAACACACTGCAATTGGTAATTCTGAAAATTCAGTATTACAACTTTTTTTGTACAAAAAGATTTCTGTACAAAAAGACACTGCAATTGGTTATTCTGACAATGCACTCTAAAAGTTGAAAGACTATTTCAAATGGTATTTTAATGAATACTACAGAACTTCCTCAATTATGAATATTAATATATTGTTGCACTCCGCCCCCCACCTCACGTTTCATACTCTGTCCCTTCTCCATTCACAGGGTCAGAGCTCTTTTTCTGCCATCAGTGTCTCACTTTTTTTCTTCTCCTCAGTAACCTTTCCCCACCCCATTCTCTCATCTACTTTCCAACTTCTATTTTCTTTTAACTAGTTATAATTCAAAATAATCCCATATCAGGAAAGAGTCTCTTTAATTTCCTTTCCCTAATTTAAACTTCATTTTTAGTTACCTTAAGAAAGTCTCTTAAGTCTTACTGGCAAGGCAGGGCAAATGGAACACTGTCATAATGATGAACATAAAATTGTTATATAGTAGCTCTGAAAATGGAAACTGGAAGTTATGTAGATTACTAGGCTGAAGTAATATATGCCACTTTCAAAGTAACAGTCATCATAATATTCAGCTTACCACTATATTATGGGGCAAGAGTAGAACTAATTGTTTCTTGTACTTCCTAAAGAAGCTTACTTTAAGCCACACTGTTGATTTCCCATCTAACTCCATTCTTCTGATTTCTTGGAAGAACATTACCTTTTTGGGTTCCTGGTCTGCAGGGCCACTTCTTTAATGGAGGCCAAGCCCCTTCAATCTCTATGGGTAAATAGTGATTGTTTACTCCAGTGATGATGGCCTTATTCCCACCGCTCCTTGTTGTCAGAAACTTGACCTAATCTTGGTCAGCGGAGTTGGAGAAGAAGTCTTTTGGGGAGCTACACAAAACATTTTCTTAGTAATAGAGATGTCTAAAAGGAAATGCCTCTTTCTGTTTTTGGATATTGTTGTGTTACATGGGATGCCTGAAACTGCTTAGATCATGAAGGAAGGTAGGCTGACTACTGGATGTGGTAGAGTAGAAAGGTGGAAAGTCTGTGATAATATTGTGATACTGAATTAACCAGACATGGAACCTTCTTGCCTCTAGATTTCTGTCTGTATAAGATTATACATATACATTTGTGTTACACATACAAATAAAGCACACGTTCAAACTGATTTTTCAATTACTTGGAGTTGAAATTATCCCAGTTGTTACATACTAATCCCAGTATTTAAAGATTCTTTAGAATGAAGCTGTTAACTATCTCCCTGCACTGCACCTGACAGCCAGAAAATACCAGAATCTGATGGTAAATCAACAGTTATCATCCTAACTATCCTGGTTTTTCCTCTCTCACATATCTAGTTACTTAGCTTCTTTATTACTTTACTTCCTTAGCTCTGAAAGAATAGCCTGAAGCTGTGCTATGAATGGTACTGTCTGTAATTAACTGCAAAGATTCAAAGTTCTACAAATAGTGTCTTTGTTACCTTTTACTTAGGGAGATCAGCTCTCTCTTTCTCATTTTAATAATCTGTTATGTAGTAATTCTGGTGCTATTTTTATTTTGTATTCAAAAAGAAAATCTAATTTGGGAGTTAATATATTATCGGAATTGGTTTCTTTTTTTTCAGTCTGATATGAGATGCTTGACAAAATGAATCTGAGGAAAATAAATGCAAACAAGCAAAAATTAATGACATCAGAAAAAGCAGCATGACTTAGGTGAACTCTAAGCTTTAGTTTTCATCTGTAAAATCAGGAATTGAGATTTTTATCCTGCATAATTGTTGATATTTAAGTAATATATGTAAACATTTATTAGAGTTTCTGACACACAGTAAGTAGGTAACAGATTGTATTCCTTCTTTCCACTGCATGGAATCAGTGTGCCTGCAACCTTTGCCTCATAGCCTACATGGATCTAGCCAGCTTATTGTTAATGGATCGCTCACAAATCTCCAGTTCATTTGTCTCTGGCAGGGCTACTTCTGACTTTCCATTCAGAAAGCAAGTCCATTCCAGAGAGTTTTTCTTCATAAATGAAATGTAAAATTTAATTTTGAAAGGTTTCAGACAATACATATAGAGAGGCAAGAGTTATTATCCGACACACACTAAAATGTATCTATAAATGCCAGCTATTTGTATCTTAAATAAAAGATTTTTAAGATACAATTAAGATATAATTGTATCTTAAATACAATAGACTATCTCCATAGTCTATAAACATCATTTTGAAATTTTCTTTTGCTACCAGTCCTTCAATATCTTTCTGATTACCCAAATCTTTAAAAACTCTGTAACTTCTTTGGAGAGTCTGCTATGGTATAGTTTTGTACCCTATAGCTGTTTAGTTTAACCCCTGCTCTCAGGTATAAGGCTGTCTCCTGTAAACTCATGTGTTTCTGAGTAAGCCTAGATTCCAAGTCTTTCTATTTGCAGTTTTTACTGTCAGCTCAAAAGGACTCACATACAAACTTTATAACACAAAAAGTTTGTAATGAGAGGATATGTGTGTATGTTTTAACCAGTTCAGTGCTGTATTTTTTTTTTTTAATGGATCTGTTGTCAACATAGTGTGAGATTTTTTTCATTAAAATATCCAAATTTTAAACATAGATTTTATTATTTAGAGTAGTTGTGGGTTCACAGCAAAGTTTAGCAGCAAATACAAAGATTTCTCATACAGACTTTGTCCCCTCCAACTTTTCTTTCAAAATAGAAAGATCTGGCAACATTTCCCACATAGCAATATTTGCTTTGAGCTTAAGCCTGGCTGTCCTGTTTACTGGGGCTGTTCTTCTCCATTTTACCAGTTTGCTGTCGCTCCCTGTTGTACTACAAGTAACTCTAACTCTTAAAAGATATGTAAGAATAAAAGTTGCTTGTGAAAGAAAATCACCTTAACTTGTTGCAATAAAAAATCCTACAAGAATCTGCTATGACAACTTATTAAAGCTACAGAAACCTACAAAATATCAATATTTTGACTCTATAAATTTGAACTCCTAACAGTGAACATAAAAATTATGTATATCAAACAGTCCCATAATTAAGGGAATTTTAATTTGGTATGTTGTCATATAATCTATAACCAGTGATTAAGAGTTATAATTGTAGAGTATATGACACAATAAAGCATGTTACAATTTAAGAATACTTATCCTAAATAGATAGTAACAGTCAAGTGCTCTCTCTAGTTAATTCTCCACATAGTAGTATCCATCCATATCTGCTTTAAAAGAAAAAGTTACCACACAGGTAATCGTTTCTCCATTGCTAGTTGACTCGACTACATCTACTCTTCCCCTCCTGCTTCTGAATTTCTTCCAAGCTGTCTGTCCTGCCTGCTCACCTAAGCCAGAAACCTGGTCATCCTGTTTTCACTTAGTCATCTATGTTGCCACTGTATCATACTATTCTCTCTGCCTCCATTCTTATTCCCTTTTCTCTTCCACATGGGTGCCAGAGTAATCTTTAAAATTTGAATTTGATGATGTTATTCTTTTCAATGGCTTCCTAACTCTTGCCAGCTTCTTTAGCTTAATGCCTGGTTGTCACAGAAGATAGTGATATGACTGGTGGAAAGGTGTCAGCAGACACAGTGTGAAGTTTCTTGAATGGCAAAAGATAACAGAGACTTTTAGAGACCCAGTGTTATTTCCTACTGAAGCTTTTCTAATTGTCCTTCCTATGTATGGAATGCATACTTCATTTCCCTGGTTCTGTTTCCTGGGGTTAACTCTTACCTGACTTTTAAATGTAGCTCAGATATTATTTTTCCCGCAAAGACCCCATTTCCCCCACCCCTCTTTAGGTTAAGTTCTTTCTCCTGTGTTCCTATAGCTTTTTGCACATCTCTGTCATTATCCAATGTCTTCTACAGAGCAGTGTTTCAAAAATAGCTGTGAAATAAGTGGTCTGTGTCAAACATACAGAAAACAAAATTGAGTACTCTAGAATTTCTAAAAGCCTTTATGCTAACATGCATCAGCATTCTCCAAGAGCAGGGTACAGTATGAAGCATCTTCCAGACAGCAGTGAACCAGCTACTCAACTATTTATTTTAACCTCAGATATGCAGATGACACCACCCTTATGGCAGAAAGTGAAGAGGAACTAAAAAGCCTCTTGATGAAAGTGAAAGAGGAGAGTGAAAAAGTTGGCTTAAAGCTCAACATTCAGAAAACGAATATTATGGCATCCAGTCCCATCACTTCATGGGAAATAGATGGGGAAACAGTGGAAACAGTGTCAGACTTTATTTTTTTGGGCTCCAAAATCACTGCAGATAGTGACTGCAGCCATGAAATTAAAAGACGCTTACTCCTTGGAAGAAAAGTTATGACCAACCTAGATAGTATATTCAAAAGCAGAGACATTACTTTGCTGACTAAGGTCCGTCTAGTCAAGGCTATGGTTTTTCCTGTGGTCATGTATGGATGTGAGAGTTGGACTGTGAAGAAGGCTGAGCGCCGAAGAATTGATGCTTTTGAACTGTGGTGTTGGAGAAGACTCTCGAGAGTCCCTTGGACTGCAAGGAGATCCAACCAGTCCATTCTGAAGGAGATCAGCCCTGGGATTTCTTTGGAAAGAATGATGCTAAAGCTGAAGCTCCAGTACTTTGGCCACCTCATGCGAAGAGTTGACTCATTGGAAAAGACCCTGATGCTGGGAGAGATTGGGGGCAGGAGGAGAAGGGGATGGCCGAGGATGAGATGGCTGGATGGCATCACAGACTCAATGGACGTGAGTCTGAGTGAACTCTGGGAGTTGGTGACGGACAGGGAGGCCTGGCGTGCTGCGATTCATGGGGTCGCAAAGAGTCGGACACGACTGAGCGACTGAACTGAACTGAATTATTCACACCACCCAATGGCTCAGCGGTTAAAAGCATCTGCCTGGAATGCGGGAGACCTGGGTTCGATCCCTGGGTCAGGAAGATCCCCTGGAGAAGGAAATGGCAACCCACTCCAGTATTCTTGCCTGGAGAATCCCATGGAGGGAGGAGCCTGGTAGGCTACAGTCCGTGGGATCACAAAGAGTTGGACACGACTTAGCGACTTCAACCTCACTTTAATTATTCACTTTCATGTCAGCCAGTGTGTGTGAATGCCATGTAATAGGGAAGAGCTTTTGTATTCTGTTACAAGTTAATCATTAAAGGGTTGTCACCTATTGAAGAGTTGGGGTGTGTGTGTGTGTCTGTATTGTTGCCTACTGAAGAGTTGGGGTGTGTGTGTCTGTGTAAGCAAGTGTAATAGGGAGGAGCTTTTGTATTCTATTACAAGTTAATTAATACAGGGCTGTTGCCTAAAAAATTCAACTACACATAATGGTCCATCCCTAAAACCCCTGCCTCCCAAGTAGTAAAATAGCTGATGAGGCCCACCTGTGAATGCCTTCCGGAAGGAGAAAATTAGCACCTCCCCACCAGTGGCTGACCAGAAACAGGAAATACTGGACCTTACTCCCTCCCTTTTTAATATAAAAGAAGCCTGAACTCTTCCTCAGGCAAGATGGTACTTTTACATGAGTCTACAATCTTCTTGATTCCCTGGCTTTCCAAATAGTCTATTCTTTGCCCTAACAACTGTCTCTGGGTTTATTGTCCTGTCCTGCGCAGAAAGGTACAGGCTTGGACTGGTAACTCAAGAGCTGTTTTCTTTTGTTCCCCTGAGGATATTGTAACAACTTTATATCTTCTCCTTGCTCCTCTAATTCTGTCTCTTTTGAGTTTTTGTGTTTGGAGCTTGTTGAGTTTGGTGCATGCCTCTAATGCTTTTGTTTTGTTCATACCTTCTTTGTATTTAAGATTCCTGGTAGTCTTATTTATAGGTCTTTAGTTCTGTGTGTCCTGACCTGCCTCAGTTGATAGGTGAAGAATGACTTGCTTAGCCCTGGGGCGAGCTGATGGTTGTCTTTTGGAGATGGAGGCTGCCTGGGAGTCAGGAGCTTCCTGAGGTGCTGCCACGTTCGAGGCTCCCACCCCATGGATTTCTGGGGCAGATAAGACTGTTGTCTGCAGGTTGGAACAGGCCAGGCACCAGGAGAGAGCTCTAACTTCCTGCTGCTCCAGGCTTCTTCTCACTATCTACTCAGAGAGGGGTTCCTGCCCCACCTTCCACACTCAGATTTGCCTTGACCTGGTTCAAGGGCTTCAGCTTTCCATTGGTCTTGTGTTTGGGGGTTGTCATTAGTTCCTATATTTAATTTTTTTAAACACTTATCTTTTCCTTTAATCTCATCTTTTTTTAATCTTTCTTTTATCTTTCTAAGATTCCTCAGAGTTTGTTGTCAGTTTATGTAACAGTTTATGTTACTTTCCAGCACTGTTATAGATTTGCTTCTTAAAAGTCAGTTTCAGTATTTCCTGGAGATTTAGATGGGAGAGGGAAATTGTCTAATGTCTTTATCTAAGCATCTAAACCTTTCATCAAAAAGGATCACCTAAAATCCCTTCCTTGAGTTAAACAAGGGGAAATGATGGAATCAGAGTCTTGATCTTTTTCAGTCAGTTGGTAACTGAGAAAACAAACGGGACCATGCTGTTTCCATTTCCTTGGGAGATGCTGAATGTATGGTAGCTGTTCAGCTGAACCTAGTCTTAGATACAGAATCCAGGTTTACACAAAATGTAAGGAGATAAATGATTCTTCTGTGAAAGGGATCCCAACCATAGCTAGTGTGTCTCTTGCATTTCAAGGTCTGTTTGCGTATAGTTTAGGGGCTGTCAAAGTATAATGGATGCCAATTAACAAAAGTTACCTGTCTCAGCTTTCTTTAGTCCAAAACAGACTCAGAGTTGCTGAAATAAAACCATAGTAATTCACTGTCCTCAGAGAACCTAGAGAATAAAATTATTAATAGAAGATTATTTAAATTTTCTCTGGTGAGATTGCAGTATTACTTTAGAACACATGTGTGTGTTTACATCCAAAGAGTACTACCTGTCAGTGTAAACATATGACGGTAAGAATGTTTATCAAAGCATGCTTTATAGCCGTAAACTTGGAAACAATCTAAATATTGATGCTGAAAACTCAGCCTGTGTATCAATCGGAATAAAATCTGAGACAGAGTTTTGGCTGAAATAGAAAAGAATAGCTTTATTACTTTGCCAAGCAAAGAGAGACACAGCCGGCCTGTGCCCTGAAAAGCTGTGTATCCCAACCTGGGACAATTTGTTGAAAAGTTTACAGCAGGTTCAAGGGCAGAGTTGCTAATAAGGAGCAGGGTGCCTTGGGGTGGGTGAGGTGGGGCAGTCTCCTCCCTTGTTTCCAAATCTCTTCCCATCCCTGATTAGTAACTGTTTGAATTTGCCCTTTCAAGGTCATGGAGACTGGAGTCTATTCCTACAAACCAGAAATGGGGACTTAGAAAGGCTTTCATGCCCAGGAACCCCCAGGGTCCTGCTTAGTTTCAATATCTAATAGTACAGAATAGGTTAAACAATATATTAGAACATTATGTAGACATTTAAAACTCTTGTAAAATAACATTTACTGATTTGGAAAAATAAATTTTTTTTTTCCTGTTGAGAAAGAATTATTTTTGGAATAAGTTTTTTAAAAGTTACTTGAAATAGCAAAAAATGCAGAGAATCACATTTGTGATAAAGATTTGGGGAATGATTCTTGTTTTAATTAAGTAGAACAAGTATCTGCCATTTTATCTAACGCAACTCATGTAGAGGAGGAAGCAGCTTTCCCTTGATGTTCTTGCTCTCAGGGTTGGCTCTGAAATTAAACCGACTAAAGATTAATAGGAGAAAAGTACACAAATTTAATGTGAGTTTACATATCAGGGAGATCTTCGAAAGGGAATGAAGAGCCAGAGAAATGGACCTGAGTAATTTACACTGGGCTTGATGAGAGTTGTGATGACAGTTGTGGAGGAATGTGTGGGTTAAGGAGTGCAAGGCATGTCTTGGTGATGTTGCCAGCTGAGTGCCAGCGTCCATGCGTGCTCGTTCGCTTCAGTCCTGTCTTTTGCGAACTCCACAGATGTAGCCCGCCAGGCTCCTCTGTCCATGGGATTCTCCAGGCAAGAACACTGGAGTGGGTTGCCACGCCCTTCTCCAGGGGATCTTCCCGACCCAGGGATTAAACCCAGATTTCCCACATTGCAGGCAGATTCTGTACTGTTTGAGCCACCAGGGAAGATCTGTGTTGCGGTGAAGCATGTCACATGAATTATTGGGTTTCCCAGTGCATATAAAGTTATGTTTACATTATACTGTAGTTTATTAAGTGTGCAATAGCATTATGTCTAAAAACCAATGTAGATATTCTTAAGAATACTTTATTGCTAAGAAACACTAACCATCAGTTGAGCTTTCAGTGAGTCGCAGTCTTTTTGCTGGTAGAGGATTTGAAATATTGTGAGAATTATCAGTATGTAACACAGAAACATGAAGTGAGGAAATGCTATTGAAAAAGTGTGATACCAGTAGTCTTGCTCTATCTATGCAGAGTTGCTGCAGACCTTCAATTTGTTAAAAAAAAAAAGAAAAGAAAAAGAAAAGCAGTGTCAGTGAAGCACAATAAAGTGAAGCAGGCTTGTAATTGTAGTAAGTGGAAGGGGCAGGGGACATGTGGTTGCAGGGAACAATGATGACTTAGCAAGCTCGGCTTTTTAGGTTCTTTCACTGTCCCTGTGTCTTCTGAGATTCAGATGGCTCCTTCCTCTTGGTGTAGGATGGGCACCTCTGAATGAGGTCTTATGACCTATTTTCTGTTTTAAGAAAGAAAGATAAGGAGGGAGAGGTCAGAGTAACTTTCCTGTTTCTGCTGTTTTCTCATATTCCTCCAGTTTAAAATATTGAAGATGCCAAAGGGCCACATTTAGGGGCAACATGTCCTCAACCCATCAGTTGCCATGGCTAACCTGTTTTGGAATTTGTTAATGATAGTTCAGTTCTCATTAATATTACGAATACTACCTTTGACTTCCCTGGTGATTCAGATGGTAAAGAATCCACCTGCAATGCAGGAGACCTGGGTTCGATCTCAGGGTTCAGGAAAACCCCTGGAGAAGGGCAACCTAATTACGGGGACAATGAATTGAACACTTATAGCCAAAAATTATTTTAATCAAATTCACTTTGTTTTCTATAAAAAGACAGTGTCTGAAAAAATGACTTAACACTTTAGTACTACAAATTTAGACAGGCTCCAACTTGGATATGTATTTTAAATGCTTGCTTAATAATGCTAAAATATATTGAACAGTTAAGGTATTATGTGGGGAGGGCTTTACCTGCATTATCTCACTTAATCTAACAACACTTTTAGCAAGATGGGTATTTTAACATCCCCATTTACCATATGAGAGATAAGGCTTAGGCAGACTGTGATCACACAAGTAAAATGGTGGAGGAAGGATTTGACCCCAGGGAGCCTAGTTGAAGAGTTTATGCTCTTAGTCACTAAAATGCTCTACTTGGCTTTGATACTGTTGTGATCAGTATTCCTCTGAAGCACTGACACCATTGACATATAAGATAACAGAAACAAAAAGCTTAAGCCATTTTATTGATTATACAGTGTTTATATCAATACAACTGGGAAAACTATTTAGTATCCTAGTCTGAACCTGATCCCCAAAGAGAAACATTGTTAGTCTTAGTATTGAATATCTTCTTGAGTCTTTCCTCAACTATTTCTTCTCTTCAGTCATAACTTCAGTCCATGGGTTGTCAGAGGGGACACCTATGATTTCTCCGTAATTCCATCCCAACACTTTTGAACCTTTCAGACAACCTGAAATTTACATATTTGAGAGGCTGGTTTTTATCAGAAGGCGAAAAAAGTCATCAGTTCAGTCAGTCGCTTACCCCATGAATGGCAACACGCCAGGCCTCCCTGTCTATCACCAACTCCCGGAGTTCACCCAAACTCATGTCCATCGAGTTGGTGATGCCATCCAGCCATCTCATCCTCTGTCATCCCCTTCACCTCCTGCCCCCAATCCCTCCCAGCATCAGAGTCTTTTCCAATGAATCAGCTCTTCACATGAAGTGGCTAAAGTATTGGAGTTTCAGCTTTAGCATCATTCCTTCCAAAGAATACCCAGGACTGATCTCCTTTAGGATGGACTGGTTGGATCTCCTTGCAGTCCAAGGGACTCTCAAGAGTCTTCTCCAACACCACAGTTCAAAAGCATCAATTCTTTGGTGCTCAGCTTTCTTCACAGTCCAACTCTCACATCCATACATGGAAAAACCATAGCCTTGACTAGATGGACCTTTGTTGGCAAAGTAATGTCTCTGCTTTTGAATATGCTGTCTAGGTTGGTCATAACTTTCCTTCCAAGGAGTAAGTGTCTTTTAATTTCATGGCTGCAATCACTATCTGCGATGATTTTGGAACCCCCAAAAATAGTCTGACACTGTTTCCGTTGTTTCCCCATCTATTTCCTGTGAAGTGATGGGACTGGATGCCATGATCTTCGTTTTCTGAATGTTGAGCTTTAAGCCACCTTTTTCACTCTCCTCTTTGACTTTCATTAAGAGGCTTTTTAGTTCCTCTTCACTATCTGCCATAGGGGTGATGTCACCTGCATATCTGAGGTTATTGATATTTCTCCCGGCAATCTTGATTCATCCCCCCAAAAATGAGGAAAATAAGACAGATCTTCCAGAATTACTAATTAAAGCAACCAAAAGAACAAAAATAAGTTATGTAACTGCTAGATCTTTTAAAAGGATTCATGCTTGAAAAGGATTCATGTCCTTTTGGATATCAGGCTTCCTTTCAACCATAACTCATTAATACTACTTAACATTTTTCCCTTTGGAAAGATTATAATGTTGGTTAGAATTCCAAGTGAGTCACCAAAAGATCTGGTTGGTAGATTATACTTGTAATAATTGCATGCCAGCAATCAAAAATAAAATTCTGGGGACTTGCCTGGTAGTCCAGTGGTTAAGATCCCAAGGTTCCAATACAGGGGGTGTGGGTTCAGTCCTGGGTCAGGAAGCTTTAAGATTCCACATGCTATGGGGGCATGGCCCCCCAAAAAATTTAATAAAAGTTCTGAATGTAAAATGTTAAAGTACAGGGAACTTTTATTAGATGGCAATTATATTCAACTGTTAGTAATAAAGATTCCCCAAATAGTAACTTGATAAAAGTGAGATGATAAAAGTTTCTTTTTCTGTTGCATACAAGAAATTCAATTTGTTGATTCCATAACCATTAGGGACCCAAGCTACTTCTGTCTGCTGAACTTGCCCTAGTGTTTGGCTCTGATTCTCAGGGTCACTCCTGGTCCATTATGGTTCAAAGTTTGTCTTTCAGGGCCAGGGAGGAAGGGCAAATAGACTCTCTACCAGTTTTTGTTGCCCTTTGAAATACGAAAATTCCACCTCACCCAACTTAACTGTGTATTTATTGGCTGGAACTTAAGCCTGTAGCAACAACTTGCTACAAGAAAAGCTACAACATTGCTGCTCAGAATAAAATCAGGATTCTCTTATTTAGGAAGAAGGGGAGTATTTGGTTTTGAAAAGCAGCCAGCTGTCTCTGTCATAAAGCTGTAGGAGACATCTCATCCAGACTTCTCAGTTTAAACTCTGAAAGCCCTGTCAATACAGCTGGCAGTGGCAGGATTGTAATCAGAACGTAGGTCTTCTCTTGCTGACCTCTTTTAACTAGAGGACTTGGCAATTGCTTCTTCTTGTTCAGTTGCTAAGTCATGTCTGACTCTTTCCAGCCCCATGGACTGCAGCATGCCTGGCTTCACTCTCTCCCGGAGTTAGCTCAAACTCATGCCCACAGTTGCTTCTACTAATGATAAATTTCTTCCCTGGTGGCTCAGAGTGTAAAGATCCAGCTGCATATGGGAGATTGGATTTGATCCTTGGGTTGGGAAGATCCCCTGGAAGAAGGCATGGCAACCCACTCTAGTACTCTTGCCTGGAGAATCCCCATGGACAGAGGAGCCTGGCAGGCTCCAGTCCATGGGGTCACAAAGAGTCAGACACAACTGGGCGACTAAGCACAGCACACAGCACAACGATAAATTAGATAAAGCGATAGTAATCAGTGTAGCACTAATATAGGAGTTTTTCTTTGCCTCTTTACCTCACCAGGTTAACTCCATCTCTTAGCAACACCCTGACAATGTCTCACAATAGTATTGCCTGCTTATTTGATAATCTTTTCTGTGGTCATTTCCCCCTCAAGATACAAAGTTATTTTGGCTCTCTAGATTCTGTGATTAAAATGAAGCAGTTTTAGTAAACCTTACAAATTTTAATGTTTGCTTTTAACATTAATGGTTTTTATAACTTTGGATAAATTTTTTTCTCAAATTTTCTCCTACAGCATAGCTGAAATACAGAAAGATGTGGAATACAGGTTGCCTTTCACTGTAAATAACCTGACAATTAACATTAATATGTGAGTAGAATTGTATCCTATTTTTTCATGTAATAGGACTTAAAAAATTTTTTTTATCATTTTGTTTCTTAGCTACTGTCAGAAGTAAGCTGTTTTAAAGTGAATTTATTTCCTTTTCTAGTATCTAAAGTCTATTAAACTTACACAATTCTGTGAAATATAAAAGTTTAAATATGTCATTGTAATAGAGATTGAGGTAAGAAATTATGAAAGGGGAAATGGAATACAAAGATGTAGTAGATCTTTTATTGATTTGCACTGAACTCTTAGCTGGAGGCAGGCTGAAAGAGTGAGCATGACAGCAATCAGCAGTGGAAGGGACCGTGTGCAGAGACTGTTAGAGGAGCAATCACCTTTACATCAGAAACAAGTTAGAATATTCTGGTTTTCAGCAACCAATATAACACAGCAGCCAGCACGCTCAAAGTTGAATTTGATCTGCCGAATATTTTAAAGAAAAAAGAAAAAAAAGTAAAAAATATAATCATAAGGTTATTAAGTAATAAAGAAGAAAGTTTTGGCAAAGTGATTGCTAGTACTCATTTAGCCGTAATTGCATTTATTAGACTTCAACATGAAAGAATTATTATTACCTTCAATTGCATTAGGTGGCTGGCTGCTCAAGCGAGTGTTTGAGTGAGGTACAGTGAAAATGCACTTAACTTGAAGACAGAAACTATGTTTGTTCATCGTCAGATCCTCATTGCCTAGTAGGGTACCTTCACATGGGATCCCGTATTAAATCCTAGTTGAATGAGTGGAAATTAAAGAGTGAATATGTAGCAGTGCCAACCATTATGTTGTGTTATGTCAGTATATGGGAGCTTTATGAATAGTCACAGCAGCCTGAAAACTAAAACAAATTATATTCAAGTAGGTAGTGAATACAGTAGTCAGGAGAGAAACCCAGACTATTTGGGCTCCAAAGGCCATTCATTGCCTCTTTTCCAAAGTAGTTTAACAGCCTAAACTATATACCTGAGGTAGTTTTATCTCTCATCACATGCCCTGGCACAGCTAAGAGGAAGAAGCCCACAAAGACCTAGCTTCCCTCTTGACAATAAACAGTTCCCTGAGCCAGGAGGGGAATGGAGTGGCGGTTTAAAAGGATGTATTCATCTAGACTTCAGAGATTTGCAAGGTTCCATGTCCAGTAAAAGTGCGTTGTTAAGACTTCACTCCCTAATTTCAAATTTGCAGTAGTTTTGAAAGGCTTAAGATTTTTACTCTTTTTCCTTTCGGTACTGAAAATTTACTGTTAATTAGCTGAAAACATAGGACTGACCTCAAAGTTGGGAGAGATGTGTTGAGACATTTCGAAGAGAGCCGCATAGCACCAAAGAAGGCATGGTGTCAGCTCCAGTATTCCAACCCTAGTACTTCTTATTTTATCTACTTGCTCATTAAGAATTCAGTGTATAGTGAAACACTTCTTGGCAGCATTTCAAAAGAAGGAAAGCCACAAGAAAGTAATGCCAAGACCTGTGGTTCAGTAAAAAGCCAGACTGGCATAACATGGTTCACCTGATAAAAATGTATAATTTTTAGCTGAAATTTTGGATAGTTTGGTATAATGTGATGTGTTTGAAAGCAATTAATTGGCCCAGTTTGAAGAACAGTCTATAATTCACATTATCCTTACTGCATATTAAGAAGGTTTTACTATATTGAATTAATTATAGTCTTGTTGCCAAAGTGTGTCTTTCTGTATAGGTTCAGTCAACTCAACCACCATAATAGAGCGCTAATTACTGAATAATTAATCTAAATGAAAGTATAAAAATTTAATTTGCTTTTAAGTAACTTTGTTTTAGAATTATGATTATATAACGTTTATTGTCTTTGTTTTTGAATCTGTTCTACTTTTGCCAGATTGCTTCCTCCACAGTTTCCTCAGGAAAAACCAGTGATCAGTGTTTATCCACCAATACGGCATCACTTAGTGGATAAACAAGGAGTGTACGTTACTTCTCCATTAGTAAGCAATGTATGTATATGGTATGATTTATTTCAAAATGTTCACTAAATAGATAATCCTGATTTGAAGGGTTGTTTTTTTTTTTCAGTGGTAAGGACCTATTGATGTTAAAACTTGGGTTCATAGTAGATCTTTCCAGGCTCCTCCATCCATGGGATTTTCTAGGCAAGAGTACTGGAGTGGGTTGCCATTGCCTTCTCCGTTTATAGTCGTTAGGAAGGGATAAAATTCAAATTTGCCTTACATTTTTTAGGATATGTATATGATTCACTAACATGAAGGACTATAACTTCAGTGTATTTAGTATTTACCTTTGAACCTTCAGATTACTGTCAGTAGTAAAGTGTGGAAATATTTCAGCTCCATTATTAACTAAATAAACTTTTAACTTCATTTATGGTATTGCTTCTATAGTAAGTTGTAGATGTTCAGCTGACAATAATATCCTTTGCCTTTCATTTAATTTTTTTCTTTTTTTTTTCATTTAATTTTTGACTTACAAAAGTGGATTTAAGTTAAGTTTTACAGTTTAATTATCTTAATGAGACTATATAATCTTTTTTCGAAAATTATTTTGATCACTGTGTATTACTGTTACTTTTAGTTTACAATGCATTCAGATCTTGGGAAAATTATTCAGAGTCTATTGGATGAATTTTGGAAGAATCCTCCAGTTTTAGCTCCTGCTTCAACAGCATTCCCATAGTAAGTATGTTTGTAACAAAAGAGTTTGCATATACATTTATTTACTTTTGAGCTGAGTAATCAAAGTAAGTAAGTAAGTAAGTAAGTAAAGTCACTCAGTCGTGTCCGACTCTTTGTGACCCCATGGACTGCAGCCCACCAGGTTCCTCAGTCCATGAGATTCTCCAAGCAAGAGTACTGGAGTGGGTTGCCATTTCCTTCTCCAGGGGATCTTCCCGACCCAGGGATCGAACAGCATAGCTTAAAAATTCAAATAAGGTTAAAAGGCAGTCTGCTTTCCACATCCTCGCCTTTACACACAGATACATTCATACTTTTCAGAGGTAACTGGATTTTACTTTTTAGCTGCTTGTCTAATATTTATCTTCATCTTTCTGAATAATATATAGATACTGCTGTCTATTGATTCTTTGATTTTAGATACTGTCTACTGACTTCCTATCATGATTGATGAAGGTTTTAGTTATTTTTCACATACCTTTCTTTTCCCTCATCCTCTGTGAAATTATGATTTTTACTTAAGTTTGTGTTTGGTACTTTCATTACATTGACTCTCAGAATATTCCCTCCTGCTGAGCCAAGTACTTTATAATGATTACATTTCTGTTATGGTATAACTTTTTGCCTTTCTCTGGAGTTAATAATTACTTCAGATTTTCCATCAGTTTTGTATTCTTTGATCTTTTTAATTTCCCACCTCTTTTCAGCAGCTCTGAAAAATATCATTCAAATAATTTTTTCACATCCTCAAGCCTGTCAGGAAATCTTGAGGTTCCAGTATTTTTCCTTTGCATACATTGCTCCATTTCCCCCTCCATTCTGAATTACTGTCAGCTGCTGTCCACCTGCCATCCTGGAATTTCCCCTTCCCACCTTCCTCGATAGGATTCTCCTTTTCCTGCATCCTGTGTTTTTTTCTTTCTTGGGCTATTTCCTAGTTTTTTGCTTTACTTACTCCCTGTGGCTTCCTAAGTAAAGGTGTGTTCAAGTTCCTAAGGATGAGTAACAGTTTATCCTAAAACTTGTGGTTGAGATAATGACAGCATTTATTTTCCTTGTGAATCTGTAGTTTGGTTAGGGACTAATCGAACTTGTTTATGCTCCACCTTTGGCATCAACTGGCATGGCTTAAAACAGTAAACACATGTATTTGCTCATTATCCTTCAGTTCAGGAAGGGTTCCTCAGAGCGCTCTTCTTTGTTCTCCTCACCATCCGCAAGCTCTTGTCAGAAGCTCTTACTGGGGAGGTCAGTGGGAGTACCTAGATGCAGCCTGGGCTTCCTCACACAACCGTGGCTGGCTTCTGGGGTGAACGTCCTAAAGGAGCTATGAGGAAGTCATATTCACCTTCTCTGGCCTAGCTGCCAAAGTCACTCAGTGTCACTTCTGCTTCATTCAGTTTGTTGAGGCAGTCACGGAGTCCTGATCTGATTCGAGGGGAAGAAAATGGGCTTTTCCTCTTAATGGTGGAGTGGTAAGCTTCTAGAAGAGCATGTGTGCATGCTCAGCCACTCATTTGTGCCCAATTCTTTGTGACCCCCATGGACTGTAGTCTGCCAGGCTTCTCTGTCCATGGGATTCTCCAGGCAAGAATATTGGAGTGGGTTGCCATTTCCTCCTCCAGGGGATATTCCGGACCCAGGGATTGAAGCCGTGTCTCCTACCCTTTCAGACAGATTCTTTACCACTGAGTCATCTGGGAACTCCCCCTGGGAGAGCACATGGGACCAGAAACAGTGCTGTGACCATTTTTGAAATGTACAGTATGCCATAAGATGCTGGGAAGAATGATTTTGAGATTTCTTCTTTTTAACCTGCAAATATCTTTAATATACCCTCACAGTTCATAGTTGTAGAGTTCAAGTTCTGTGTTGAAGTGGTTTCCACTGAGTTTTTTTTTTTCTTTTTCTTTTTGTTTAATTTCTTTTTGTTTGCTTGTTTTATTTGGTTTTTCTCCACTGAGAATTTTGAAAGCATTCCTCTATTCGTAAGGTGTCCAGTGCCATTTTGATTTCTGATCCCTTGTGACTTTTTGTGTTCAATATTCTAAAATTGCATAATGCTGCAACTTCTGACAGTCTCTATTTCCTTTTCCTGTAATATCTCTTGCCTTAATTGCCCAGTTCTTTTACTTAATTTACTTTATCGTGTTCAAAAATCAGGTCGTATTTTAACACTGCCTGGAAATCAGCTTGGGCTACATTATCCCATTCATTATTATCCCATATCAAACTCAGCCATCACTTTGCACTCGTGTGTCTTTGTCCTAGAGTCAGAAGCCTCTCTGATATTCTTTATCTAAAAACTGAATTTACTATTTCCTTCCAGGATAGGGCTAAATATATCTCATTCACCTTTTTTTTGAAAACGTTAAGCCAAAAAGTCTGTTTGTTCCCATATCAAATAAGTTCTGTGATTCAGTACACATTGTTTAAAAAGCAAGTTTGCTACATTTCTTAGATTATATTATAGGCTGTATCTATAATATAGTTTTGTTCAGAATTATTAAGACTTTGTTTCAAAGATCTATCTCAAGTAGAAATATTCTCATGTTGATCATATTCTTTCTAAATAACATTTTATATTTACACATGTTATTAATATACTTTAGATAAAAGTAAAGCTCTAAGATTAAAATGAGCCATACTTTGAAATAAACAAGCTTATTAGAAAACTATTTTATTTTTTTCAATCATAGATTCACTTAGCTTAAAATTTTAAAAATATAAAGGGGGTGTGTGGTAAAAAGTTCCCTTCCATTTCTTTTTCTCTTGCAATTCACTTTTTCTTCTCATTGGTATCCAAAGATGGTTGTTTGAGTGCATATGTATAGAACTCCTGAGATATTTTATGTATATACAAAGAAATATGTACTGCAGTATTTTATCCCTTCCTTTTTTTTTTACACAAAATGATAGCATACTATTCCCTTGCCCTTTTTTTTTTTTTTTTTTAAATCTCACTAGTGGTATGATTTAGAGAACTTTCCATATTGGTACATAAAGCACTTCCTCATTCTTCTTTATAGCCACAAAGTACTTGTTTTATGGACACAACATAACTTAAGACTCTTATTAATGGAATCTTTGTTGTTTCCAATCTTGCATAAAAGGCCCACCCTTTTGCCCTCAGTGATGCAATGAATAACATTAAAAACATTTTACCCAACTGTAAGTATTTTGTTGGATACATTGTCAAAGTGGTATACATATTTGTAAGTTTGACCAATACTGCAGAATTGCCCTAAGGAGTAAGTTGTACCAGTTTCTACTCCTGTACTGCTGCTGCTGCTGCTAAATCGCTTCAGTCATGTCCAACTCTGTGCGACCCCATAGACAGCAGCCCACCAGGCTCCCCCATCCCTGGGATTCTCCAGACAAGAAACCTGGAGTGGGTTGCCATTTCCTTCTCCGATGCATGCATGAATGCTAAGTCGCTTCAGTTGTGTCCAACTGTGTGCAACCCCATGGACTGCAGCCATGTAAAAATGCAAAAAAGCAAAATGGCTGTCTAGGGAGGCCTTACAAATAGCTGTGAAAGGAAGAGAAACGAAAAGCAAAGGAGAAAAGGAAAGATATAAGTATCTGAATGCAGAGTTCCAAAGAATACCAAGAAGAGATAAAGCCTTAGTGACCAATGCAAAGAAATAGAGGAAAACAACAGAATGGGAAAGACTAGAGATCTCTTCAAGAAAATTAGAGATACCAAGGGAACATTTCATGCAAAGATGGGCTCAATAAAGGACAGAAATGGTATGGACCCAGCAGAAGCAGAACATATTAAGAAGAGGTGGCAAGAATACACAGAACTGTACAAAAAAGATCTTCATGACCCTGAAAATCACGATGATGTGATCACTCACCTAGAGCCAGACATCCTGGAATGTGAAGTCAAGTGGCCTTAGAAAGCATCACAACGAACAAAGCTAGTGGAGGTGATGGAATTCCAGTTGAGCTATTTCAAATCTTGAAAGATGATCCTATGAAATTGCTATACTCAATATGCCAGCAAATTTGGAAAACTCAGCAGTGGCCACAGGACTGGAAAAGGTCAGTTTTCATTCCAATTCCAAAGAAAGGCAATGCCAAAGAATGCTCAAACTACCACACAATTGCATTCATCTCACATGCTAGTAAAGTAATGCTCAAAATTCTCCAAGCCAGGCTTCAGCAATACATAAACTGTGAACTTCCAGATGTTCAAGCTGACTTTAGAAAAGGCAGAGGAACCAGAGGTCAAATTGCCAACACCTGCTGGATCATCAAAAAAGCAAGAGAGTTCCAGAAAAATGTCTATTTTTGCTTTATTGACTATGCCAAAGCCTTTGACTGTGGATCAAAATAAACTGTGGAAAATACTTCAAGAGATGGGAATACCAGACCACCTGACCTACCTCTTGAGAAATCTATGCAGGTCAGGAAGCAACAGTTAGAACTGGACATGGAACAACAGACTAGTTCCATATAGGAAAAGGAGTACGTCAATTTGTATACTATCACCCTGCTTATTTAACTTCTATGCAGAGTACATCGTGAGAAACGCTGGGCTGGAAGAAGCATAAGCTGGAATCCAGATTTCTGGGAGAGATATCAATAACCTCAGATATGCAGATGACACCACCCTTATGGCAGAAAGTGAAGAGGAACTAAAAAGCCTCTTGATGAAAATGAAAGAGGAGAGTGAAAAAGTTGGCTTAAAGCTCAACATTCAGAAAACGAAGATCATGGCACCTGGTCTCATCACTTCATGGGAAATAGGTGAGAAAACAGTGGAAACAGTGTCAGACTTTATTTTTTGAGCTCCAAAATCACTGCAGATGTTGATTGCAGCCATGAAATTAAAAGACGCTTACTCCTTGGAAGGAAAGTTATGACCAACCTAGACAGCATATTCAAAAGCAGAGACATTGCTTTGCCAACAAAGGTCCATCTAGTCAAGGCTATGGTTTTTCCAGTGGTCATGTATGGATGTGAGAGTTGGACTGTGAAGAAAGCTGAGTGCCAAAGAATTGATGCTTTTGAACTGTGGTGTTGGAGAAGACTCTTGAGAGTCCCTTGGACTGCAAGGAGATCCAACCAGTCTATTCTAAGGGAGATCAGCCCTGGGTATTCCTTGGAAGGAATGATGCTAAAGCTGAAACTCCAGTACTTTGGCCACCCCATGCAAAGAGTTGACTCATTGGAAAAGACTCTGATGCTGGGAGGGATTGGGGGCAGGAGGAGAAGGGGATGACAGGATGAGATGGCTGGATGGCATCACGGACTCAATGGACGTGAGTCTGAGTGAACTCCGGGAGTTGGTGATGGACAGGGAGGCCTGGTGTGCTGCGATTCATTAGGTCGCAAAGAGTCGGACACAACTGAGCGACTGATCTGAACTGAATTGCTATATATGCTTGGAAATTTTCTGGATTTTGTATTCAGTTCCATTTATCTTCCTATCCATTGCCAGTGTTTTCCTTTAAAAAAAAAAGGATTTTAAAATTAAGGTTTTCTATTGTGTTTTGCTTTGTGCCAGGGTTAAACTCTCTTTACCCTCTTTTATCAGGTTCTTTTCTTTATATTCTTATTTTTCTGTATAAACTTCAATATTATAATTTTAACATTTGTGACAAATTTTTTCCAAAGAATTCCAATTTTTGTTAACTTATGTCATTAAATATTACATTAAATTATGTTAAAAACAGTAGCACTCCCATTTAAAAAATTGTTTAAGCTAGATATATTTTGGGACATTTCAATACTCTGATATGTATTTTTCCCCAACACCACCAAGTAATTCTCCAGTTCTCAGCAAATACCATGTTCCCTGCAAATTGAACTCAGTTCTGATGCTGTCCACCTGGAGATGGGGTCAGATCCACAGATGAGGAACTCAGTCTCACAGACTGCTCCATTTCACATATCAATGGAAAATCCATAGATGGTTCCTGTGCTTCTCACTAACTGGCTATAAATCAGAGGTTCCCATGGATTCCTCCCACCCACCCCCATTTTGATTAATTTAAATGGCTCATGAAACTTCAAAAATAAATTTACATATGTTTAGTGGTTGATTATAAAGGATACAGATGAATAGCCAGATGAAGAGGTGCCTAGGGCAAGGCACGGTCTAGGAGAGCCTTGAGCACAGCAGCTTTTGTCCCCATAGACTATGGATGCATTCACGAGCAGGGCGCTTGTCGAATCTTCCTGTTGAAGAGATTTTTTAAAGCTTAATCAGCAGCCCCCCTCTTCCCTGAGATCGATGGGTGGAGCTGAAAGTTGCAACTTTCTGTCATTGGTCTTTTTGGTAACCAATCCCGTCCTCAGAGTGTATAGGGATTAGCCTAGATGTTAAGTTTGATGCCTGCCCCCTCGGGATGATGCTTTAAGACGGGCAGATGGGCCTCCGTCACAGTAAGTGGGGTCCTCTAATGCACTGGGCCCTGAGCTAGGAAGTCTGTGCCTCCAAGCCCTTTGAGAGCTGTTCTTAGTTTGCGGTGCCTTGTAACTTTCTGGGATGTGAGCTCTTTTGTCTTCAGAGCTAGATATTTTGGGTGTTTGTCTCTCAGGTTCAAACTCAAACCTTAACCCTCCTGGGAAAAGCTCTGGGTTTTGAGTTTTCTCCAGGTTGTAGGTCCTCTTCCTGAGAGTGAGTTTTATGGTGAGATTGTGTTTCAACCTCTCCTACCAGCCTAGATGTCATTTTCTTCTTGTTTGCCTCATTTGCTCAGATACTTTGGGAGGTTTTTTCCAGAGGAAATTGTTCCATATATAGCTGTCGATTAAGTTTCTGTGGGAGGTGAATCCAGGATCTTCCTATGTCACCATCTTGAATCAGAACCCTGTATTTATCATCTTGCAAAAATATATTTTCTGATTTTATCTTGAGTACATACTGCTGTGCCACTTTTTCTAATATATATGCATGATTTTTACATGTATCTTTAAAAAAAAAAAATTCAGGCAAGGCTTTCCTGGGACTTGTGCTGCAGCACGAGGGAGTGAACTCAAGAAACTGGGTACCCTTGCTTGCTCTCCGAGGAGAGCAGGCTGGTTCCTCACATGCAGTGAGGATGGGGGCGGCTTGTGGTTGGGCAGAAGAAGGGATGGCCCAGCTGGCCTGCCTACCCCATGGTGTTGCTGTGTACAGGGATCATGCACAGTACCCTGCTTTTGCCCCAGGTACCTCAGAAGTAGCTGTTGGTTTGTGGCCTTTTTGTGACATTCATAATTTTGTAATATTATTCATAATTACCCTGACTGCCGTGCATTCGGTTGTTTTTAGTCCCTTAAAGTTTCTTTGTATTCTATTGCTCAGGAGACTTCTGTCCAGCTGCAGGCACTCATCCAGTAAAAGGTCTCAGATTCAAGGTCCCAGCCTATCTGAGGTGTTTATGCATCTTTTTTAGAGTTAAGCATTTTTAGCAATTCATTTATACAATTAATTTTTCTTTGAAATTTTCTAGAAAAGCAGTTGGGACTTTCAGTCAGATTTTGCCAAATATAGTGAAATCTACTAAACAATTGCTATGTGAACAAGTTTGCTGGATTAAGTATTCTCCATTTCTTCTCTGAAAATATTCATTGAAGCCAGTAGAATGCTCAAAACTCAAATATGGCCTTTCTATTCACTTCAACTGTGACCAGTTGAACTTGTTTCCTAAAACATATTTCTTTTTCATGGAAAGAAATCAAAATATTCTTTTTAAGGGGTGTTCTTATTTTTTCAATTTATATGATATCTAATTTGCTTATATAATTATAAAAACTAGTGGCACCTGCCATAAACAAATTCCATCTATACTACATAACAATTGTTATTTAGAACAAGGAATAATTTTACAAATTTACTCCTAAAATCTAATCGCATGTTTTTCCTCTCTTTCTCTTCAGCCTGTACAGTAACCCAGGTGGGATACCTCCTTATGCCTCTCAGGGTTTCCCATTTCTTCCTCCATATCCCGCACAAGAAGCTAACAGGACTATCAGCTCTTTATCTGTTGCTGACACTGTTTCTTCTTCAACAACAAGTTATACAACCGCCAAACCCGCTGCTCCTTCATTTGGTGTCCTTTCAAATCTGCCATTGCCTGTTCCCACAACAGACACTTCAACACCGGTTGGTATCTTCAGATATCTGTATTTTATACCCTTGAAATACTCAGTCAGCAAACATCATATTCCTCCTCGTGCCAACCACTATGGCACAAAAGATAAAAAAAATTTAATCACATTTTCAACTTAAGGAACAGTGTCAAAGAGGTAACCATCAAAGAAATAACTGTAAGTAGAAATGTTAGTCTAGAGTTACTATGAAGACACAGTTGAGGGAATAGTCATGCTCCCAGGGACCAGTGTAGAGCTAGAAAGATAACCTTTATGTAAGATGAGATTCTTTTTTTTTATCCCTCTTTACCCTTGGTGCCTCAAAGCATACCTGATACATACAGCAGGTACTCATTTAAAATGAGGCGGATGAATGAATGAACTCACTCTTGAGGCCACATTTGATAGATGGTAATGAATTTGCCAGGATGATAAGGTGTTGTCATGTAAGGTAATTCTAAGAGGCAACAGCTCTAACAAAGATGTGGAAGCATAAACCAGATAGCACATTTGTGAAGCCGCCTGTTACAGAACCCTCAGGTTTCATACAGAACGCAGGCAAAGACACCAAAAGGATTATGTAGGAGAAGCACGTATCAGCTTATGGAAGGTC
This sequence comes from Aepyceros melampus, assembly GCA_006408695.1. Lineage (NCBI taxonomy): Eukaryota > Metazoa > Chordata > Mammalia > Artiodactyla > Bovidae > Aepyceros > Aepyceros melampus. The sequence continues at coordinate 535,226 of SJXQ01005249.1, forward strand.
TGCCCTAGGGTACTTAGGACATTTAAACCAGTGTCTTGATTTAAAAAATCAAGTGTGTTGTTAAATTAAGCTGGTAACTGCTGCCACAAGGGACATTACTGAGGGAGAGACCATGCATTAAACATATTACAGGGATTTAAAGGCCTTTATTTTTAACCCTTAGTAAAAGAGAACTTTTCATGGGTCCTTGATTTTAAAATGTGACCCATATATTCAGACAATGTATACTCTATTCCTTATCTTCTCTACTATCTTATAGAAGTTACCTAGGTAACTCTTGAGACTTTTTGCCAAGTTAGTAATTTTTCTAGACGTAGTGCCTTTTGCTTGAGACAGACATACTCATATACATCAATGAAACATGCATATAATTCTCCACATTTGTCACAGATATCTCACAGTTGGAGATTTATTTTATAACCACAGGTAGTCACATGATCCTTCCTCATCCAAAAAAAAAAGAGCCAGTAACCCTATATGTATAAAGATACACTGAGAAAGACGGAGTGAAAAAAGAATGGGAGGTTAAGGACAGAATGGAGTGTGAAGAGGATGTGTAATAATGAAAATAGTTATTGGATGCAGTACATTAAAAGTTACTTTTATAACCAGATAGGAATAGTCAAAAAGATGGCTAAAACTAGCACTATTTCAATCTCTCTTTAGATAAGCCAAAATGGTTTTGGTTACAAGATGCCCGATATTCCTGATACATTCCCAGAACTCTCAGAACTAAGGTAAAAAAAACTTGGACAGTAACATTGGTGTTTGTTGTCTATTTAACTTGTAAATGCACACATCATTTTCATGTCGTCACTATTCCTATATCTTAGTGGGAAGTGGAAAGTTTTATGAATCTGTGGTATGTCTTGCAGTTCATATTTATTGACTTTCTAGTCTGTATCTAGGAATTTCTCTAGATCCTGGGAATGCTATAATAGTTAGCAGGATAATGATGTCCTTTCTCTTGTGTGGCTTACCTTCCTGTGAAAACTGTCTGAATACATTAAAGTTCTCATAAAGTAGTAGAAAAGTGTTTTTACAAAGCCATGTTTTATTCAGATTTATGGCAGAAAAGTTGAATATTCAAGTTTAAGATATCATTTTTCATGAGACACTGTTTCCCTAAGAGGCTCCATGAAAAAAATGTTTTGTGGCCACTCAAGCTTGTGAAGTTGCATTCTTTATACCACTGTTGAAGGTTTACAGTAGTCGTGAGGCTGTTATCAATGAGGCCACTGAATGCTACTTAAAATGTTTGCAGTTGTTCTTGTCTTTAGTATATATTCCACTATGGATATACAGCCAAATACTCATGAGAAATCCTATAGTTAAAAAAAGTTTAACTTTGTTTGACCCAGTGTTTTGGAATCATTTTAACAAAATAGTGACTTATTATTTTGTGCTAATAATGTTAATTAATGAAGTTTACAAATAACACATACATATTATAAAGCAGTTGCATGCAGTGTTATGCTTGCAGCCACTCCAGAAAATAGGTATTATTATTGTTGCCATGTTATAAAGGATTCTCTCTTTCCTTTCTTCGTTTTTTAAAACAATTGTTATGAAAATGTCAATACGAAAAGGTGAACCTCTTTGCTAAACTTCCTCCAGCTTTTTTCAGGAAGTATGGGTGTAGGTCAGAATTAAACTCATAAAACTTTAAAAATATTTGAAGTGTGTCAGTCCATTACTATCTTTTTTTTCTTAGTTTTGTTTTTTTTTTTAAACAGTTCCATCTTTAGTCTGTAGGGAACTTTGGCAAAACAAAGATGCCATGGGTTCATCATGAACAGTGTTTTTCCCTGACCTAAAGTCAACCATTTTTCTGAAGGGAACTTATTCTTTTTCAAAATAACAATTCCAATAAGATAACAATATCAATAACAGTATTGAAAGCAGAGTAAGTTTTCTGTATTTCATCAGAGATGTACAGCCAAATATTATTTTTTAAAGGCTTTTTAATGAAATTTTCTTGGATGACAGTATAACTTAGGAAAATAAACAGGTTCATTTATTTCCTCTTGCTTTGAACTTCAGAGACTTTCTTTTCTTGTTTAATTTTATTTTTTATTATATAATACTTTTGTGTGCATCTCTAGTCAAAATTGAAAGACACTCAAAAGCTTTAGCTTGCTCCATACCCCATCCTTCCAATCAATTCCCTCTTACACTCTGGATATTGATTTTTGTTTTGGGATTACCCTTCCACCATTGTTTTGTAAAAACATTTTTATGAATACATGTACATAGACACATACTTATATCATTTATTGTGATAGCCACATGCCTATTAGCTAAATTGTCTTGATACTATGTTTAGACTACTTTTGTTTTTTGTGTTTGGTGTTTTATTTGCTTTTAAGGTTACAGTTTGCCGCCTTCTGTGTATATATAAAAATACATGCCAAAGATTATGTAGAACTGTCAGCTGAATAAAGCTGAAAAACTGGATATTTATTGTCATGGAGAAAAACTAGATAACTGATATTCATTAACATATTTTCTTCTATTGTGTTTCTAGTGTGTCACAACTTACAGATATGAATGAGCAAGAGGATGTATTACTGGAGCAGTTTGTGACTTTGCCTCAACTAAAACAAATTATTACTGACAAGGATGACTTAGTAAAAAGTATTGAGGAACTAGCAAGTATGTCTTTTTTTACTTTTTAAATTTCCCAGAAAAATGTGATCTTTATCTAGAAATAAACTAGAATTTATCTTACAGGAAAGAATCTCCTTTTGGAGCCCAGCTTGGAAGCCAAAAGGCAAACTGTTTTAGATAAGGTACGAGTTAGTTATCATTTTTAAGAAGTCCATATAATTTTAAAGTAGAATGAAACAGCATTTTAATTTTCTCTTTTAGTATGAATTACTTACGCAAATGAAATCAACTTTTGAAAAGAAGATGCAAAGGCAGCATGAACTTAGTGAGGTAAGATTGTTGAGCTGTTTTCTTTTACCATAAGAATTTTTACTCTTTCTTTTTTTTTTTTTAGACAATTAACAAAAGCATGTTTCTTTTTGTCTTCAAAGAACAAATTGTTCTTTTCCCAATATAATCTTGATTAACTTACAAAAATGGGCATTTACAATGCATCATCAAAGCATTTCCCTTTAAAGGGAAACTTCACAGAATACAAACATTGCTGCTGCTGCTGCTAAGTCGCTTCAGTCGTGTCCGACTCTGTGCGACCACATAGACAGTAGCCCACCAGGCTCCCCCGTCCCTGGGATTCTCCAGGCAAGAACACTGGAGTGGGTTGCCATTTCCTTCTCCAATGCATGAAAGTGAGAAGTAAAAGTGAAGTCGCTCAGTCGTGTCTGACAAACATTAAAAGGCTAAAAAAAATTTTTTTTGTTGTCATTATAAGACAAAACAGAATCTAGCACAAGTCAAGGAAATCATTCATATTTCAGGTCCTTGTCCTCCAGGAACCAGCATTGGTATATTATTTCCATTTAGCAAAACTTGATCTAATTTAGTAATTCTTCTTCCTTCTGGTATGATTTCAAATTCAGTGACATCTTCCAGTACCATATTGACAAAAGTCACCAAATCCCGGAAATATGCCAACAGTCTCCTCATTACTCTTCATCTCAATATGAATTTTTGATCCTATCCACTTGTCCACAAGCTCTAGAGGAAGCTAGTGGTAGAGTTAGCTGCCATGGCTAAGCCAGAAGTGGACTAGAAGTTTTAGTCTTAATATGCACGAGCCACATTCTTAAATGTATTATTATCAGAAAGCATTTATTAGGCATTCAAGTTTATAAGGCATGATAAACAGCCTTGAGTTATCCAGATGAACAGCTCTCAGTTTTATGAGCCATTATCAGTCATTTGTGCTCATGCAAGAGCATTTGGTTCCAAAACAGAAAAATATAAAAAGCCCCATAAACAACTGTTCTGGGAGAGTTATTATAGAGCCAATTTAACTCTCCTAATAAAAGTTAAAAAGAAAAAAATTAATTTTAGACTCACTTGCAAGCTTGTATACAGCTATCTTAAACAAGAAGTTGGCAAATTGGAAAATATAACACATGGAAAGTATGAAGTATAATTAACTACAAATAATAACTTTATACTAGAAATCCAGTTAATGTGAAAAACGAAAGCTTTTTTTAAAGTTAACCCTTGGAAATTATTTTAAAAATTAAATAGGACATAATCTTCATATATCAACACCCACATCATAATTAATGATATTGTTTCCTTTAAAATCAGGAATTCTAGGAAGTGAAGTCAATGTAGTAAAACATAAACTAGAAATAAAACAACAACAAAAAAAATGGTAAAGAGAATATAAATTTATAAAAGATTTCATATAATATGATCGTTCTTTTTATTTTGTATTGGGGTATAGCCAATTAACAATGTTGTGATAGTTTCAGGTGAACAGCAAAGGGACTCAGCTGTACATACACATATATCTGTTCTCCCCAAAACTCCCCTCCCATCCATGCTGCCATGTAACATTGAGCGGAGTTTTCCATGTGCTATACAGCTAACCTTGTTGGTTAGCCATTTTAAATGCAGCAGTGTATACATGTTCATCTCAAACTTCCTACCTATCCCTTTCCCTCATCCTTCCTGCCTAGTAACTAAGTTCATTCTCTATGTCTTCTGTATTGTCTCCTTGCTTTCTTTCCCATGTGGTCTTCCTCCATTTGTACTAAAGTCTTTGGGACGTTCTGGCCTATGTCAGTTTTTGCAAGGGAAGATTTATCTTTGTTTATTAATATGTCTTTGGCTATTATTTTCTTGATTGGCTATTAAAAGGCATATAGTACTCTAGACCTTTGTCCTGGAGTATAATTTCATTGCCTTAAGGAGCACTGGAATCAGAGGGTAATATGAGAGATTTTTAAGATTACTTGATTGAATCAGTTGCTGACACCATGCAATTGTTATATCTTTTGCATTGCACTAAGCTCATTGCATATGTTGCCCATCATTCCACACAAAAACCTTTGAGGGTAGGTATTGTTACTATTTTTCCATTTTACAGATGAGGAAACTGAGGCACGTGGATATTAAATAACATCCCTGAGGTCATACAAATGGAAAGTGTCAGAGTCAGGAATCGCACGTAAGGAGTCCTCCCCTCTCTTAGCCAGAAGATCTTTTGGAGGCACTTTAGAGGTTACTAGATGAAGAGGTTTTTCCCAATAATCAGTATCATTCCTTAGACAAACTTGATTTATTATTCCTTAATTTAATAAAAAATACTAGAAACCAAAAGCGAACATCACAGTTAATGACTCAACATTTCCAGGATCATTTTAATGTTAGGAGTGAGACAGTGACGCCCCAATATATCACTGCTATTTAACTTCTACCCCATTTTCCTTCCCACTAAGGAGTTTTTCAGAGCATTAGAAATTAATGATTTTCTTTCTCGATTTTCTTTTTCAGAGCTGTAGTGCAAGTGCTCTACAGGCAAGATTAAAAGTAGCTGCACATGAAGCTGAGGAAGAGTCTGATAATATTGCCGAAGATTTCTTGGAGGGAAAAACGGATATAGATGATTTTCTCAGTAGCTTCATGGAAAAGAGAACAGTATGTAATATTCTTTGGTTGAGGACAAGTGACAGTGTAATATCAAATTACTTATGTATATTCATGAGTAAACAAAAATCTTAGCACATTACTGAGCTGAAGTTTTGAGTGCCATGAGAGGAAACTGAAGAGCCTCTGAGAATGATAGCAGCTTGCTACTATCACTTTAAACCTGCTTGTTGTGAGCACACAAGCATGTAAATCACATACATGTTCAGTTCTGTTTTAGAAATGATAGCTGAAGTCTACTCTAGTCTTAATATAGTCAAATACTATTTTTTAAAGTCTTTAATGAAGCTTTTTTGGATGACAGTATAACTTAGGGGGAAAAAACAGGTTCATTTATTTCCATTTGCTTTGAACTTTAGAGAATTTTTTTCCTTGTTTAATTTTATTTTTTAATTATATAATGTTTTTGTGTAGATCTCGAGTCTAAGTCTTAATAGTTGTGATATACTCCTGAATAACCTGTTTCATAAGCTGTTTAAAATTTAGGAGAATAACTTAAAAAGGTCTTTTTCATTTGTTTATTGTCCACACTGGATGGCTTGTGGGATCTTCATTCCGCAGTCAGGGATTGAACACAGGCCACTGCCATGAAAATGCCAAGTCCTTCCCACTAGACCACCAGGGAATTCCCTATGGAGATTTTTGTTTGTTTGTTTTAATTTACTTGAGAACATTCTGGAAATAGTTTCTGTTCCAGTATTTCCATTATATTTAAAGAAAAGATTTTGAAGTCTGCTTAGCAGTATCTTATCCTTTGATAAGTCCAATGTATTTACCTGATTTCTGTGAAACATCATAGTTATTTATAACCTTTATACAATTAAGTGCTACTGTAAAGGAAAGTGGGCCAGATTTTATTATTCCCATTTTCCACAAGAGAAAATTGAAGTTCAGGGACATTATTGACTATAGCTTTAATGAGGCATTCATTTCTAGTCCTTTTATTTTTTTTGGTATTATTAACTGTATTTTGAGGTTTTTATTTGTTAAGCTTCCAGGGTAACAACAGTAGGATTTATTTTCATATTTTTAAAACACAGATATTTGAAATTATATAATCAGAGAACTGGGATAAAGGGGATCAGAGTCTGTTTTACATTCTACAGGTTTACAGACAAAAATTATCTTCCAAACAATTTTTTTTTTTTGGATTCTTAAATTCTGTGCCACCTTCAGTTCAGTTCAGTCACTCAGTCGTGTCCGACTCTTTGCGACCCCATGAATCGCAGCACACCAGGCCTCCCTGTCCCTCACCAACTCCCAGAGTTCACTCAGACTCACGTCCATCGAGTCAGTGATGCCATCCAGCCATCTCTTCCCCTGTCGTCCCCTTCTCCTCCTGCCCCCAATCCCTCCCAGCATCAGAGTCTTTTCCACTGAGTCAACTCTTCTCATGAGGTGGCCAAAGTACTGGAGTTTCAGCTTCAGCATCATTCCCTTTGAAATGCCAAGGGAATGTGCCTTTAATGCCAAAGAAATCCCAGAGCTGATCTCCTTCAGAATGGACTGGTTGGATCTCCTTGCAGTCCAAGGGACTCTCAAGAGTCTTCTCCAACACCACACTTCAAAAGCATCAATTCTTCTCTGCGCTCAGCCTTCTTCACAGTCCAACTCTCACATCCATACATGACCACTGGAAAAACCATAGTCTTGACTAGACGGACCTTTGTTAGCAAAGTAATTGTCTGCTTTTCAATATGCTAAGTTGGTCATAACTTTTCTTCCAAGGAGTAAGTGTCTTTTAATTTCATGGCTGCAGTCACCATCTGCAGTGCCACCTTAGACATCCACAATTTAATGTCAACAAGTTATAAGATTCTTACTTAGAATTCTGTCAAAATGTAGCTAGTTGTAGGAAGATTATTGAAGAAGTGACTGGTATTTAAATAATTTATCTTCTAGATTTGCCACTGTAGAAGAGCCAAGGAAGAGAAACTTCAACAAGTGATAGCAATGCACAGCCAGTTTCATGCTCCACTATAGGTAAATTGTATTCTGGAAGGATTGTGTCTTGAGGCTATTGCATGGCTCTCTTTAATGAAGTGTTCTTACCAGTGCTTGTTTAGCCATAATACTTTAAGCATAATACTATCGTTACAGCTACCATGCTATATAACATGTAGAATACTTTGTATTATCTGTTAAGCATGGTGTTATACACCTAAGCATATGGCCAGTATAAATTGTTTGCATGTTTTCTCAGTATGGTATTTGCTTAAATGAGTTTGTTTTCAGTATTTGATAGCTACATATGTAGAATTTAAGTTCCTTTCTCTCAGCTGGTATGGGGCATATACCATAACCCTTAAGTTGACATATTTCTCAGTAGTCTCTTTTGTCATTTTTTCCTTTTAAAAATGAACTTCCAATCTCTTTTCCATCTGTTCCAGTAAGTTTCTGATCAGTCCTCTGACTTCAGAGTTTCTCCTTTGTGCAAAGCACTGACAAAATGATCCTCCTAAAATACCACTTTGTCATAACATCTCTGCTCTAGGACCTTTAAAGAACCCTGGGGATGATAAATGCCACGTTTCTCTCTCTGGTTTTAAGCCTTCTGTAAGCTGGCTTACACCATCCGTTCTGATTTTCCATTTGCCTCTCCTGTGTTCTCTTCTGTCACGTTCTTTTTTCTACCACCATGTCTTTGTTCATGCTCTCATCTGATCTCAAGACATTCTTCCATGTTCCTCTCTGTCTTGTTTTAGACTGGATTTGGTTGCAAAGACTAGCCCCAACCTCAACAAGTTTAAGTAAAAGCTTATGTTCCTGGATAATGCAGGAAAACAGTCCAAATGTAGGAGAGCACACGTCAGTCTCCTGGGAGTGAAAGCATGAGGCCACCCGTAACCAAAGCAGCTCTTCTTCCTTAGATGCTGCCACAGGCTGCTTGTTTCTCATTTCTGCTTTCCTCCCTTTTCTGTCTCTCGCTCTCGTGTGCCTTCTCACTGGCTCTTCAAAGAGCCTTTCTTTGCTGCACTTGCACGTGGTTCAGCCACTGCTGCCCACAGGCCTGATATGACAGTCCAAGCAGCCGGGGGAGACTGAGCAGGGTCTCACAACAAATCAAGGAAAGAGACTGGCCCCGCGTAGATGGTGTCCATCCTGACTTCACGGTTTTACCTGGAGACTGGTGTCATGTGGTCTTCTGTCTGCTTTGTTGGACTGATGGAGCAGATGTTGAGAAGAGAGCGTGGGAGTTTCCTTTAAAAGGGAGCCAGCTACAGGGAGGGAGGTGACAGGCATTTCTCATCTCCAGCTCAAACTTACCTGCCCCTTTTCTCAATTTAGCTGTCCTTAACATTAGTAGCAACACTGCGTTGTTTTATTTTACAACTCAGATTGTTAATCTCTGAGGGTAAGTGTTGATTTTTAATATAAAGTATACATATCTCAAGGTTGAGAAGAGGGCAATGAGTTATTCTCTGTTGACACATGCATGCTAGAATCCTTTCCCACTTCTTTTCCCTCATTGTCAGGTTATCTTCTTATAAAATCTTAATTTATCATCTTGTAAATCTTAGGTTTTTGATTTTCTTTTCTTTTCAGATTTTCCTGAAAACATGAACTTCAAAGAGAGGAATGGAACACAAAACTAAGCACATTTATATTTATGATTTTCAAATTGGCATTTCATCACAATGGCTGAATTCCTAGATGTATTATATAGGTTGTATACAGAACTGAGACTGATTTTGTACAGATTAGAATGATTGCTATGATCTTTGCTTGAAAATTTTTTCTGCACTATTTGCACTAAAAATGTTTATTTATTATTGATAAATTCTATCATATTTAAGTTCTGCTGTTCCTCTCATTATTAATTACCTGTGCATGTAATTTTAGCTACTCTCAATATTTTATAAAATTACTTCATTTACATTTGTATTTTTAATTTGAAACTGCCTCATTTCTTTATCAAGGATAGTTTGCTTAGATTTTTTTTCCTCTCAACCCTTTTTGAAAAATTACTATTTCAACTGTAGAAAGATTCTTATTTTTTCTCTTTCTTTCTGGATGATAAAACTTTGAAAAATAATTTGTTTTTAAATACTCACAGTGTCAGGAAACACCAAACCTGCCAATGTGCCGTCTCAAGTAATTTTTAATACACAGAATAAATCAAAAGGATAAACCAGCTGTTTTTATATACAGTCTTATTTTTTAAATTAAAGATGCATTTAAAAGGCAATACAGGTAAATATTTTACCTAATAGAAAAATTGCTTTTCATTTAAACTAGTCCAACATAAACTTTCATGCTAGCTTTTTAAAAAGAGTATCTGAGTTTGTGGTTAGATGAGGATATGCTGTCTGAATTCTGAAGTTTAAAACAATATTTTGTTAATAAATAGTAAAGAACACAAAAAGTCAGTGAAATTTTCTGACCTTTACTGTGTTAACTTTTCTCTTATGAAAGCTTTAATAATAAATAAAACTAATATTTAGTTTTTAGGCAGTCTAGTTTTTAATTTGATTTTCACTTTAACTTGTGTATATTAAACAGTTTGCTTTTATAGTTCATTACAGAATGAACATATTTTATGGATAGCCATGAACGCCAGTTAATAGAAAATCTTGAACTAGATTTCCAAGGCTTGATAAAGTAGCATCCTAATGCCTAGTTTCATTTAAACTTCAGTATGATTGCCATTCCAAGTCCTAGCATACAGTACCAGGTTTTTTCTTCATTCTTCTTTCTATACCTATTTCTGGCAACAGTTTAGGAAAAATAAAATTATTTTCTGAGACTGAAAAATGCTTAATACTTAGTCTGTATTTAAGGGAGGACAACTATTCTCATGCACTATAAAGATATAATTTGAGTAAAGATATTAATTTTTTAAACCTGTCTTCCTGGTACTATGCTAAGAGCATGCCATTTAATCTTCAAAATGACCTGACAAGGAAGTTATGATTATTATTCCGGACATATAGTACATATCTGAGGTGAGTGTTTCAGATTTGTTGCAGTCTTCTGGGTATTGAGAAACCTTTCCTTACTGCACTGGCCACATAAGCTTCAGTTTTCCCAGCAGTCACCACAGTGGAGGACATGATTATCCCAGTCTTTTGGAAGCAATCAGGAAGCTTTCTTAGAAACCAGACAGAGCTCAGAACAAGAGCCCGGCAGACCACAACCATTAATTCATTTGATTTATTAATTATATTAAGCCCTCTAAGAGTAAGGCACTGTGGAAATACTATCCAGTGATGACTCAAACATGGCCCAGGTGTTTATGTACTTATCCACCTTCCTCTTGACCCAAAAAAGTTATTTTCATACATAGTAAATCTCTTCTACACAATCACATAAGTAATTCATCTCAATGTCTTATTTTTTAAACGAACTATTCCAGTTTCATTCTATACCAGTTAACATACCTTGGTTTCTTCTTCTAAAATTAGGTAACCTCCTTACAACCTAGTCATTAAAAAGAGGACTCTAATCATCATTATCTTCTTTTAATAGATCAGATATTAGGTCATAGGCATCATCCAGGATGGAAATTAGTCTACATTTGAATATGTATTTTGGTTTTACAATAAAAACTTAAGTGACTTTTCTGTAGTTCTAGTATTATTTTTTTCTTAAAATTGGCCATATTGGAGAAGCAGTGCCAGAAGGAGAAAAAGTATCTGTCAAAGCAGAGACTGTGATTTTCCTCTAACACATAATAGAGGACTAGATGGAAATCAGAATAGCAGAGAAAAGCTTAGGAGTTATTAGATTATGCAGAGTTAGGGGTTTGTCATAGGCAGGACTTGAAAGATGATGTCTCAAATAGTTTTCTAAACAAATGTGATACATGCCAGATAATATGTTTCAAAGTTGAAAGATTTTCTAGGAATAATCTATACTAGGAAATTTATATTGGAATAGAGATCATCTGACAGGTAAGTCTGATCATAATTCATATATGTTTAAATTGAAGGACAGCTCAGATTTATTTTTAAGGAAAGCAAGTAAACTAATCTTGTGCTCTTAACAAGGAAAACCCTGGTGTGAGGTTTCTATTCTTTTTTATAGTCCTTTACTCTAAAAAAGTTCCTTTGCTGATTGTAGAGTCATGATCAAAATGCTTACCTACTTCATATCATTAAATTTTCCTGAAAATCACTAAATAATAAATCACTTGAGCTCTAAATATTACCAGCAGGAAAGTAGTCTGTCTTGAGTCAGTTTAACATTGGTTTAAACCAACTGCTCTAAAGAAACCACTTTCTGATTGATGTTGATTTAAAATGAGAATTTACTGTTAGAGATTTTAATCTAGTTGGATTGGCCATGCTCTTTTAAGGCTCCATGCCACACAATAACATCTTAATAGCAATAAATAGAACCTTTAAAAAAAACCCATAAATTTCAGTGTTAGGTTAACTTCTAGTAAGTAGTCTAAATGAACATATGCTGAAATTATAATGTTTTGTAAAATGGTGGGGACTGGAAAAAAGTTGGTGTCTGACATGAAAGATACCACATTAAACTACTAAATTTTAACATATCAAATATTTGTATTATTTGCTTTTCAAATAAAGGCATAGTTCTGTTTGGTATAGTTACTATGTCATTTTAAAAAAAATTTGTTATTTATTTTTGTAGATGTATACTGCCAGATGGAAGAAATTAAATTCTCATCCTTCATACTAGGCAAAGAAGTTTCTAACAGTTGATAAGCAACTATAAGAGTGGTATGGAGTTATAACAATATAAAAGCCATTACAACTATATCCTAAGAATCTTTAATAAGGTATTCACTAATACAGAAAAGTTGTTACTCTTGACCACCTTTCTCAATTCCCCAACCACCCACTGCCCCAACCCTCATGCTGGGTTAACCACAAATCTGATCTTTTTCTGTAACTTTGTTGGTTTGGGGTTTTTTTATTAAGAGTACACATATAAGTGAAATCATATAGTATTTGTTTTTCTCTGATTTATTTCACTTAGCATAATTCCCTCAAGGTCCATTCATATTGTTTGTTGCAAAAGGCAGCGTTTTCTCATTTTTTTATGTCTGAATACTATTCCGTGGTGTGTGTGCTTCTTTCTTCATTCACCTGTTGGACAGTTAACTGGTTGTTTCCATGTTTTGGCCGTTTTAAAACAGTGCTGCGGTGAACATGAAGGGGTACGGATATCTTTTCAGGTTAATGTTTTCATTTTCTCTGTATGTATTCCCAGAAGTGGATCTGTATGCTGGATCACACAGTAGTTCTTTTTTTAATTTTTTGAGGGTCCACCGTACTGTTTTCCATAGTGACTCTACCTGTTTATGATCCCATCAACAGTACACAAGCATTGTCTTTAATTCACATTATCACCAACATTTCGTATCATTTGTCTTTTCCATGTTGGCCATCCTGCCAGACGTGAGGTTTGGTTTTGATTTGCGTTTCCCTAAAGATAGTGATGTTTAGCATCTTTTCATGTACCTGTTGGACCCTTTCATATATCTTCTTTGAAAAAATGTCTTAAGTCTTTTGCCCACTTTTGTATTATTTATCTTTAATCCAGTTTAAAAATGTATCATCATCCAGAGTGAGATATTAGTATACATTTGGTTCAGATTTCCTGTTTCCTTATGATTCTCTTTGGATGATCTATCCATTGTCTGTAGAGGGGAATGGTAAAGTCTGCATTATTTCTTTTATCTCTGCTGAATTTTGCTTTATATATTTAGGTGGTCTCTTTTTGGGCGAGGCATCTGTTTGAGCCCTGAAGCGGAGTGGAGGGTCACTGGATGAGACAGCTGGGTAGGACAGCTGGCTTGGTTCCCCATCCACTCAGGTGAGGCTGTGGTGGATTCTATGGACGGACGCTGTACTCAGCATTAAGTGGGGCAGCAGGATGGGATGCAGGGCCTGCACAGCTCATCATCTGGGGACCTGAATCAGGCAGGAATGTCCATGGAAGGTGCTGACAACCAGTTTCACTCTGCAGACAAGTTAGGCCATGAGCTGTGCTCTGTTCAGCTGCCGCGGTCAGTGGGGCTGTCGGATGGGTTGTGCGGCTTCCCACATCTTCTGGGAAAGCTCCCTGGTCAGGGCAGAGGCTGATGGCTGTTGGCAGCAGTAAGTATAGCTGCAGATCAGTTTTCCTGCCTAAGCACAGCAGGAGAAGCAACTTGAAAATCACTAATGCTGTGTCTGTGGTCTCACACTGACCTGTGCCCCCAGTTCCTGGCCAGTCAGAGCAGTTGGTTTTGCTCTCAAGACAGGCAGCTCTGCCCACCTGCTTCTCCGCTCAAGATCTGCTGGGGTGTGCAGCTTCCGGGTGTTCTCGCCAGGCCTTCCTGTCTGATGGGGCTGGGGGCCATGCTTCCCAGTGAGTGGGGCTCTGGCTCCCACCTGGGAAGGACTGCGAAGGCCCATTTCAGGCACCTCCCAAGTTCTCCTCAACAGGCTTTCTGGTCAGGAGGGGTCAGAAGCCACAATCTGCAGCAGGAAAGGTGGAGGCTTAGCTCTTGTGCCTGGGTGGGGACAGACCAGATTCCAGAGCCAGCAAAGCTCCCCCGTGGCAGCCTCAGCGAGGCAGACCTCCCTGTGAGACTCCCTGCTCAGACTGCACCGCCAGCACAACCCTGCAGATGAGCAGAGCGAGACTACTGCATGGGCTCCACAGGTAGAGTGTTGATTTAACCATACTGACACAACTTACGAAGTGACAAATGACAGAACGTATTCCACTGGTTAAGTAGACATGACAACAGTGTTCTCTGGTTCTTCAGTGAGCTGCTTCCTTCATTGAAGTGGTACCCTGTACCTTTATACAGTTACACTTCTGGAATCAGGCTTGGGGCTGACTCCCTTGTCTTGGTAATGTAGTTTCTGGAACCGTAATAAAAGGTGGTTTTTTTTAAGAAGCTAATGTGATCTAAAATCATATTTAAGAACTAGAGCATAAATTTTGTTTCTGCTTTATTGGGTATTAGACTGGTATTAGAGAAAAGTGTATGGAAAGTTTTAGCATTTTTTAAATAGGAGAAATATGAAATTCCAGGGAAAGGCAACAAAACTATTATAACAATTCAAAATACATTATCTCTAAGGAAAATTTAAAAGTGATCATTAAATCTGAACACTAAGCTTAAGCAGAATTACAAAGCTCATCTGTTACAGAAATATATCTATTAACAAAAATCCTGATAACAGAGTCAAGAAGGAAGGAAGTGTCAAATATTTGAGGAAATGAATTAAAAGGAAAGACTGAAGATGAGTGTGAAGGAACGTGGTCAGGGCACTTTGAGCAGCTGCAGGCAAGGAAGATGTGAATTGATAACCTCGGGTGATGGCAGAGGTCATTGCTCTGTAGTGAATAAAACCTCCATAGTCTAGAATGGGGAACAATTTTCCTTATATTTGCTTCATAAAAGAAATGGCTATTTCCACTACATTTTATAATTCTCGACGACCTGTACCATTTCTTGGGCTGTTTTTATTTGAGATTGCACTGTTCCCTTATTTCTGGAAAGTGTTCCTTGTGTGTCCTTTACTTGGGAACTCCATGGCGGGGGATCCTCAGGCTGTGAGAAACACGGCTTCGTCGGAATCCCGGTCCTTGCCACTGTCCTCGCTCGGCACACACTCCCCACCACTTGGGGAGCGGCAGCTCAGATCCTCCACCCCCGACTCTTGGTCACTGTTGGCGGACAGGTCTGGGTCTGAACTTTTCAGATTGTCTTGAGTGAGGATCAGAGCAGAATCCTCATCGCCCTGGGAAGGGCTCCTGGACGGGAAGGACTTCACATTGCCACTGTAATCCTGAGGGGTGTTGGCTGCGCTGTTGTCCGAGGTAGAAAATCCTGAGTGTTTGCTGGGTTCACTCTGCTTACTCCTCACCTTAGTGTGATTTAACTGCCTTTCTGAATTTTTTCCAGCCTCTAGAAAAGAAACCACAGTTTCAGGGAACAGTCATAAAGAATGTATCTTTTTTGGTATGTGCCTGCCTTTTAGTGTTATCTCCTGGCTGGGTGAAATGTTAAGAAAATGGGATTTAGATGGACTTGGTTTCAAAGCTAGACTTTATGACTCTGGACAAAATAATTAGATTCTGTGAGGCTCGCTCTCTTCCTAATGTAAGGATGGCATTCTATAAAAAAGCAGAAAACACAGCCTAGGTAAAGCACCTGGCAAAAAGCAGTCATCCTTCTTTCTGTACCCGTATGGTTTTACACAATGATTTTCATCCTGGGAACTGAAAGTACATTTAAAAAAAAATCAGGAATAAGGCTTTTATTACCTAATTTTTAAAATTAAGTAGAAATAGCTCACTGTCTTAAAGTGTACAGCTCAGGTTTTTTTTTGTTTTTTTGTTTTTTTTTTTAAGTATATTCACAAGGTTATGCAACCATTCACCACTATCTTGTTTCCTAAGATCTTCATCATCCCCAAAGCAAACTATGGAAGTGAGCCAAACCAGATGTCTGAAATGCATCAACTGTGTATGTCTGGGCTTCAATGATCAGACTGTTCACCTGGTAGGATTGTGTTTCAGGTTACCTTCTGGCTAAAAATATGAAAGGACTTTCTAGGTAGCACAGTGGTAAAGGATCCACCTGCCAATGTAGGAGACACAAACAGATGTAGGTTCGACCCCTAGAGGTCGGGAAGATCCCTTGGAGGAAATGGCACCCCACTCCAGTATCTTGCCTGGGAAATCCCATGGACAGAGGAGCCTGGCAGACTAGTCCAGGAGGTCGCAAAGAGTTGGATGCAGCTGAGCACAAAAATATGAAATGGCTGTATTGCTGCATTTCACCCATCCTGAGCCACGAGAGGCTTTTCCCAGAGCCGCAATCGTCAGCAAATAAGGTGAGCAAGAGCGACTGTCTTACTTCTTCCAGGGCCTCGAGTTCTTCCTCCAGTTGCTGAGTCTCCTCCTCACGGCCATGAGGTAATCTGTGACTGACTGTCGAGGCTGCAGTCCCTTCTCAAAGCGATTATACATTCCATTCCAAAACCTGCGGAGGACAGCAGAGCTTCATGAAACCGTGTCACAGTCTGTACATTCACATTCTTGAGTCTTCCAAGGTGTCTTTCAAACCATAGTCCTAGTAACAACCAAATGCAAAGTACAGGGTCAAAAAAGCCACTCACTGAGGTAACAATTTCATGTTAATGTTTTCATTTTCTTGAATCAGTCAACTTCTTTTGGGGAGAGTAAATTCATGAAGAATCTACTTGAATAGATGGTACTGAATTAAAAGGCACATAATATATTTTTCTAAAATAGATTGTAATAGTACATGTTAACCCCATTTTCTTTCTTTTTTTTTTTTTGGCTTAAGAAGATGACTTACTTAGGAAGTCAACTTGGAAAATTAGTGTTTAAATCACCATTTAGAATCTTTCAGCCACAAAGAAATCTTCTAAGTTTGAGGGTTTTTAAATGACAGCCATTAGGATTACTTATATTTGCAACAAATGCTCCGGTTTTTATCCTATACAGTAAAGCATACTGGAATGCAAATAAAAATACAGGTGTACTTTGTTTTACTGTGCTTTGCAGAGATTGCATTTTTACAGAGTGAAGGTCTGTGGCAAGTCTATGAGCAATTTTTCTAACAGCATTTGCTCACTTTGTGTGTCTGTGTCCCATTTTGGTAATTCTCAGAATATTTCAAGATTTTTTTATGGTTATCAGTGATCTTTGATGTTACTACTAGTACTACTCACTGAAGGCTAGTATTAGGTTAGCATTTTTAAAAATAGTAATGTATTTTTAAACTAAGGTGTCTAACATTGTTAGATTGTTTCTTAGATATAATACTATTGTCCACTGAACTGACTACAGTGTAGTGTGAACAGAACTTTCATATGCACTAGGAAACTAAAAGATTGAGACTCAGTTTATTGCAGTGTCCACTATCACAGTGGCCAGGAACCAAACCCACATTACTTCAAAGTATGCCTGTGAATAGCATTATCATAAGGATACCTGTAGATTTACTCAGAAAACTAGGGCAAGGACTTGGTGTCATTCATTGATTTATCCACAGTGCCTAGAACAGTGCTTGAGCCTCAGTAATGTACGTGTTGAGTGGCTAGAGCTAACGAATTAGTTGCAATACAACTGACTGCAGGGTGTGTACCTCAACAGGTCTCAAAACTGCCAGCTCACACAAACCAGGAGGCATTTTTTTTCAGTGTGACAGAATTAACATTATTCTATAGAATTCTGGGGAAATAATTGGATTGAAGTCATTATTGGGTTGGCCAAAAAGTTCGTTTGGGTTTATTGATACAGAACGAATCTCTTGGCCAACCCAATGAAAATGAAAGCTCTGGAGACGAAAAGCCACTAAAGGGTGTATTGAGGTAGGGAGGGAGAAGGAATGTGGTTTCTTGGTGATTTCTGTGTAATTTTGTCTTTTTCCTGACCTCTGAGTTGCCCTTCCGTGTTATACAAGTCCAGAGGAAAAAACCCAAAGGATAAAAGAGAGCCTACAGACCTAGTAGCATCTGTTGGGTACCACCAGCTCTCCCATCCCAGTAGAGACAATCTTGAATTTATTTCCACAGGGCAATAGTTCCATTTGATTCAGCAGCAAAATAAGGTAAACTGTTTCATGACCACTAACTAAACCTGTGACTCCACATTTAACTTCTCAGGCACTTGGTTTATTCAGTCCTTCTTTCCTCTCCTTTCACTTTTAAATCAAGTGAAACTTACATTCTTAGGATATCATTACTACAAAACATCAACTTCTAAAGAGAATTCCGTATTTAGAGGGAAAAGAGAGGGACAGGAAACAGGCAAAAATGACCTGGAGCTCAGTGTTACATACCCTTCAGCCTCCATGTGGTAAACAGTGCCAGAATCTAAGGCACAACCACACCCAGTGAGGTCCCAGAGGTTTACATACTTGTACATGAAGTTGCAGGGTGCTGTGGGGAGATGAAGGACTCCTTGGGTCTGACTGTGTCAGCTCTAAACAGAGGATTCAAGTAGTCGACACGATTTTTCCACAGGTGAGCCCATAAAGAGTATGTTCTTTCTTGAATTCTGTTATAAAGAAAATAAGCCTTAAAATGACTTCCCTTGGTTCTTAGAAATAGTAGACATATTAAAGCTGGAAAGGAATCAAAACTTGCTGTATCAGGGGTCCCTGTTCTCTAGCAGGGAAACTAACAGTCTTTTGTGTCTTCATGGTGCAGCAAAAGAGCACTTGTAGGAGTCGCGACTCCCCTGCTCTCTGGGGACATCTTGCCTTAAGATGTCCCATCCCTCTGAGTATAAACATGCATTTTGTTGAAAATTTCCCCCAAATAGTCACTGGATTATTATTGTTTGCTGGGTACTACTTAAATGCTTCACATATTTTCTCTTACTTTATCATCACTGTATTCCTATGACATTTGTCCCTTTTGCTAATCTAGCACAACAAATCACAAAATACCTAAGAAAACAGATGAGCTTACAGGATGTACCATTTATCAGGAATTGCATCTACTAGAAAAAGTCATGTTCTTTCCACTCAGGATAAAACTGGAGTCAGTTTTATTTGAACTGATCATTTGCAAAATTAAATCTGATATTCTATATACCACATTAATTTGTTTTATAAAAATTTCAAAAATATTCTTTCATTTACAGTTGTTAAAAGTTACTTTGCGGTTAAGCTTTTGACTTTTTCAAAAGTCCACATTTCCTCTATTTTTTCCCCTCTCAATGAAAGCAGTCTAGTAGTCCACCCTTATCCATGGGGTGTTTGTTCCAAGACTCCAAGTAGTTGCCTGAAATTATGGATAGTAGTGAACCCTGTATATACCGTGTTTTCCTATACATACATGCCTATCATGAAGTTTCATTTATAAATTAAGCATAATAAGAAAATACATGAATTGTTAGCATCGCTACTCTTGAAGTTTATTATTAAGTAAAACAGGGGTCACTGGAACACAAGCATTGTGATAACTGAGACAGCTACTAGGTAACAGGTGACCAGGCAGGAGGGAACGGGAGAGAGAGGTTTCATCATGCTACTCAGAAAGGCCCACAGTCTAAAACTTACAAATCATTTTTTTCTGGAATCTTCCATCAAATCTTGGACCACAGTTGGCCTCAGATAACTGAAATTGTGGTAAGTGGAACCATGGATAAGGAGGGACTACTGTATGTGCAACTATTATGAGCATATATCCACCAAAGCTGTGTAACTTTTTCCTTTTCAATGCAAAAAATCACTTTCCCTGACTCCCAAGAAGCTTCCTTTCCATATCAGTGCATGAAGTTTACCTATCTACCTGTGGACATTAGGCAGGAACTAGGCAAAGGGGACTTGTGCCTGTCTTTGTCAGCTGATGGCCTTAAACTTCTAAAGTGATGTCAGGAAAATCATTACTCTGTCAGTGAAGATGTGTAACTAAAGCAGTCTTCAAAATTGTGAAAGCCATCTGAAACTCTCAGTCACAAAATCTTTAGATAAAAATTAAACACCAAAACACTTACTTGAGTTCTTGTCTCTCCTTCTGGCTATTACATAGGAAGTTCCCAAACTGGCAGGAATAGATGTGATGTTGAATGTGAATCAAAAACCTCTCATTGAACTCAAAGGCACAGGGAAACTGTTCCATTAACTGCCAGACGCACTCAAGGAACTGGTCAATAACTGGAGAAATTTCTCTGGGGTCACCATCTAGGTTGCCATATCTGTAAAACAAAGTATTAGAGATTTTACAGCAAGGTTTTTTTTTTTTTTTCTTCCTTAATTAGAAAGCTATAAAAGCAACCCTAGTTCCTAAACAGATCTTATCTTATAAACTGGAACGCAAAAGAAGTGGGAAAACATAACTTTTAATATAAAGTTTTTCTTGGCATTATAATTAAAAAGTCTGGACATAGAGGGAACATATTTATGTTATAATTATAAAAGAAAAATGTTAGTGCTAGAGATAAAATTCCAGGAGTCTTTACAGGGAAAAGCAGCAATCTTTCATTCTGATTTTGAAAGAACATTCAAAACTTGAATAAGTCTTCCACTTTATTTTAATTAGTGACCCATGGGAGAGTGGAAAGAAATGCCTAAGCCACTTTAGGGTTTCTCACTTCTGCATGGTTTTATTAGGAAGAAAAACAACTTTAAAAAACTGATTCCCCAAGTTTCAAGGGGTGTTTCCATTTTTAAAGCAGTGTTAAAACTTGTCAATAATTTATTTCCATGTGACTTCAGATTCCCTCATACCTTTATATCTCCTCTTTTGTTTTCAAGAGTACATCAGCATCTGCTCCCTCATATTTGTGTTGATCTTTAAACAGCTGCCCAGTCCTACACTGTTACGTGAACTTTAGAAAGAATCCAGAAGGGTGATTTGGGTGCCATCAAATCAGAATAACAATACAGAATGTCATCTTTCAAGCGATGGATAATCAAGTTGAGGAATAAAGATGAGCAAGATTGCTTTAGTAGTTTTTCCAAGGGTGGAAACATTAGAAACTGGAAACCTTCAAAGGGTTTAGTTCTACTCACCTTTGTTAACCTTATAAAGGGGTTGCCCAATAGGTTCTCTCCTCATAAAACACACTTATCAGCCACTTCCATGTTCTTCCTGCCCCAGATCCTCTCTCTCAGAGGTCCTAGGTGCCTAGCAGACAGTAGAACCCCCACAACTGAAAATAACAATGTAATCTTAAGGCTCCCTGGTAATTTTCTCATTTGTAAAGTCAAATTATTGTGCTTTCCTAGAAAAATACAGAAATAGAAATCCAGGAAACCACTACAATAAATGCTAAACTAATGCTAAATGCAAAAACTACAAAAATAAATATGAGCAGCTCCATAAATTTAGAATTTAAGAAAATATTCAACCAATCAAAAATGTGTATCAAAGCCTCTAAATTATCACCATGCTGTCTAAAATATAAATTTTAGCCGTAAAGATGAGACCATACCAGCTACAACCTGTTTTAATAACATTCAGGGATTAAAGACAGCACAGCACCCATCAGGCATTACTCTCCACACTAACCAAAGGAGGCCAGTAGTTTCTGTTGTTGAAAGCCCTCAGATGGGCTCGTAGGCTAATCCCATACACGGTTTTAAAACCCTTGCCATGACCCCAGGGAATAGGGAAAGGCTCCCCTTTTCACAGGTGGGAGACCAACACTCAGAGAACACTGATGCCCTTAATCACACAGTAAATGCCACAGCCTGGATTTGAGGCTTGACCTGTTGGACTCAAAAGCCCAGGCTGCTGTCCCACCTTAGCTTCGCAGAGACACCTGCCACAGACCTTACCTGTGACACAAATGCTGTAGGATGAGCCTAATTTAACTCCCAGAGTAGATCATCAAAGAGAAACTATTCTACAGGCATTTCACAATGTGTAGCTTACATGGAATATTTGCACTTCGAAAAATGGAATAATCTAGTAAATCAAATACATGTGGAAGGGAGAGCGAGCCTATCCTTTCTAGGTCAATGAATGAACCAACTTCTCTGCCTCATCTGGAAAAATTTAACATCAGTTAGTTCTGTTCAGTAAATACCAAGAGTTCTCAAGTTAGAACTTCTTTATCTGTGATACAACATATATAACAAAAATTTAACTTTCTGAATAAGATAACCAAGGCAGTTTTGAAAATGCTATTATTCCCCACTCAATTGAGAAATTCAGAAATAATTTTTTTTCAACCTTAAATTCACAATTTAAAATCATAAGATTTTAAAACAATTCTTACCTGTGAGTAAACTTATGACCAAAGGAAATCCAGTCCTTTTCAATTAATACCTATATAAGAAAATATAAATATCATGAAGAGAAGCAAATGAGGGAAAGTAAGAGACCAGACCGGTAATTCTGAAGGATTCAAAAGTTCTTGGAGCGTAATTCACTACCCTTGGTAACCTGCAAATGAATGAACACTGTCTACCCATACACAGGGGCACATCAGAGGGCAAAGCTGAAGGTCTTCCGCAGGAGAAATAAACGGGAGTAGACGTGGGAAGATGTACTGCCATCACCCAGAATGCTCTTGACGAGCACTGTTCATATCGCTTCATGTACCATCTCTTCACAGGGGTAAGGGGAAGGAGGTGTTCGTATCACTGTCATTTTACAGAGGGAGAAACAAGGAAGTTACTCATCCAAGATCACACTCTTAGAAAGTGGTCAATGCCACCTGGTAACTTAGCTCCAGGAACCATCACAGCCCATCAAGTCCCAACTTTCAGTCAATACTCCATGCTGCCTAACTATATCAAATACCAACCTCTTTACAAGAGACTAAGGAAAGTTTTCCAGTGATCTTTAATATACTTTAGAAGAACTCTAGAATGAGGAGGGTTTGGAGCATATTGAAAGTTTCAGCCCTGCTGTGGAGTCAGAGATGTAACACAAGTTGATACTCTCAAATTGCCTGGAATTTAAAAAATAATTATATAAGATAATACCATCAATATCACCAATGCTGTAAAACAGCCAGAGCTCTTAAGAAAAAAAAAATTGGTTGAAGTTTTGCCTTGACAACCTATAAATTTAATGGGAAGGAATCAAAAAGAGCCAATGGTGAAGGATGGGGTAAATGAGACCAACCCCTCAGCAATGAAGACCCATTGCAGCCAAAAGTAAATAAAATTTTAAATGTCAGTTGAAAAAATTTTTTTAAATGGCAGGAGCCAGATAAGCTTCCAGCCACTAGGAAGTCCCTGCACTCATTCTAAGAAAATGGTCCCAGCTTGGCCAAAGCTTCACCCTTCCAGACACCTATACAGATATCACAGATACCTTGCAATTGAAGCAATGCATCAAATTCTGATACATACCTCAAAAGCGCTAGACCTAGGAGAGAATGTACTCACAATTTCAGGAAAGGACCCCAAGACACTGACTTGTTCAATACTCTTACCCACAACTGTGAAGGATTACTTGAAATACAAAAGCAGTAAGTGAAAACACTTTTTCCTATAGCTTTTTTTCTGAAAAGTGTTTTCTGTTTTATAGTCCTGTTACCTCAAACTTGAAAATATATATCAAACTTGAAACATATATAATACAAATGATGTAAGAAACTATTTCACAAACTGCTGAATATAATATTTGCCCCCAAATTCACCTTTAATAGCACTGATTTGAATTGGCTTCCAAAACCCAGAAATTCATCTTATTGCAAGCTTATTTTACCTTTCCCCCCTTTAATTAACCTTGCTGATCTACTAACAGAAAAATAACATTCATGAGGAGGGAAGAAGAGTTGCTAATAGTTGCCAGAAGTCCATTCTGCCCAGCCACAGTGTGCACGGGACAGTGGCCAGGCAGCCGCACTCACCATGAAGCCCTTCAGAGTCCGGTAGTGAGGTTCCAGAAGGAGGCTGGCCACCGAGCACACCTGAGCGGTCCTGTCCCAGCCATCAGAACAGTGAACAAGCACACTGGCTCCTTCCTCTGAAACTGCCTGAAAAACAGCATCAGCAGTCACAAAGGATGGCAATCAACAGGAAAAATCATCAGGATTAGGTTCAGTTTTGTACTCAAGAATCAAAAAAATATTTCCAGGCAAAAAAGAAAAATCAGTACCCAACCCTGTTCCTGCATTTACTGAGTATGCACATACTTATCTAGTTAGGGCAGAGCCAAGCAGTAGTTTGGGCTGGTCACCAAAGCATTACTTCCCTTCCCTTCTATCCGGAAGCCAGGAGTCCACCTTCTGAACTTCGTGCAAGCAGGCTTCCTGTACAGATGTCTCCTACCCTACCTTCTACCCCTCTGGGCCCCACCCAGCTTCCACCTTAAGCCTTTCCAATTGAAATTCTGGAGCTGCTGCTGGCCACAATCATTCTCTAAAGGGAAAAGACAAAAATTATAAACTGAAACAGTGAAGTTAGAGATAAAAGAATAAAAGCCAAGCAAAAGTGCCTGGCACTGGATACATATTTGTTAAATAATGAATTATCTAATAAAGGGGAGCATACCATGTCATCAGAAGAGATATGCTCGTCTTCAGGTAATAAATCTGAGGGGGATTTATTTAAAAAAACACCACAAAACAAAATAAGACAATGCATTCAAAAATAGCTTGTATGAAAGTTACAGCAAAATCTTCCTCTGGCAGAATGGATCTACCTGCCAGGTCAGGAACATGACGTTTGCTTAGGCCATTGCTGAAAAATGGGGAGCTGTTGCTAAGATGGGAGCCTGGAGCCTGGGCCCTCTGGTGACTCACATTTGGATGTACTCTTTCAGAGAAAATTCTTTCCTCTGTTGTACAGCAGAAACTAACAACACAACATTGTAAAGCAATTATATTCCAATTTTTTTTTAAGTATCTTTGGATACTTAGAAGTATCTTTTAGGAAATACTATTTCTATGGTGGAAAACATTTATACTGAAAGCTCAATAATTCCTCCCAGTTTACTTCAGTTTCTTTTTTATCCATTAAATGCAAAGTAAATTTAATGCTTTTATTTTAAACTAATATAGTCCCAATTTTATAAAAATATTTATATCTTATTTATATACAGAAAGATGTCTACAATAATGTTCATCAATGAAGGTTTTTTCCTAGGTGGTAGGTTTTGGGATAACTTTTTTTTTTGTGGGGGGATAACTTAAACTTTCATCTTTGTAGGTTTTCTTAGTGCCTGAATTACTCATTATGTTTCATTCATTCATTTTCCAATACTGATTTTTCTTTTTACAAAATGTAAAAGGACAGGAAGTAAGTAATTCTAACATGAATGTTTATTTCCTGTTTTCTTTTCTCTACTTCTTAATTTCTGAAAGCAAACTGACTATTGTTCCTGCTCAAATGAAGATAAGAAAATTAAACATCATTAATAATTTTTAAAAAATTATTTCCTCCACCCAGAACCAAGCATAATTGAAGACTACTTTCAGATTACTCTGAAAGTATTTTACCAGTTGATTGCCTTGATGATACACTATCAACTGAACATCATTCTATCTTTCACAAAATCCCGTCTTCAAAGGGCAGATTTCATGGAGGTCTGCAAAGCCAGCTCCCCAAGCCAGGTGTCGTCCAGCTTAGGACTGGGGAGTTCATGGAAGGGAACCAGATCTCTGTCCCGTATCACAGTGCACTGCTCTACCCCATAGTCTGTTCTCTGCAATCGCATACCTTGCAATGAAGATTCCTGCATCCATGATGGCCTTAATGTGCCTCAACCAGCCAGAGTTCTCCAGTCCCCACAGAAAATCACTCATGGAGGGAGATTTAAGTTCACACACTGCAAGATAAACTGTGTTACAGAAGCAAAATACAGGCGTCTTTCACTGTACATGTGATCATATTTGCAGGTAGTCTGTTAATGATTCCTTCATTGTAGCCATTTTCTGGAGGAGTCAAGATAAATGCCCAAGCTTGCTAAATGTCATTCTACTAAACCAGTTCCAAGTAAGCCTTCTCTGTCTTCTTTGTTCACAGGGGACATTGCATCTGTTATAAGTATTATATTTGTAAAGTTTAAACTCTAATATTCATAAAAATCATTGTATGTTGCCATAGTAAAAGAGATTCATTCTTCCAGCCAACATATTTAAAGTGGACCACCAAGGAGCACTTGAGTACAAGTGCTCTGGAGGAAAAGACTTATATAATGAACTCCAGCACCTTCCCAACTAGAAGTCTATCACCAAGAACTGTCCTAAACATCTTAAATGGAAATTATCAAACTCCTCCTGCTAGCAACCCTTCCTCAAAGGGAGTAAAGGATATGAATTTAAGTATGAGACTTCTGAACACCTCTAGAGCATCAAGTTAGGGGTTTTACCTTTGATTGAAAAAAGATAATCCAGGATTCCAAAGATACCTGTGTTTTACAAAACTAAGGCAGGTGTCTAAACACTTCTATAATATCATCACAGGCGTTTTCCTCTCAAGAGCTGCTCTTTTAGTTAACATGAAGTGTGAAAAAGCTTTAAGGTTCAGTGTTCTGACTACAACATAAATATGACATTCCAACGTTCACGGAGTTCATACCTATAAAGCTCTTCTGAGCAATCTTATAAGTTAAGGAAATTAAATAACGGGCATCGAGTTTATTTCCTTGGGCTTTGGTTTCTTCATGTTTAAAATAGGGAAAGTGTACCAAATTATATCTACGTGCCCTTCCAGCTCTAAACTCCCAGATTTAAATTTGTTCCTTTAAAAGCATTGTGCATTTATAATACATATTAACTGTTAACAACCATTTATCAGATGCCCTTCCCTCAAATATGCCAGATAACAGAAGGTTCACTCATATTTCCCGCAACATAAGACCCACACACAAAAAGCACAACAGTTAAATTGAGTCACAGATGGCAGCGATGATGAAATAACACCAAGATTTCTAGCAAAAAAAAAAAAAAAACTTCCTAAGAAAACAGTATTATGAATATCTTCAACCAAGATTCCGAATTCTTCCTTCCAAAAGCCTGCCCTGAGCTAGACACCAAGCAGGAGAAATGGGCTTCACTCCGGTTCAAGGCACTGTTCCTTTGACACCATGGTGCTGCCCCGTCTCCACCAGCAGTGATTCAGTTTGTTCAAGTAAGATTAACCTGATTTGCAGTTTTCAAAAGTTTTTGAAACTCTCCAATGATTTTTAAAACTGTGTGCCCTCTCATGCACCATGGAGCCTCCCAGGTGGCACTAGTGATAAAGAATCCACCTTCCAATGCAGTAGATGTAAGAGACACGTGTTCGATCCCTGGGTCAGGAAGATCCCCTGCAGGAAGGCATGGCAACCCACCTCAGTATTCTCGCATGGAGAAACCCATGGACAGAGGAGCCTGGTGGGCTACAGTCCATAGGGTCGCAAAGAGTTGGAAAAGACTGAAGCGACTTAGCACGCACCCTCTCATACACAGTGGAATAATGCACCATGATAAGCATGAAGGTGTTTGCCTTTTGCAAGGTGGCAAAGGGGCAGTCGGTTAGAGGAGATGGGAAAGGACGGCTGGCTCACACCTGGGCCGAGGAGCATCTCTAAGACAGAAGCACGTGCAGAAGTTGGTGCCATAAAACAATCCTGCCACGGCGCCCCTGGGAAAACCTTCCCCATGACCTTGGGGGATTATGTACGCAGCTTGAAGACAGGCACCGAAACTGCTGCAACTGAAAAATGCGTGCGGCCCTGGTGAGAAATTGAGTCAGGCGGGCAAGGAGCGGATCTGTCCTCAAGCTGATAGGGCCGGCGGCAGTACCGCGCGCGCCCTCCGCGTGGCGCACGGACATCCCCACACCCTCCGCGCTGCAGCCCCTCCCGCGGGGCCTGCTGTTTGGTCCTTCTGTCCAGCCCTGGCCGTGACCCAGAGCATTCAACTCCATCCTAAAACACACACATCCCACCAAGTATTCTCAGGACACACTGAGGCCTTTAAATCTTCCACAGATAATGCTAACTGGCAAACGTTCGTTTGTTTCACTGAACCAGCTCGACTTTCTGGGTGTTTGAAAGCGCTCAGGGCTAGCTGGCTGGCATCCGCCTTCATTTCAAAAAGTCCAGGGAGCGGGAGGGATGTCCCGGTGTCCAAACTCTGAAGCTCAGTCCAAGAACAAATGATCCCTTGCGCCTTCTCTTCCCACCAGGTGTGGAAATGACAGCACGTTTAAAAATAAACATACCGGGCTTTCCAGCTAAGGGAGCGGCCTATGCCAACAGGCAAGAGGGGACCGGCCGGCTCAGAGAACAAGGCCCTAAAAGGCGCCCCGGGAGAGGATGCCCAGGCCTCCTCCTCACCGAGCTTGCGGCCAGGGGGCCAGCTGTTGCTTCCGTCCACACTGAGGACGGCTCTATGTTTAACACGTCTGCTTTTAGTTACATCTAAACTGGGGATGTTCGGTGGAACAGCCGGCTTGCATGCATTTTTTTTCACTGAGAGCGAGCTCGCCATCAGATGCTGAGGGGTGCTTTTTCAAAGCAATCAGCCCGCAGGTGGTCAGACGGGGGGTACACTCGAGACTCCAACATTTATCGCCTGAATTTTCACATGTAAAACTGGTGGGTTTGTTTGGATAAACTCAGGATAAGGCAGAAATACTGATCCATTCACCCTTGTTGCCAAACCCAAACCAATAATGACAAACCATTTTACTGAACAAAGTTCATTTCAGTTGACCTCAGAGGCAGGCATCGGCCCAGATCACAGAGAACTGTGACTTACTAACAGGGAGTTTAATGTCCAGGTCTAGTGACATTGGTTCATACAGAACAGGGTAACTATACATACCCCACAAGCATAAAAACAACATTTAAAAAGAAAAGATAGATTATTATGGTACCTGAGGAAATAGGAAATTTATTCGGGATAAAATTAACCTCTGGTGATCTTCCTTTCCCTTTTCCTACATGAAGCTCATTTCTTTCTCCAGAGCGGCTGGGTGGGGACCAGCCCTGTGGAACGGTCTTTCTTGCCTCTAAGATCTAAAATTGAAAGGTAAATGGGCCACCTCAATTCAGGACTCAGCTGCAGGTGGGGCTTAAGGAATGACAAAGACTAAATAGGAAATGTAAGGCAGATGGAAATAGAGAAGTCTAGTTTGGAAAAAGAAAGGCCCCTGAGAGCAGGGAAGCTGGGTGCATATAAGATATTAGTGACTAGATGCTGGAGAGATGGCCACAAATCACATAAGATTAAGATGTTGGCAGCAAATAACAGAAGTGGTAAAAAAAAAAAAAAAAAAAAAGGCAGCATGTGTAGCTGGGGACATAACGAGTGGAGATTTTTTCCATAAAACTGCCAGGACCAACACGCTCACTGAGTCGGAAACCACATTGTCACTGGCAAGCAGTGACTGAATTGCCTAATCTCAATCGCAGCCTTATGGAAAAACTGCTCGTGTACTCCCTCATATGAATCATGTCTATCTTTAGTTTTATGGGAGACACTTTCTTCTCCAAGTGTTCCTTTCGTAAATGTTTTAGTTATCAAAAAAACTAGCCATCAAGATGAACAAAATAGAAATGATAATTCCGAGGGTGAAAATGTTTAATCTGAATTGTCCTGGGGATCATCAAGGTAAAGCATAATTAGGATTAAAAATAGTCATTTTCTCATTAAATCTGTTTTCTCTTGTCCTTTCCTTTGCTAAAGTCACCCAGAGGCAAAGTCTTTGGCTTTGACATCCAATTAAAACATCCCACCATATGACTCACCCAAGGATAGCCCTCAGGGAGATCACCTGTAAGCAAGCATTATCTTCTCTTCCCACCGTGACTTTTGCCTACATCAAAAGTCACTTTGTATTACTAAAGGAAACATTTTTTCTCTGCAATACTCAGCATAAAGAAAACTCTCGGTAACTGTCTGATGTACAGATGAGTGTCTGAGATAACTACATAGCTCCTAGTGATGAAGTATTTACCATAAACAGGTACTGTGCTGGGTTCTTCTACCTCCATTGTCCACCATACAGTGTATGTTCGCTCCCAATTTTCAGACTGGCAAGTGTGGCTTAAAGAGGTTTACTAAGTCATCCCTGGTCACTCAGCCAGGGAATCTCTGAGCAGGAATCCTGGTCACAGTGCACACCCCCCGAAAGGGTCATGCTCTTTCCTCTCTGCCTCGGTGCTTGTGGTCTTACTGTCTACACCAGCCACCGCCATCCAGCGCTCTCACGGCCACATTATACATCCTCTTACAGCACAGAGAGCAAGGGTCACACTCTTGACGGATTTCTTTCTGCCAAATAACCATGAGTTGATGACCAGCGGAGCCTGACGCAGAGCCCGGTTGCTCTAACAGCTCACTCACTGCAAACCTCACTGGGCAAGTCCGAGGGACAATGACCAGGTTTATCAGCCACGTCTTACTGGCTACTTCTCATCTAATCGGTTAGTAATCTCAGGAAATTAATACTGGGGGAAAGTCAGAAGATAGAGAACTGAAAAAAAGATCTACCATTATAGTTTTTTATTAGCTCGTATATGGTAGAACTTCATAGCATGAATTTGTAGGCAATACTACAGAATATACTTAAAAATGAAAAATTTGAATATAAAAGGTTGAACTCTACCATGTCTTCCAGGATGAATTAGCCATCATCTCATAAAGTAAGGAGGTGAGAGGAAAACGTATCAGATGAAAAGGACAGTGGGCTGAACGCTGCACTGTTAATCCTGAGCAGAGAGAAATATTTCATGGGAACCTTGGAGCCAGGTGTGTTGGGGACTGCTCCCTTGTAGATTTCAGTGCCCCTGAGACCCCCTGGTGGGGCAACCAGAGCAGGGGTCATGAGCCTACAGTCCCACTGCGGCGGTGCCTCCTGGGACGCACTCCAAGTTCCCTGCTTTCAATAGTCCCTTCATTCCCAACAAAGGTTCCGAATAATCGGGCTTCACAGAGAAGCACAGATCAGATGTCTCTGGGGCCAGCTGATTTCACCACAAAACTTTCTCCATCGTCACTGCCCCCAATTCCAGGGCAAATGACAAAAGCGGTGACCACTTGGGGCCTGCTATAAAGATCCCAATTGTTTCCAGTGACTCTTACAAACAGCCCTTCACTGTAGTACTGCCCCAACTGCTGACTGGGCACCAGGCCTTTGTCCCCGTGCTCTGACCCCGCTCCCATCTGATCGCTGTCAGGCTGAGGCTTGTATCTCTGTCAAACAACTTGCTGAGAAAACACCTACCTGGCCCAACATGTGGTTTATTAAATTATGTTTGTTGAACTTGTGCTGAGTGGACACAGACCATATCACAAGGGCATGCGCTTCTCAGCCTCTGAAATTCTGCTTATTTCACATCTCTTGAATAAAGGAATTAAGAAAAGCCACCCGTAAGGAAGCGGTGCATGTATGCTAAGTCGCTTTAGTCGTGTCCCGCTCTTTGCAACCTCATGGACTGCAGCCTCCCAGGCTCCTCTGTCCATGGGGATTCTCCAGGCAAGAATACTGCGAGTGGGTTGCCATTTTCTTCTCCAATTTAAATTTAAATATGTAAATAAATTAAACTTTTCGATTTTGAATTTTAAAACTATAATTCAAAATGGTATTTTGAGGTTTTAACTTATATTTCTTTACTTCCAGGATGAATTAGCCATCATGTCATAAAGTAAGGAGGTGAGGGGAAAAAAGTATCAGATGAAAAGGACAGTGGGGCTGAGACCTGCAACATTAACTCTGGGCAGAGAGAAATATTTCACAGGAACCTTGGAGCCAGATGTGTTCTGTGAAAAGCACTTTCCATATATAATGGAATATTACTCAGCCATTAAAAAGATTGAAATCATGCCATTTGCAGCAACAGGGATGGATCCGTAGAGTACATACTGAGGGAAGTAAGGAAAGGCTCTGTGAAAAGCACTTCATATTTAACTCAGTTACAATTGCTACATAACTGAAAGGGTTTTTTCACTGGGAGGTGGGAATGCCACAAAATAGTTTGGGGTAAGAACTTAGAAACCAAGGTTAACATTCAAGGGCTTCCCTGGTGACTCAGCGGTAGAGAATCTGCCTGCCAGTGCAGGGGACACAGGTTCAATCCCTGATCCCGGAGGGTCCCACATGCTGTGGAGCAGCGAAGCCGGTGCACCGCAATTGAGGAGCCTGTGCGCCGGAGCCCGGGAACCGCGACCACCGAAGCCTGCGTGTCCTAGGGCCCGCGCTCAGCAGCAAAAGAAGCCACCACAGTGAGACTAGAGGGCAGCCTCCGCTCTCTGAAACTAGGGGAAAGCCCTCACAGCAGCACAGACCCAGTGAAGCCAAACATAGATAAAATTATTTTGAAAGGAAGTTAACATTCAATCAATGAGCTCTGTAAGAGGACCCACACCAGACGTGAACTTGGTCCTGGAGTTCAGTTTCTGATGAAATCTCCTGCCGCTCTTGCTCACAGACAGGGCCATATAGGGGCAGAATGCAAAACAATGTTTCATTTCTGTTATTCAGAATCTGTTCTGGTAATATCGATAACCCGGAGAAGAAGAAAATAATCATCAAGGAAACGCATTCTTCCCCTTCCTACCAAGTGAGCAGCAGTACAAATCTCCCAGTCTCTCTGATGTCACGACAACTATTGGAAGGAGAAAAAGCCTCAAAAGGTGGGTCTGATTGCATCACTTCATCAGCTGAAGCCTCCACAAGTGGTTTATAA
Organism: Aepyceros melampus; assembly: GCA_006408695.1. Taxonomy (NCBI): domain Eukaryota; kingdom Metazoa; phylum Chordata; class Mammalia; order Artiodactyla; family Bovidae; genus Aepyceros; species Aepyceros melampus. The sequence continues at coordinate 567,841 of SJXQ01005249.1, forward strand.
TTTACTTGGTGAAAACAGATAGCTGGACATCGGTCAAGTCCCCTGAAAGGCATCCAGAGAGCTGTCCCTGCTTACAGGACCGACACAGCCGGGAAAGTGGTGCAGAAGAACCGTGGTCCCCTGAGGAACACAGGCCGCCCTCCCTCTGGAACTCCATCAGTTTGCTGGGCCTCGAGAAACAGCAAGTCAGACCAAGGTCTGAGGGCAGGAGACAAGGTTCCTCATCAGAAACCAAGTAAATGCTCCTTTTAAAGCAAGAGCCAGACTGCCATGTGACAAGCACTCTCGGGAGTCGCCTTATGCATATAAGAAAATGCGTGTGTGCTAAGTCATACAGTCGTGTCTGACTCTGCGACCCCACAACTCTTCATGTCTCCTGCATTGGCAGGCGGTTCTTTACCACTAGCACTGTCTGGGAAGCCCTGAAGAAGATCTATTTTTTCTTTTGAGAATATATAGCAGAAAATATATATTCTCAAAAGTCAGCTTATGAAATTACTAAAAAGCATACATTTTTAAAGATTCTGATCGTGAACACTCTTCATACTAAAATCAGACTGCTCTATCAGTAACAGTGCCGAGCTGGTCCAGTTTGCTAACTTCTAGAAAGCACAGTAGATAGCAGGGACAGGCACACCATCCACAGTAATCTCCAGAAGCTGATGAGTCTCGAAGCCCAGAGCATGCTCCAGTCGCCTCCTGCTGTTGTTTAGTCACTAAGTCATGTTGACTCTTTGTGACCAGACTGTAGCCCACCAGGCTCCTCTGTCCGTGGGATTCTCCAGGCAAGAAGACTGGAGTGGGTTGCCATGCCCTCCTCCCAGGGATCTCTCTGATCCAGGGATCAAACCCACATCTCCTGCACTGCAGGCAGTTCTTCACCATCTAAACCACCAGGGAAGCCCTCCTGTCACCTGAGACACAACAAAGTTCACGTGGAGGAGAGATGGAGATAGCTCTGCAGCCGTGATTATTTTACAGATGCAAAGTGAAAGCTGCTCAGTCGTGTCCGACTATTTGTGACTCCATGGACTATACAGTCAATAGGATTCTCCAGGCTAGAATACTGGAGTGGCTAGCTATTCCCTTCTCCAGGGGATCTTCCCAACCCAGGGATCGAACCCAGGTACTCTGAATTGCAGGCAGATTCTTTACCAGCTGAGCCACCAGGGAAGCCCTGTTTTTGTCACTGATGCAAAAAGAGGGTTTTTTCCTACCATTCAAAGTTTCCATTTTAAACTATTTGCAACCAGGGGCATCAAACTGTGGACTCACAGAACCATCAGGGCTAGATAGCTCCACAGAAATTATTAGTTCAATAGATTCATTTTACAGCAGGTAACAGAGCCTCAAAGAACGTACATGATGCATTTAAAGTTCCATAATGACTGAGATGACCCCAGGATCCCAGGAAGGACAATGGAAATCAGGCTTGTCTGTGCCACTCAAGTTCCTCTAGCCCCACCTCTAGGTTCTCACTACATCCTGCTCTCATTACGCAGGGAAATTAAGCAGAGAACTGAGAGCAGATGGGTATTCTGAGAAAAAGGTAATTCAGCATTTCCTTTTCCCTTTTCACTCCAGGCCCCATATTTTCCTTCAGAGAGGACCACCCACTCCTTTCCCTCACAGGCAGGCCACCTCCCCAGGGCATCACCCCCTAGACATGGGAGCAGCATAGCATTTACAGCCTCTCCTGGTACCCAGGCGAGCTTCTCAGGTGGCTCAGTGGTGAGGAAGCCGCCTGCAGTGCAGGGAGGCACAGGAGACGTGGGCTTGATCCCCGGGTTGGGAAGATCCCCTGGAGGAGGGCATGGCTATCCACTCCAGTATTCTTGCCTGGAGAATCCCATGGACAGGGCAGCCTGGCGGGCTACAGTCCACGGGATCGCAAAGAGTTGCACACTAACAAAGGGACTAAGCACACATGCACACTGGTCCCTAGGCACAAGGCTCTGGGTTCTGCACCCTCCTCTTTCTCTTCAGTTCCCACAAGAGCTAGAAGTGGTGGACATGGCAACAGACTCCTCCTTGGGCCTTGAAACTCACAAGGGCATAACCAGTCGATGAAGATGGTTTTGCTTGAAATACATGATTTCTGGCAATTAGTTTATGGCTGGGGTGGCCACACAAATAACTGCTCTGTATCACTCAGCCCAGCTCTGTGACTTCCTCTACCCCTGAGGCTGGAAGCCTGTGTGCACGTGTCTCCTGGTGCTCGTTGCTGGGGGCAGGGACGGTGGAGGGGTTCCGCGGCAGCGGCTGCTGCTGATGGAAAGGAGGACCACTACCTTCAGCGTCCTTCCAACGGCTGCTCGAGCACTGAGATTCAGTTTATGAAACTCATGTCCATACACAAAGAGTTGACAATTGCTCTCAAGGCAGGATTGCTTTATCTCCACATGGCCTTGCATGTGGGCCAAACTAGTACAAGAGAGAAAATATATCCCTGTGCACTCTTCTCTGCGGTGTACCATGGGAGAGAGGATAACAGCTAATGATCACATGACAGACCCACTCCACCATGACATCAAAAATAAGAGGATGGCTGTTAAATGTGTAAAGAGTCCCTGAATTTTTAAATTCTTCCCAACTGATCCCACCCCAGCGAACAATGTCATAGTAAAGCACAATTTTCACACCAAGAGACTCTCTTATTCCTCTTTGGTATCAAAACATTTAACTGCATTTTTTTCAGTGCTGTGCATAAGGAAATGGTTTACCTTCCAGCATTTTCTGCAGACTGTTCCTCATGACATGGATGTTCTCTATCCCGATAAACTGAAACTTGATATTGGAATAATTGTCTTCGTTCTCATAGCCTTTCCCTGCAGCACGATTTGCCATCGCATTAAGCTGCAGTGGGCAGCAAAACAGAACAGTCACCAAGGATATTCATGGAACAATCACAACACGTCGCGGCTATCCATAAGAACATTCAACATGGCATGCAGAAACATGCGTTTGATCCCAGGACCACTGTGCTGGGCTGGGTGTCTACGGACACCTGGGCTGAGCCTACATTCAACAATGTCCATTTGTCGACATAGGAACATTTTCTGAGCTGGGAAGCATCCTAGAGATAAGCCCATCTGGAGATGCCTTCTGCGGGTCCCAGGGTGGGATTTCGTAGAGCCAAGCTGTCCTGATTTAACACCAAATGTGACAGCCTTGGCTGGCAGAAGAGTACTGGCAGATTCAGTTGGCAACACAGAGCTCTTAAGTGAAATGATTAGATCTTCTAGTATTAGAATGCCAAAAAACACATCAGTGTAGACGAAGGGCGACGTCATTCTAATCTGCCTAGGGGAATCTTGCAGATACCCAATTCAACCTTGAAGGGGAGAGAGGACCAGTGGGTGCTACGTCTCCAGAGATACTTCCTCCAGCCACCCTATTTCAGTTTCCAGAGAGGGCTTTCTAAAATCACATTCATTACCACAACTTCATACATAAGAAGTGGCAGCTCTTAGTGCAAATGGGGTTCAACAGTAATGGACTTGAAGAAATTCATGATGTAAACTTCTGCCATACTCCTGTGTAACTAAGGTCAAGAAGGGGACAAGTCCTGCCTTAGCTGAGAAACACACAGATTTCTAGAATGAATGTATTATTGCTAACACTCCATTCTTGCCAGTCAACTAAGAGGGCCATCACATCCTAGACATCTCAAAGGGCAAGAGGGCTAAAGCCCAGGCAGAGAACTTGCCACCAGAAAAGTATCAGTTTTTAGGCTACAATGCAGTATTGGGAGCATATTAATACTTTACAAAAATCAAAGTTTATAGAGCCAAGTTAAGTTAAAAACATAGATAATCTTTGACCCAGATCTCCTATTTGTGAGAATTTGACACTATTTAAAATACCAGCACACAAAGATAGATGTCCAAAAGTGTTTGCAACCTTTTTTAAAAAAAATAATTGATATTAAAAAAACTGAAAGCTTATGAATATCTCCATAGGGCGATGACTAGACAAATTATGGTATATTCATACCCTGGACTTCTAATAGGATCAAGGGATAGAGAGATAATGAGAGAGGCAGAAATAGACACATATGGGCATCCCAGGTGGCACTGCTGCTGCTAAATCACTTCAGTCGTGTCCAACTCTCTGCGACCCCATGACGGCAGCCCACCAGGCCCTCCCCCCCACCCCACCCCATTATACCCTTCTCCTCCCCCGTCCCTGGGATTCTCCAGGCAAGAACACTGGAGTGGGTCCAGGTCGCACTAGCAGTAAAGAATCCGACTACCGATGCAGGAGACACAAGAGACTCAGTCAGGTTCAATCCCTGGGTTTGAAGATCCCCTGGAGGAGGAAATGATAACTCGCTCCAGTATTCTTGGCTGCAGAATCCCATGGACAGAGGAACCTGGCGGGCTACAGTCCATGGGGTTGCAAGGAGTCAGACAGACTGACTGAGCAGACACACATAGAGATGTACAGATATTGGGGGGAGGGAGAGGAGAGAAAGAAAAGAGGGGAGGTGAAGGAGGGAAGACTGGGAGCATCACATGACATGTGAAGTGAGAAAAGCAAGCTCCAGAATAACATTCATACAAGTATCCCACATTTTGTAAAACGAACCAAGCTACAGAGGTGCGGTTATGTTTAAGCATAACAAGCATATGAATCAAGCAGGATACAGATGAACAGAAGGCTATACTGATTTAGCAGCTGTCACAGTGGAAACACAGAGGTGTCACGTGGCTGGGGCGCCCATCAATACCACTCTGTACACTTCTCTGGTCTTTGTTACGAACCAGACATACTAAGTTTATAAATTAAATAACAGAAGCAAAATGTATGAGAAGTGAAAAATAAAACAGCAGAGGCAAGTCCCTGCCACCAGGGGCTCAGGCTGGCAGACTCCTCACTTTGCTGCTCTGTGAGTTGGCTCAACGTGACATCGGCTGGGGCACAACTTCCCTGGCCACGTTGTCTCCAGTTTACAAAAAGAGCATTCCTTTTCCCCCAGGCATGCTATGAGAATAAAGGGTTTAGTCTTAATTAAGAAAAAAATACATGAAAGTAGTATTATTTTAAAGACAACTTATATTCATGCCTTAAATGTTTTTTAATTTATTTTTTTAATTGAAGGATAATTGCTTTATAGAATTTTGTGGGTTTCTGTCATACATCAACATATTAGGATATTTTAAAATATCTTAAGGGGAAAACTTTCTAAAATTACCTAAAGATGTTTTGCTTTTGAAATTGTGCTATTATACATGGACTGCAAGGAGATCAAACCAGTCAGTCCTGAAAGAAATCGGTCTGAATAGTCATTGGAAGGACTGATGCTGAAGCTCCAGTACTTTGGCCACCTGATGTGAAGAGCAGACTCATTAGAAAAGACCCTGATGCTGGGAAAAGTTTAAGACAGGAGGAGAAGGGGATGACAGAGGTTGAGACGGCTGGATGGCATCACCAACTCAGTGGACATGAGTTTGAACAAGCTCTGGGAGATGGTGAAGGACAGGGAAGCCTGACAGTCCATGGGGTCCCAATGAGTCAGACATGACTGGGTGACTGAACAACAATTATAAAAATATCACCGCTTTGTATAATTATTTTCCAAAGTTGCTGGCTTATTCTTTACCACAAGCTTCATAAATAAAGCGGTTAATAGGACATAAGGCAGTATTATATAGCAAATATAACAGCATATCCTATTATGCTACATGAATCTTATGTGTATTTCTGCACCTTGAATAATTCAACTTAAGTTTGCTCACTGCATACCACAGAGATAACTTTTTAAACACTGGAGTGAATAAAAAACAAAATACTATTATTTTTAACCTATAATAAGGATCCTATGTTCACATTTTTAATAGCTGATTGCCTATGACCTGGGAGAATTTATCAATGGTCTTCTTTCAAAAGCAAAGGAAGGACACAACATGGCCTCCTGAAAGTCAATGGTACTTCTCACAATGAACAGAAGGTGGCGATATTTAATCTATCATCCAAAGAGTACTTTCTCAAGGTTTGCACACATTTTACAGAACCTCTCATGATAATGGGGCACAAGCTGACCCCTCAAAACAGGAAATACAGCTTTATAATTAATAAAAATTCAGACGCTATCTTGGACCTATATGCATATTCATTCAGAGAGAGTATCTCTTACATTACCAAAAAAAAAAAAGTCTAATTTGGTGCCCTGTCCTTTAGGGTGAGAATTCCATTTCACAACCAAAAAAAGCTATTCATTTTAGCTCCTAAAACTTTTCAAATCGTGGGAAAAGCCCTCAAAATGTCACATCCTCTATGTTTCTAATTATATAATGTCCTTGAAAAAAATTTATAGACGTGGAGAACCGATGTGTGGTTATTTGTGATGTAATTGTTCTGTGGAGAAAAACTAAGGTCAACCTAGATGGCACATTAAAAACCAGAGACATTACTTTGCTGACAAAGGTCCATCTAGTCAAAGCTATGGTTTTTCCAGTAGTCACGCTTGAGTGTGGGAATTGGAACATAAAGAAAGCTGAGTGCCAAAGAATTGATGCTTTTGAACTGTGGTGTTGGAAAAGACTCTTGAGAGTCCCTTGGACTGCAAGATCAAGCCAGTCAATCCTAAAAGAAATCAGTCCTGAATATTCACTGGAAGGACTGATGCTGAAGCTGAAGCTCCATTACTTTGGCCACCTGACGGTAATAACTGACTCATTGGAAAAGACCCTGATGCTGGGAAAGACTGAAGGCAGGAGGAGAAGGGGACAACAGAGGATGAAACGGTTGGATGGCATCACCAACTCTTTGGACATGAGTTTGCGCACGCTCTGAGAGTTGGTGATGGACAGGGAAGCCTGGCGGGCTACAGTTCATGGGGTCGCAAAGAGTCGGACACGACTGAGCAACTGAAGTGAACTCTTCTGTCCTTTACTGTGCTACTGAATATACAAACACACATATTTGATTATATTTTGTACAGCTAAACACACACACACACACACCTACACACAAAACTGAGGAAATCTGAACAAGACTGGTGGATTGCATCATTGTCAATATCCTGATTGCAATACTGTACCACAGTTTTGCAAGATGTTACCATTGGGGGAAACGGGGCAAAATGTACAAGCATCTCTATTATTTCCTACAACTGCATGTGAATCTCTAATTATCTCAAAATACAAAGTCTATTCAAAAAAAAAAAAACTTCTCAGCTAAAACCATGGAGTAACTGCATTCTAGTTTCAATCTGTGCTGAAGGAAACAACAGAAAACTGCCTAATGGGACTGGAAACAGTGTCCTGTTTCTAACCCAGGGTCACTGTGCTATTTGATCATCTCAGCGTCTCTGGGTGCAGAAAAGCTCACACATGAAACAAAAAAAACCTCACGTCTCAACAAACACTTAACAAACACCTACTGTGTGCCAGACACGGCACGGAATAAAAATGTCAGTAAGAAGTGGTGCCAGCCACCAGCAGCTTGTACCAAGCATAGACGTGCAAGCACACAGCACCCAGTGACGACTGCTGGTGCCCGGCAGAACTCCAGACGGAGCTGAAAGCCAGGCAGAGGCGGTAGCAGGCATTAGAATCTGGAGCAGCCACACGTGGCCCAGGGCATCAGGCGTCATGTTTCATGATAGAAGGAAGACTGGAGATGGTCTTCAATGATGAGGCAAGATGCAAAGACATGGGGAGGGCGTCCAGCATGAAGCGCAGAGGAAGAGAAGAGAGGGGAGCAGGTGGGTAGCAGTGAGCCAGCCACCGCGAGCACAGAGGAAGCTTCCAGTCTGACGGTGGCAGCGAGAGAGGAAGCTGCGAAGTTTTAGGGTTCTCGACACACAAGCTGGGCTTCCCTGGTGGCTCAAATGGTAAAGAACCTGCCTGCAATGCAGGAGACCCAGGTTCAGTCCCTGGGTTGGGAAGATCCCCTGGAGGAGGGAAGGGCAACTCATTCAGTATTCTTGCCTGGAGAATTCCATGGACAGAGGAGTCGGGTGGGCTGCAATCCTTGGGTTTGCAAAGAGTTGGATACGACTGAGCAGCTAACACACACACACCAGCTAATAGATGAAGAAATTCTGACTTCATTCGTGTCAGCAGAGGGCTACTGAAAGCCTCTGAACAGGCTTAATTGAAAAATTATGGAGATTTAGTATTCATGTCAGAGAAGATGCACTGGAGTGGGCAGAGGACGTGAGCTCCACAAGGGAGCTGGCTCGTCTCATTTATGGCTTATGCCTATTTATGGCCTAGAACCCTGCGCCCCTGGCTGGCACAGAGAGGCACTCTCTGAAGATTTACTGACAGGCCGACTGACCAAAGAAATGACTGAGTGAGGCTGAGAGGTGACCAGCCCAAGAATGTTAAAAAAAAAAAAAAAAACAGAATCAGATTCCTTCCCTCCAATCTTAAATCACCAAACACATCAAAACCATGGAAACTCAGTCAACAATGATGATCTTCCTATCAAGTTAAAGGTCAGCCTGGTGGTCACCATCTCGGGCTTGAAGTCTAATGTTACAGCTGAGCACATGCTGTGCCTGAATGACAGGACCTGATCTGATGGATGGAAAATGAGCACTGAAGGTGCCCCTGGCAGGCGGCCCAGACCACGCTCTAGCCTGCGGCATCAATTAATGGTCCGTCTATCTTCATCTGTGTCCGGTGCCATGAAGAATCTGAACTTGTTGATACAACCGAAAAAGAAGAGATGATTATTTCTTGCAACTACGGTCTACAACTCTGCTAATCAAAATCCTTCTTCCCTATCCCCAAGGGAAGAATTAATAGCTTTACAATCACCATTCAGCTCATTTTACAATCCCAACCCCATATGTGATGCAAAAGTATCTCTTTCCCTTCTTATAGGCGATTTAGACTGGTAAGGGGTTCTTTCTCCTTTTCCTCTTTCTTCTAGGCTCTGTCTTTATACCGAGGATGGGGGAGGTAGAAAGTCAAAGTGTTAGTCGCTCAGTCATGTCAGACACTGCAGCCCCACAGACTGTGGCCCACCAGGCTCCTCTGTCCACGGGACTCTCCAGGCAAGAATACTGGAGTGGGTTGCCGTGCCCTCCTCCAGGGGATCTTCCCGACCCAGGGATCGAACCTGTGTCTCCTGCAGTACGGGTGGATCCTTTACCATCTGAGCTACCAGGGAGCAGGGTGATAGAGACGGTTAGGGGGAAAAAAAAAAAGGTAAACATCTCTTCCTAAAGCCAGAAAAGACTGCTATTTTATCTCTGCTAGTAATCACTGCTTTTCTGGTTAACACCTGACCTGAACCGCTCCGACATAAGTGTCCAATCCCAGGGCGGGTCTGCGGGCTCTTGGCAGGGGTGGAATGTACAGAGCTCGCTCACATGGAGACCCACCTTGGCTTGAGCCTATTCCAGGGCCCCAGCTTCATTCCCCAACATGTGCCCCGCAGTGCCTGTGGCCAGGAACCTCCAAGGGAGGGGAGACTGGACCCCAGCCGGCTGGTTCATATACAACTTCCCTTTTTGGCATCCAGTGGACTCGCGGCCTGCCCTCCATCCTGGTCCTGCCGAAGAGAGGCAAAGAGACGCCCCGCTGCCCCAAACACCGTAGCTGCCCCTGCTGCCCTGCTCAGTGACTCACCCTTCACAGACACGCCCTCCGGTCATGCACCCCGGTCTTTCCCACAGATCGCCCCAGATACACCCCTCACGGGGTGGAAGCCACCTCATCACTGACTCCAGACAGAGACAACTTCCCACGTGACCTCCTGTTATACAGCTAAGGACGCGCTCACACGGTGACATCACAGGCCACCGAGCCACAGCGCTGCCCTTGGAGAAGCAGCCAGGACCGGGGGCCGGGTGTTAGCCGAGCAAGTGCCCGGCCTGCCCTGCCTCTTCACTCCACTGCCCTCCCAGGTGCCCACGTCGGGCCCCGGCTGAGTGCATATGAGCCCGTGGCTGGTCTACAGCTCTGAGTTCACCGCCTCACTGCAACCATGTACAGAGAGGACGACTCCCCCCACCCCCAGGAGCCTGGCCTGAGGCTCCCCTGGAGATCAAGATAAGCCTAGTTGTGAACCCAGGCTCTGCTCTGAGTGGTGTGACCTTGGGCAAATGCCTGAACCTCTCTGGATCTGAGACCTTATCCATAAAAAGAAAAAAAACGCTCCTCATTTGAAGGAGCATTGTAAGAGTCAAATGGAAAAGTGCCTGGCATTTTCACAAGCTCGGCAAAATCTTAGAACGAAGTCAAGTCATGAGCAAGGTTGAGATAAAAGGAGTTTGATCTCATTTTATAATTCAGTAACTATTGGGACTTCCCTGGTGGTCCAGTGGTTAAGACTTGCACTTTCAATGCAGGGGTCTCAGGTTCAATCCCTGGTCAGGGAATTCAAATCCCACATGCTGCGCAGTGTGGCCAAAAGACAAAAAAATAACAATAAATAAAATAAAATTCAACACCACCTCCTATCCTCTTAATGCACTAAATTCTCACAGTAACACATGACCTTGAGGGGATGGTTTTTTCTTTAGGTATTAAGTTGAGCTAAGGTCCTCATGGCCTTTGCCTCCCTAGATTCTAATACCAACGAGCAATTCAGGCAGCATCTGAGGTGAGCCCTGCTCCAAGGATAAGAACGACTTTTGACCTTTCTCTATTTCATTTCAACCTGCAAGCGAACCTGCTGAGGGCCCATTTGCCATGCCCACCACCCACAGCAAACATGGACCCGGTCTCCTGGCTACCAAGAAATAAAAATCAACAGACGTGATCTTTAAAAGAACGAACACTCTAAGCAAACAGTTTAAAACTCCCGTGAAGGTGTGTGTGTGCCTGGGCAAATAGGAAGACAGCACACGACTTGTATAGGACACCAATTTTCTTTAATGGATCAACCTCCAACTTCTTATCGCCGAGAGCAAACACACTCAGTGCTAAATATACCCTTCAAATCAAATCCTTTGGATTAATTTCTTTTAAATCTGGACTACGCCTGGCTCAACAGCTGCCACATTGCCCAGAAGGTTTACATAACATAGTACACACTGGATCATAGGCCCTTAAATCAGCAGCCAAATCTGTTTGCCTCTATTCAAATCCGCGAAAAAAGGATTGGAGAAGGGCAACCTAATTCACTTTAAAGCCCCTGTCTTTCCATCCCTTTATTATTATTGCTATTATTTGGCCAAGTGGTATGTGAGATTTTAGTTCCTCAGGGTGAAAGTTGCTCAGTCATGTCTGACTCTTTGCCAACCCCACGGACTGCAGCACACCAGGCTCCTCAGTCCATGGCATTCTCCCGGCAAGAATACTAGATAAGGTAGCCATCCCCTTCTCCAGCGGATCTTCTCAACCAGGGATCAATCCATGCCCCCTGCAATGGAAGCGCAGAGTCCTAACCAATGACTGCCAGGGAAGTCCCTTCCTTTTTCTGATTTTCTCTTTAGCCTCTGTCTCTAAGACAAGCATTGTGCAGTTGTCTCTGACTTCAGAAATTCAGAGCAGCTCCTCTAACCTAATGCAAGAGGCAGAATGAAGACGGGAAAGTCAAGGTGAGAAGGATGACGAAGCAGAGAGAAAAACACACGTTGAAAGAGAGCTGCCATAAAAGACAGAGCATCTTTCAAGTAAAAATCCTCAAGCAGAGAAGCTATTTCTTGCCCAGTCCAAAGCCTCTTCCCTGTTGTGCTTTGAGGACTTTTCTAAAAGGATGGGAATCCTTTACCTGTCATCTACTAGAATGTGATCCGGCTGGAATCTGGTGTGTCCTTGATCTGCGTGGTTGGTCTATACTGGTGTCTAAGAGGACCTCTTATGAGATACCAAGGGAACATTTCATGCAAATGTGGGCTCAATAAAGGACAGAAATGGTATGGACCTAACAGAAGCAGAAGATATTAAGAAGAGGTAGCAAGAATACACAGAAGAACTGTACAAAAAATATCTCCATGACCTGGATAATCACGATGGTGTGATCACTCATCTAGAGCCAGACATCCTGGAATGTGAAGTCATGTGTGCCTTAGAAAGCATCACTACGAACAAAGCTAGTGGAGGTGATGGAATTCCAGTTGAGCTATTTCAAATCCTGAAAGATGATGCTGTGAAAGTGCTGCACTCAATATGCCAGCAAATTTGGAAAACTCAGCAGTGGCCACAGGACTGGAAAAGGTCAGTTTTTATTCCAATTTCAAAGAAAGGCAATGCCAAAGAATGCTCAAACTACTGTACAATTGCACCCATCTCACTAGCTAGTAAAGTAATGCTCAAAATTCTCCAAGCCAGGCTTCAGCAATACATGAACCGTGAACTTCCTTATGTTCAAGCTGGTTTTAGAAAAGGCAAAGGAACCACAGATCAAATTGCCAACATCCTCTGGATCATGGAAAAGCAAGAGAGTTCCAGAAGAACATGTATTTCTGCTTTATTGACTATGCCAAAGCCTTTGACTGTGTGGATCACAAGAAACTGTGGAAAATTCTGAAAGAGATGGGAATACCAGACCACCTGACCTGCCTGCCTCTTGAGAAATCTGTATGCAGGTCAGGAAGCAACAGTTAGAACTGGACATGGAACAACAGACTGGTTCCAAATAGGAAAAGGAGTATGTCAAGGCTGTATATTGTCACCCTGCTTATTTAACTTCTATGCAGAGTACATCATGAGAAACGCTGGACTGGAAGAAACACAAGCTGGAATCAAGATTGCTGGGAGAAATATCAATAACCTCAGATATGCAGATGACACCACCCTTATGGCAGAAAGTGAAGAGGAGCTAAAAAGCCTCTTGATGAAAGTAAAAGAGGAGAGTGAAAAAGTTGGCTTACAGCTCAACATTCAGAAAATGAAGATCATGGCCTCTGGTCCCATCACTTCATGGGAAATAGACAGGGAAACAGTGGAAACAGTGTCAGACTTTATTTTTTTGGGCTCCAAAATCAGTGCAGATGGTGACTGCAGCCATGAAATTAAAAGACACTTACTCCTTGGAAGAAAAGTTATGACCAACCTAGATAGCATATTCAAAAACAGAGACATTACTTTGCCGACTAAGATCCGTCTAGTCAAGGCTATGGTTTTTCCAGTAGTCATGTATGGATGTGAGAGTTGGACTGTGAAGAAGGCTGAGCACTGAAGAATTGATGCTTTTGAAGTGTGGTGTTGGAGAAGACTCTTGAGAGTCCCTTGGACTGCAAGGAGATCCAACCAGTCCATTCTGAGGGAGATCAGGCCTGGGATTTCTTTGGAAGGAATGATGCTAAAGATAAAACTCCAGTACTTTGGCCACCTCATGTGAAGAGTTGACTCATTGGAAAAGACCCTGATGCTGGGAGGGATTGGGGGCAGGAGGAGAAGGGGACGACAGAGGATGAGATGGCTGGATGGCATCACGGACTCGATGGACGTGAGTCTGAGTGAACTCTGGCAGTTGGTGATGGACAGGGAGGCCTGGCGTGCTGCGATTCATGGGGTCGCAAAGAGTCAGACATGACTGAGTGACTGAACTGAACTGAACTGAAGAGGACCTCTTCCTCACCGCCCCACCCTGCCCCCCACGGCCACCCAACAGCCGCCCGCCTGTTAGACCATCCAGGACTGTTCTGAGGTCAGTGATGGAAGAAGTCTAAGTACAAGACTTCCTTCTAACGAAACCATGCATCACAATATTTGGTGACATGGGGCTCAGAGAAGCAGCAAAATTGCCAGGGTCTGGGGTGTGGGTCAACCACACAATGGGTCGTATCCAGTTTCCATGATTTCTCTTATCAGCCGTGAGTACAGACCCATGTTTGCAATTACCCACTTCATGGTAACTGATGTTTAACATTTTGAAGACGTTATGTTCTTTCAACCTTTTTATGATTAAAATTTTTTTCACATTATAATTTATAAAAGAAAAGTTTGTTAAAATCCTCCTCTCACCCCACAGGGGGGTAAAAAAACACCAAAAAACCACTATTAACAGTTTAATATATCTACCCTTAAACTTTTTTCAGTGCATAGAATAATGTATAATTTTTATAATTACTATTACATACATAGAATCATGTTAATCTCTGTAGCTTACTCTTGCTGTTTCACAGTATATCTCGAACATTGCTCTGCACCCAAATGGAGCAAGAACATGTACTCTTCTCTCTCATCACTTATAGATCCAGGTATATTTTATTCATAACTGGCAAGAAATTCCAACGCCAAATGTGTTGAATTAATGGCCATATCGCTCTGTCACCTCATTTTATCCTATATCTTCCATGCCCCTCTTCTCCTTGGAATTCTATTGCTGCTAAGTCACTTCAGTCGTGTCCGACTCTGTGCGACCCCACAGACGGAAGCCCACCAGGCTCCCCCGTCCCTGGGATTCTCCAGGCAAGAACACTGGAGTGGGTTGCCATTTCCGTCTCCAATGCATGAAAGTAAAAAGTGAAAGTGAAGTCGCTCAGTCGTGTCCGACTCTTAGCGACCCCGTGGACTGCAGTCTACCAGGCTCCTCCATCCATGGGATTTTCCAGGCAAGAGTATTGGAGTGGGTTGCCATTGCCTTTCCTGGAATTCTACTAGGTGAGTGCTTATCCTTCCAGATCTTTTTCTGTTTTAACTGACATTTTTACCTACCCATATAGTTCACTGTTTTCCATAGACACAGTAATATACATATTAATTTGTAACTTTTTTTTTTTTAACTTAACATTCCAGTTTGGAAATCCTTCCATGTCATAGACATAGTGGAATTAACTACAGGCTGAATTTGCAAGGGAAGAAGTGAACATCCCACAAACACTGAACTGCAGGGATTCCACAGTGAATTTCATACTGTTAAGAGAAGAAAAGGTCCTTTTGTGAACAAACCAAAGAATAATCTGGCATGTTTAGGAGCGCGACCTCCAGTATTACACCACACTTTTGTCATGTGCACTATGTACTGAGCACGAGGCTCGGAGCCGGGAAAGATCCAAAGTCCCTCCCAGAGCTCAGGGCCCCAGGAAGCAGGCGGGCAGGGCAGCCGCTGTGCAAAGGGAAACGGCCCCTCTCCAGAGGGCGCTCCCTGAGCGGGCGAGACCTCATCTCTGCAAAGACTGCAAAGACTGCAAAGACATGCATCGGCATGGCGACACTCACCTTGGGCCGAGTGTCCACGACGTAAAGGAAGTCGCTTCCTGGGTTGGCCTTCCTGATGGCCTGTAGCATTTGCTCATCCTCCAGGCAGCGGGCGCTGAAGCCAGACAGGGGCTGGCTGCTCCGGCAGATGGAGGCCTGTGGGGAGAGGCCGCGGCAGCACGGCCGCATCAGGCAGCGGGCCGACTGCACCCCCTGAGACCCTCAGGACTGTCACCACAACAAAGGCCACTCACCCCAACTCCCCAGTCTACTTACACCCCTGGCTTGTGAAAGTATCAATGCTTTCAGGAAATCGAAGTTGGCATCTTTCTAACTCAAAAAAACATTACATGGGCAAGCAGTGCAAAAAGCTTCTCTGAGTAACAACCAGGATGCATAACCATGGGCTTCCCAAGCAGTGCTAGTGGTATAAAAAAAAAACCCTGCCTGTCGGTGCAGGAGACATGAACCTGGGTTCCATCCCTGGGTCGGGAAGGAAGGTTCCCTGGAGAAAGAAATGGCAACCCACTCCAGTATTCTTGCCTGGAAAATTCCTCAGACAGAGGAGCCTGGTGGGCTACAGTCCCTGAGGTCACAGAGAGTTGGACACGACTGAGCATGCACGAATGCAAGGTTGTTTAGGTCAGATCCAAATGATGAAATTGTAAAACCATCTAAATAAATAGTCTACTCTGCTTGACACCACTCCATCTTCCTGCAAAAGCAGAAATATAAAGTAACTCTTCTCCTAAAAATTATAAAAGTTACTTCTTTAGTGTTTCCATCATTTACTAGCTCACTTAGGAACATCACAAAACTCTCAAACTGATTCTCATCCTAAATGGGGGGGGGGGTTTCATGGTGACAGACCCCAGGCTGCTGCCAGTGTCTAAGGACAGGAGGCTCAGACCTCGGCTGACGCAGGTGGGTTAGAAGCAAGGGCTTCCTCGGGAACCAACCTGTGTGCTGTTCTGCGATCTCCCTGCTCTGTGGTTCCAACACTGTACACTGCACTGCGGCTCAGGGCTTCCCTGGTAGTTCAGCTGGTAAAGAATCTGCCTCCAACGTGGGAGACCTGGGTTCAATCCCTGGGTAGGGAAGATCCCCTGGAGAAGGGAAAGGATACCCACTCCAGTATTCTGGTCTGGAGAATTCCATGGACTGTACAGTCCATGGGGTCACAAAGAGTTGGACATGGCTGAGCGACTTTCACTTTCACTTTCTGCCCTGAACTGTAGGACAATGTACACAATAGCATAAACGTCCCTCTGAGTTATTAATGGGTGTGTATGGCCACAACCTCACAGCTGTGAAACTTATACTTTTGTGGCAAAGTACTGCCTATGAATTTAGATCTTATTTTCACACTTAGATTGAAGTCAAATTGCCAAATACAATCTAAGAATGACTTTCGAAGAATCTGCACTGAGCCTGGGTATCCACGTGTACGAGGGCGGAGGTGCCCCCTGGCTCAGGGAAGGGGGCAGTGTTAGGAGGGAAACCTCCCCTGGAAAGAGCCATGGCACAGCCTGTTCCGGCGCCCGCATGCTGGACTCCATCCTGGAAGGCACCCTGGCTCTGAGTCCAAGTGCAGCTTAACTGTCCTTCAGGCTCATCCCAGGGCTACTCAGCCAGGCTTGGGTTTCTCCAGAGAACGGTGAGCGCTGAGGCTCCTCGCTGGAGAAGGCAGGATATTTCTTACTAACTACACGATCCTTAGGCGGTGCTAGTGGTAAAGCACCCGCGTGCCAGTTCAGGAGACATTAGAGACATGGGTTTGATCCCTGGGTTGGGAAGATCCCCTGGAGAAGGGTATGGCAACCCACTCCTGTATTCTGGCCTGGAGAATCCCATGGACGGAGGAGCCTGGTGGGCTACAGTCCATGGGGTTGCAAAGGGTCCGATACAACTGAGGCAACTCAGCATGTGAGTGTGCACGTACACACACACAGAGACACGCACACACAAACACACACACATGATCCTCCAGCTGATGGAGGACCTGCTGGCAGGATGGAGAACTGCAGACATTTCTAACAATTGCTAACAGCACCCGTCTGAGGGTTCCAGCACATTCTGTAACAGAGCGGCAATTACTGAGGGGCTCCAGGAGCCCTGGGCCTGCAGCCAGAATTCAGGAGCAGGGTGCCTGCAGGGTGGGAAGCAAGGCAAAGGGCTGTTGAATTTTTGAGTTGCTAGCCACAGATGTCCAACCACAGGGTGGAGGAGGAAGGGCCCGGGGCGTCTGACCACGGATGGGCAGCCAGCCAGCAAGAGGAGAGCCAGGGGCTAGGCGCCTGATGGCAGAGACTGCGGAGGGGGGCTCGGGGACCACAGGCAAGCTGCATCCTGTCCAGAAAGCAAATCACCACGGATGACTTTCATGGAGCTGCACACGGGCTCCCGTGTCTTCTGGTGTTTAGAGGGTCAGCCACCCTCTCTAACCGAGCAGAGAACAGTTCTGAGCTGCTTAATCTGGGCTAAAGAAATACTAATTAAGGACCGCTACCATAGGCAGCTTCTCAGATCCTATGAGAAGAACTCGATGGGGAAGAGAACATTTTAAAATGAGAGTTTGTCTAAGCAAGCACGTAGCGCACTGTGCTAGTGGGTCTCCCGCTCTGAAATGAAGCCAGCCAGTGACAACAACCATTCCTAATTACCTCCAGGCTGAGAAAACTGCTTTCAGTGAAGGGTTAAGTCAGAACAGAGTTCTACTATGAGATGAATAAGTTGATAAATTAAACAAGATATATTAGACTACATTTTAATATTTTGTAGTTACATTTTCCTAGTAATGTACAGATGGGCTCCAAACAGACTTCATCACCGACTCAGTGATTACTGGCACACTGCTGTACACTTGGTACAGGGTGGTCAGTAGCCTCAAGGTGCCTGTGTCCACCCTACACACACCCCAGAGAGTCAGACTGTTGACTGAATCTCACCATTACCTGGTGGCCTGTCTTACTGATGTCAGCCACATAAGAGCAGAGACAGAATGCAATTGTAAACTGTCACGCGCATGCACCATTAATAGAGCTACTGATTAAAACAGCCAATGTTTTTCAAATGCTTCCTGTATGGTGGCCACTATTATAAGCACTCTGTGTATTCTTAATCTTCCCGACTACCGCATACATTAAGATCTATTATTTGCTCCATTTGACACATGAGACAACCAAGGCACAGAGAGGTGAAGTAATTCTCCCGAGGTCACACAGCTAGTAATTGGGGAAGCCAGGAATTGAATCCAGGCAAAATTATTTCCTGATCCTGGATTCTGAACTGACACAATACAGCGTCCATGTATGTAAATAAGTCAGGAAGCATGATACAGAATTAAGATGCAGGATTCAAAAACATCTAGCTTTTAACTCAGCTGGTAAAGAATCTGCCTGCAACGCAGGAGACCCTGATTTGATCGCTGGGTTGCGAAGATCCCCTCGAGAAGGGATAGGTTACTCACGCCAGTATTCTTGGGCTTCCCTGGTGGCTCAGATAGTTAAGAACCTGTTGGCAATGTGGGAGACCGGGTTTGAACCCTGGGTTGGGAAGATCCACTGGAGGCAGGTGTGGCTACCCACTCCAGTATTCTTGCCTGGAGAATCCCCATGGACAGAGGAGCCTGGCATGCTATACAGTCCAGGGGATTGCAAAGAGTCGGACATGACTGAGCGACTAAGCACAGTGCTCTCACTTCCTTTATAATCTTAGGTGATTTACCTGTCATCTCTGAACCTTGGTTTTTTCCACCTTTAACATGGATATAATAATAAAACTGCAGAGTGGGTAAGGTAGATGACGCACCTAGAACTATGCCTAACGCAGTTACTTTCAATTAACATTATTTATAAAAGGAGGGCAAGGTGGTCTGTATTATTCTTACGAAAAAACTCCCTCTTTGGAAATCTTCCAGAATTGAGTTCTGAGAGATCTGTACTGTGAATTTGGGGAGCCATGCTATTAACAATTTAAAAGCAGAACTGCTTTCTTAAAAATGATTAAGATACTTAATAAATAAGAACAAAGGATAAGCAGCTTCCAAACACAATTGACACAGATAAGCTCTCCAACTGTGATCCACAAAGCTGTTTAATGTTTGATATCCAAAATGATTCTGGATGGCTCCAGGTAACTCCTGGAGTGTGGTTCAAGGCCTGAAAGTAACATCACGTGCTGCCCATGGCACCTAGTAAATCAGGATGGCCTTGAATGGCCAGCAGCAAGTTCCCATCCATACCCTGTTCCCGTGGGTACAAGTCCCCCAGCTAAGCAATTCTTCTCCCAGGGGACCAGGTGCAGCTCCTTCTTGTTTCCAAGGAGTGGATTTTGTTCCCTGCCAGCCTGTGGAATTGCTCAAACAAGCCAATCACATCCTCCACTGGGAACCTGGGGTCCCCTCACCCTTTTGATATTCCAAAGTCTGCCTCCACCATCCCTGCTGGTTCACTCTATTCCTGACAGTGCTCTCCTCCCTGGGCAGTGAGTGTCTGCAGCTAATAAACTGCTGTCAACCTCATCTGTCCAGTGTCAGGTGGCACGTGTGTTAGGCACCCAGTAATCCTAGACAAGAATCCTGACCTCACCAATGGGTGAACAGGAAGTGACTGTAACACCATGTCTGATAAAAGCTGATCCAGAAGGAATTACATACCACCAGCAAGGGGGTTTATATCCAAGGACCCTCACCAGGACTTCCTGTTTCTGACATGAGGTACGTGGCAAGCTTTTCTTAATCTAATTACTGATTGCCACTACCCAACACTAGCCAACTTGCCTCACCAACAAAATCTTTGGTGCTCCTTGGTAACAAGGTGTTATGTGAGGAATGGTATTTAATTAGAAAATGTGATACTTACTCACAAGCTCAGTTCTACTGGCATCACTGACTCAATGGACATGAGTATGAGCAAGCTCTGGGAGTTGGTGATGGACAGGGAAGCCTGGCGTGCTGCAGTCCATGGGGTCGAAAAGAGTTGGACACAACTGAGCAACTGAAGTGAAGTTCTACTGGAGCAGGAATACATACTCAAGTCTAAAATGTCTAAAAATCACAAAAAGGGACCTCCCTGGTGGTCCAGTGGTTAAGAATTCATCTGCCAGTGCAGGAGTACAGGTTTGATCCCTGGTCCTGGAAGATTCCACATGCCTTGGGGGCAACTAAGCCCATGCACCACAGCTACAGAGCCTAAACTCTAGAGCCCTCGAGCCACAACTACTGAAGCCTGTGCTCCTAAAGCCCATGCCCTGCAACAAGAGAAGCCATGGCACTGAGAAGCCCCGCGCACCCCAACTAGACAGTAGCCCCTGCTCCCTGCAATGAGAGAGCCTGCATGCAGCAGTGAAGACTCAGCACAGCCAAAGTAAATAAATAAATATTTTAAAAATAAAATCACAGAAAGGAAGAAACACAGGTCAGCAAACTTAGGAACTTTACTTTTCACTGCAGACCACCTGGTTGGAGAGTGGGTTTTGTTTTTGCTGAGCAACATCATCAAAAACTACACTGTTACCTTGGTGTCTCCCACAGAACCACAGAAATCCACCTTCACTAATGAGGACGCTTCCCGCTATAAAATGCCTGGTTACCTCGGAAGCATGACACAATTAACCTGGATATTAAAGTTTGAGTTAGTCACTCAATGAAAAGCCAGTGGAGTATTTATCAGGTTTGTCTTAAGAGTGGGTGGAAGATCAGGGACTCGGCCTTCCCAAAGCACAGAAATATTTCCTCTCAGTTCAGATTCCGTAAAGACTGGACATTTCTCTAGCCCGACTTTGGTTGCTGTTGGTTTTAATTTACCTGCTTTACTTAACAGACCTTGTGCTTAGTTGCTCAGTCATGTCTAACTCTCTGTGACCTCACTGACTATAGTCCACCAGGCTCCTCTGTCCATGGGATTCTCCAGGCAAGAATACTGGAGCGGGCTGCCATTCTCTCCTCCAGGGGATCTTCCTGATACAGGGATCAAACCCAGGTCTCCTGCATTGCAGGCAGATTCTTTAGTGTCTGAGCTACCAGGGAAGCCCTGAACATTGTTATAAACCCACAAATTTGGCTGTATTCCACCTGCAGCACAGATGTTAGATCCCGGGGCTGGGAGAGTGGGCATGTAGGTATATGAAATATCTCCCTGGGGCAACTGGATCCTTTAGCCACACTTAGAAAACATCTCTATTCTGCACCTTGTAAGAGGGGCTACAACTTAAAGGATACTGACTGCTTTACATTTTTAAGTTCAGGAAGTCAATTATTTTGAACTATAACTGATAGCTGTGTGAGTTCATTTCCAGGCTTGGCGATCAAGCAGAGGACAGCACCCGAGAGCGGGAACGGGCTGATGAGGGTCTGACGTCAGCAGGCAGAGAGGCCGGCCTCTGCGGTCTAACTGCTAAAAATTCTCTCCCATCCTCAGACATGACATATTTGCCCTTTATGATACTCACACTGACCAAAAAATAACCCCTTTTCTCAAGAAAATCCCAACAGAAGGAAAATAAGCAGGATGAGTGCCATGCTCACGTTTCCAAGAGCCAGCGCGCTCCCCCCTCTGAAATAACAGTACAAGATCCTCCCTTCCTCTCCTCTCCTACTTGTTACCAGTAGATGCTTCAAAAAAGAGTACCCGTTACTGGCAGCCTGAATTCAAATACTCAATACAGTATCATGAAATTCCACATCCCTTTGCATCCCATCATTTAAAAAAAAAAAGATTCACATCTTCCTTTTCCTCTCACCATAGCACCAGCTGTGTGCAGGCTGAAATATATTAGGAGTCAAATAGCATACGACATTGGGCTTCCCAGGTGGTGCTAGTGGTAAACAGCCCGCCTGCCAGTGCAGGAGACTTAAGAGATGTGGGTTCGATCCCTGGATTAGAAAGATTCCCCTGAAAGAGGGCCCAGCACTCACTCCAGTGTTCTTCCCTGGAGAATCCAAGGGACAGAAGAACCTGGCGGGCTACAGTCCACGGGGTTGCAATGAGTCAGACATTTCTGAGCGACTTAGCAAAGCACAAAGCACAATATAGGACATTAATGAAGTTACTTGCCTTCTTCAGACCATTTCAGAGCAGTGAGAATAATACCTTTTGTATCATTTTAATTAACAGAATGTACACTGCTGAATGAATATTTGCCTTCAAAGTGGGCAACACTGAAGGCCATATGCTTATTATGGCCAAGCTGGCATTGCTCAGAGTATTTTTCAAAGCCTACTTTTAAGAGCAGACATAGGACTTCCCTAGCAGTCTAGCGGTTGGTTCGGGAAGATCCTGCATGCCTCGGGGCAACTAAGCCCACAAACCACAACTACTAAAGCCCGCGCACCTGGAGTTTGGGCTCTGCAACAAAGGAAGCATCACAGTGAGAAGCCTGCATGACACGACTAGAGAGTAGCCCCCACTCACCACAACTACAGAAAGCCTGCACGCAGCAGTGAAGATCCAGCATAGCCAAAAATTAAATAACTTTTTTTTTAAAGAAAAGCACAGACATAGACCCTGCCCTCCATCCTGCCTATAGGTCCATGCATGGCACACACACTTACACACACCTGCAGCAACTGTCAGGCTCCTCTGTCCACAGTATTTCCCAGGCAAGAATACAGGAGCTGGTTGCATACCCTACTCCAGGGGATCTTCCCGACCCAGGGATCGAACCCGTGTCTCTCATGCCTCTTGCATTGGCAAGTGGACTCTTTACCCTTGGCGCCACTTGGGAAGTCCCCATCAAACAGTTTTGAATTAAAGTCAAGTGCCTGTGTGCATACATGCTCAGTCGTGTCTGACTCTTTACGACCCCATGGACTGTAGCCCCCCCAGGCTCCTCCGTCCATGGGATTCCCCAGGCAAGAATGCTGGAGTGGGTTGCCATGCCATCCTCCAGGGGATCTTCCTCACCCAGGGATCAAACCCGGTCTCTTGCATCTGCACTGGCAGGCAGCTTCTTCACCACTGTACCACCCAAACTTTTTCTCCTGGCTAAAGTCAAATGACTTCTAAAGCAGGGAGCCGAGACCATTCTTTTCTTCCCAAATTAGCTTCTGTGTCCCTCACAGAAATGGAAGCACAGATTTTGCTTGTTTACATGATTACCTGTAAGACTGGGTTTTCTCACCTGCCCTGTGCAGTTCTAACCAACAGGATGTGAGTAGCTCACACATATTACACATAAAAGGCACTAGATGTTGGAAATAAATATATATAAATATATATGCCATTTTTAAAAAGACAAAGAGTCTGCCATGACTTTGAGGGCTTTTCTAAACCAGGCATTGCAACCGCTTGGCCACAGAGAGCCTTTCAAGGTGACCGGTTAGAAGAGGACGTGCTCACTCAGATGCTTAAGTCTAGGAGTGTTCTGCCTCCCGTTCCTTTACTCAAATAAACACGGGAGGCCAAGGTTCACAGGAGATAAGGCTCTAACACAAGTCGCGTTAAGCCACACCACACACACAGCAACATCCACACACTTGAAAAGGAATTCAAACCCACACACAGGGCAGAGGGCCCCTGCCAAAAGGCCTGCTTATGATAAAAGAAGAAAAGCAAAGCTCGACACAAAAGCATGCCTTAAGACTTACGTGGTTATCTTTATAGTAGTACGAAAGGGCAGGAAATCGCCGTCTGCTCCGGAACTTGAACTCCCCACTATGATGTGTGCCGTGGCCGGCTTGGGAACGTACAGTTCAGTCGGGTAGGAGTCACAGACCTGGCGTGGAAAACACAAGGGGTGTTTGGGCCTCGTCATGCTGTGCACACTGCCACCAGAAATTCCATTCCACCGGGCTTGCGGGTGGCATACTTCAGTTTTCTTCAGTTATAGAGCCCCTGCAGAGAAGATGAAGCTCTGATGCTAAGAAACCACAGTGAAACAGAGTCAGACACGCTTTAGCCTCCTGCCCTTGGGCACTGCCCCTTATCTCGCAGGGCTCTTCATGGGAGTGGGAGGCAAGACAGGGACCAGTGGGCGTTTCTCCCATCAAAAAGGGAAAAGCAATTTTGCATCCTAGCAACTGAGAAAATGTCAGCTGTCTGTTCAAGACAGCCCCACCCTGGGAGACGATGTCCTCCTCGGGCCCCCTCTGTTCCCGGCACGTCCTCTGTGTGCTCCCATCTGAGGCAACACCCGAGCCAGCGTGCTCTCTGGACCCCTGTTCCCTCCAACCTCCCAAGCTCATCTTCAGGGCCAACTCAGGGCCTCTCCTCCAGACTTCCTAGCATTCCACCCCTCACCATGCATTATAACAGCTTTCTGCTTTTTATGTGTTGATTTTACAAGTGCTAAGAAATGAGTTACCCTTTCTTCGCATCCCTGGCAATGATTCCCCCAGTGGAATCTCTGGAGCCTTGGAATGATCTTGGGAATTCTATCAGAAGTTAGGGGTTTAGGGGACTTTCCCTGGTGGTCCGGGGGCTAGGACTCCACTCTGAGCTTCCAATACGGGGCTGGGGGGGGACCCGGGTTTGCTCCCTGCTCAGGAAACTGGGTCCACACATGCCACAACTAAGAGTTCACGTGCTGCAACGAAGCGCAGCCAAATTAATAGATAGATTAAAACTTTTAAAAAGCCAGCTTAAAAAAGGAAATCAGGGGTTTAGAATGCGGTTCCAGTCTGCCAACTTTATGACTTTTGAGAAATCCAACTACTGAGCACTTGCTCTCTCTTAAGACTGACAGGGAACAGAAATGACATCGCCCGGGGCCAATACAAGGATCAAATCGGGCAACACCCACAAGACTCTTCACCCAGGTCTGACAAAAGTGGAAGTGGTGGCAAGACTAACAGTAGTTGACTTGTTGCTAGACACATCATTTGCTTTGGTATCGGTCAACCCATCTTTTGGGCTTCCCTGATAGCTCCGTGGTAAAGAATCAGCCCGCTAGTACAGGAGACACAGGTTTGATCCCTGGTCTGGGAATACCCCCCAGAGGTGGATGAAATGGCACCCCACTCCAGTATTCTTGCCTGGGACAGAGGAGTCTGACGGGCTATAGTCTGTGGGATCGTAAAAGAGTTAGATGTGATTCACTGACTAAAATAACAACAATCCCTCTTTTTGCAACAGGAGGATCACTTGAATGGCAGTTCCTAAACTTTATTTCCTAGAAGTCAAGCATCCTCTTGGGCATTTGAAGGCGAGCCCTCAGGCAGGTGCAGCAGCAGGCCAAATGCTGTGTGCACGTCTGTCCATTTCGCTGGCCCTGACCACTCTGAACCTCGAGACAGAAGGGCACGAAAATGCACCACAAAGCTCGCGTCAGCTGTTCTGTGTTCCGGTCCTCCCTCGCCTGCCTCCCCGCTTCTCTTTGTTACCAGACTGGGCATCGCACTGAGCAGGAGATGGAAAGGCCACTGAAGTGACACTCTCAGGCCCAAAGCCTTTCCCCAAAGGCATTTTAGGAAAGATTACCAAAGACATCAACGTGGGCTCTGGCTCTGAGACTTGGGAGGAAAATCCCAAGAACAGATGGTCCCACCCACTTGCAACCCGAGCTTTTCCTGGAATTACTCCCCCAGACACTGCCCTGGCTTCCCCTGCAAATCCAGTGTCTGGACCTCTCTCAAGTCAGCAGCCAGGACATGACTACACTGATTCAAGAGACGTGTGGTCACTGCATCAGACTTACTACGTTTTCTTAAAAATAACACTTTAAAAAAGGAAATTAGTAGGTTTTCAGAATTGGGAATTACCCATTTTCTTTAATAGCGCTGGTGGGGCTTCAGTCACTAAGTCTTATTCAGCTCTTGCAATCCCATGGACTGTGGCCCACCAGTGTCCTCTGTCCATTGGATTTGCCCGGCAAGAATACTGGAGTGGGTTGCCATTTCCTCCTCCAGGGAAATCAACCCTGAATATTCATTGGAAGGACTGATGCTGAAGCTCCATCACTTGGACCACATGATGCAAAGAACCGACTTAATGGAAAAGACTCAATACTGGGAAACACTGAAGTCAGGAGGAAAAGGGGATAACAGAGGATGAGAGCTTAGCTAGCATCACTGACTCAATGGACATGAGTTTAAGCAAACTCTGCAAGATGGTGAAGGACAAGAAAGCGTGGAATGCTGCAGTCCGTGGGGTCACAAAGAGTCGGACCTGACTTCACAACTGAACAACAACCGTTATCACCAAGGTGGAAAAAAGTAAATTCATCCCTGCTCGCATGAAAGCCAACAGCACTTTCCAGAAAGCGCTGATGGGTAATGCTTTTGCAACAAGCTCACACAGCTGAAGTTAAAATTATGACAATGAATAATACAAAGCACAGGGCAATTTATGCTGCCAGATTCTGAGACTACTCAATGTGCCCCCCAAAAGTGTGTCTGGCCTGGAAAATCACGTAAGAAAATTCAGAGAGAAAATGAGAAGTTCAGAAAAGTGGGAAACGCTTCTTTTGAACTTTCTTTATATTTATTTTGCCTTAGACAACTGAAGTGGATTAAGTTAAAAACATTCCTGCATAATATTTTTATTTTAATAAGGGAGTGATTTGCTTTGTCTTCCACTAAATAAACCCTCCTGTGGTGCCTACATGTCTTACTTGGCCTGGTCAAGAAGACTCTTTGGGGGTAATTCATTCACTCGTTCAACAAGTTTTTTTAAATGGAAATATACTTGATATATAACACTGTATAATTCAAGGTGCGCATGTGCATCCTTAGTCACTCAGTTGTATCTGACTCTTTGCGACTCCATGGACTTAGCCTGCCAAGCTCCTATGTCCACAGGATTCTCCAGGCAAGAATACTGGAGTGGGTTGCCATGCCCTCCTCCAGGGAATCTTCCCGACCCAGGGATCGAACCAGGGTCTCCCACATTGCAGGCAGATGCTTTACCCTCTGAGCCACCAGGGAAGTCCTATACTATCTGAGCCACCAGGGAAACACAATTTCAGGTGTTCAGTTCAGTTAAGTCGCTCAGTTGTGCCCTTCTCTTTGTGATCCATGGACTGCAGCATGCCAGGCCTCCCTGTCCATCACCAACTCCTGGAGCTTACTCACACTACTCAAACTCATGTCCATCCAGTCAGTGATGCCATCCAACCATCTCATCCTCTGTCATCTCTTCCTCCTCCGCCTTCAGTCTTTCCAGCATCAGGGTCTTTTCCAATGAGTCAGTTCTTCCCATTAGGCAGCCAAAGTGTTGGAGTTTCAGCTTCAGCATTAGTCCTTCCAGTGAACATTCAGGACTGATTTCCTTTAGGATGAACTGGCTTGATCTTGCAGTCCAAGGAACTCTCAAGAGTCTTCTCCAACACCACAGTTCAAAAGCATCAATTCTTTGGGGCTCAGCCTTCTTTATGGTCCAACTCTCACACTCATACATGATTACTGGAAAAATCTTAGCTTTGACTAGACAGACCTTTGTCAGCAAAGTAACATCTCTGCTTTTAATATGCTGTCTAGGTTGGTCAAAGCTTTTCTTCCAAGGAACAAGTGTCTTTTAATTTCATGGTTGCAGTCACTGCACCATCTTGCAGTGGTTTTGAAGCCCAAGATAATAAAGTCTGTCACTGTTTCAACTGCTTCCCCATCTATCTGCCATGAAGTGATGGGACTAGATGCCACGATCTTCGTTTTATGAATGTTGAGTTTTCAGCCAGCTTTTTCACTCTCATTAAGAGGCTCTTTAGTTCTTCTTCACTTTCTGCCATAAGGGTGGTGTCATCTGCATATCTGAGGCTATTGATATTTCTCCCGGCAATCTGGATTCCAGCTTGGGCTCATCCAGCCTGGCATTTCATAAGATGTACTCTGCATATAAGTTAAATAAGCAGGGTGACAATATACAGCCTTGACAATATACAGCCTTTCCCAATTTGGAACCAGTTCATTGTTCCATGTCCGGTTCTATCTGTTGTTTCTTGATTTGCAAACAGATTTCTCAGGAGGCAGGTAAGGTTGTCTGGTATTCCCATCTCTTTAAGAATTTTCCACAGTTTGTTGTGATCCAAACAGTCAAAAGCTTTAGTATAGTCAATGAAGCAGAAGTAGATGTTTTTCTGGAATTCTCTTACTTTTTCTATGATTCTACTTTTTCTAAATGTTGGCAATTTCTTCTCTGTCCCTCTGCTTTTTCTAAATCCAGGTTGAACATCTGGAAGTTCACGGTTCACATTCTGATGAAGCCTGGCTTGGAGAATTTTGAGCATTACTCTGCAAGCGGGTGGGATGAGTGCAATTGTACAGTAGTTTGAGCATTCTTTGGCATTGCCTTTCTTTGGGATTGGAATAAAAACTGACCATATCCAGTCCTGTGGCCACTCCTGAGTTTTCCAGATTTGCTGACATACTGAATGGAGCACTTTAATAGCATCATCTTTAGGATTTGAAATAGCTCAGCTGGAATTCCATCACCTCCATTAGCTTTGCTCATAGTGATGCTTCCTAAGGGCCACTTGACTTCACATTCCAGGGTGTCTGGCTTTAGGTGAGTGATGACACCACTGTGGCTATCTGGGTCATGATCTTTTTTGTATAGCTCTTCTGTGTATTCTTGCCACTTCTTCTTAATATCTTCTGCTTCTGTTAGGTCCATACCGTTTGTTTTCTTTATTGTGCCCATCTCTTCATGAAATATTCCCTTGGTATCTCTAATTTTCTTGAAGAGCTCTCTAGTCTTTTCCCATTCTTGATCTTGTATTGATTACTTAGGAAGGCTTTCTTATCTCTCCTTGCTAGTCTTTGGAACTCTGCATTCAGATGGGTATATCTTTCCTTTTCTCCTTTACCTTTCGCTTCTCTTTTTTCTTAGCTATTTGTAAGGCCTCCTCAGACAAGCATTTTGCCTTTTTGCACTTATTTTTCTTGGAGATGGTTTTGATTACTGCCTCTTGTACAGTGAACCTTCATTCATTGTTCTTCAAACACTCTGTTTATCAGAGCTAATCCGTTGAATCTATTTGTCACTTCCACTGTATAATCGTAAGGGATTTGATTTAGATCATACCTGAATGGTCCAGTGGTTTCCCTACTTTCTTCAATTTAAGTCTGAATTTGGCAATAAAGAGTTCATGATCTGAGCCACAGTGAGCTCCCAGTCTTGATTTTGCTGACTGTATAGAGCTTTTCCATCTTTGGCTGCAAAGGATATAATCAATCTGATTTCGGTGTTGACCATCCGGTGATGTCCGTGTGTAGAGTTTTCTCTTATGTTGTTGGAAGAGGGTGTTTGCTAAGATCGGTGTGTTCTCTTGGCAAAACTCTGTTAGCCTTTGCCCTGTTTCATTTTGTACTGCAGGCCAAAACATGTCTATTACTCCAGGTATTTCTTGACTTCCTACTTTTGCATTCCAATCCCCTATAATGAAAAGGACATCTTTGGGGGGTGTTAGTTCTAGAAGGTCTTGTAGGTCATCATAGAACTGTTCAACTTCAGCTTCTTCAGCATTACTGGTGGGGCACAGGCTTGGATTACTGTGATATTGAATGGTTTGCCATGGAAATAAACAGAGATTCTGTCGTTTTTGAGATTGCACCCAAGTACTGCATTTCGGACTTTTTTGTTGACTATAAGGGTTATTCCGTTTCTTCCAAGGGATTCTTGCCCACAGTGGTAGATATAATGGTCATCTGAATTAAACTTGCCCATTCCATTCCACTTTAGTTTACTGATTCCTAAAATGTTGGTGTTCACTCTTGTCATCGCCTGTGTCAGTTCAGTTCAGTCGCTCAGTTGTGTCCGACTCTTTGCAACCCCATGAATCGCAGCATGCCAGGCCTCCCTGTCCATCACCATCTCCTGGAGTTCACCCAGACCCATGCCCAGGAGTCAGTGACACCATCCAGTCATCTCATACTAGGTCGTCCCCTTCTCCTCCTGCCCCCAATCCCTCCCACCACCAGAGTCTTTTCCAATGAGTCAACTCTTCACATCAGGTGGCCAAAGTACTGGAGTTTCAGCTTCAGCATCATTCCTTCCAAAGAAATCCCAGGGTTGATCTCCTTCAGAATGGACTGGTTGGATCTCCTTGCAGTCCAAGGGACTCTCAAGAGTCTGCTCCAATACCACAGTTCAAAAGCATCAATTCTTCAATGCTCAGCCTTCTTTACAGTCCAACTCTCACATCCATACACGACTACTGGAAAAACCATAGCCTTGACTAGACAGACCTTAGTCGGCAAAGTAATGTCTCTGCTTTTGAATATGCTATCTAGGTTGGTCATAGAACATATTAATTTGATGTATTTGTATGCTGTAATATGATTGCCATCAGAGTGACAATTAGTACCTCTATCACGTTACATGATCAGCCTTTCTTTTCAGTGGCAGGAATCATTATGTTCTAGTCTCTTAAAAGTGTGATGATTATAACAGAATATTGATGTCTATCAACAAATTTTTACTGAACATGACATACTATGTGCCAGGCATTAGGTTAGGTGCTAGGGCAGTAACGAATAACAAAAGAGTTACTGGCGCCAAAGACTGCACATTCCCCGAAAAACTGATCCTTGTTGCCCTGGTTACCACCTCCCAGTAAATGCATTTACCACCACAGGGTAGTATCCATCTGAGGGGCCAGCGATGGCATTATACTCAGACCTCTGTACTTCCTGAGGGTCTGTCACACAGCTGAGCACTTTGGGACAAGGGTTAGCTGTCAGGAACTGTGCTATATCTACATAGACAGCTGGTTTCTTAAGCATTTAGGACCTAAAATTTACTTCAAGGAATTAATAATGTAATAGGGAGAAATTTATGATGTAAGGTAGGAACAGCATGAAATGAATTATATATAAATAAAATAATACATAATACATAAACTACAGCTGTAGAGAACTGACATAACAAGATTTTTTAAGATTACTGGTTTGGATTATACTTTCAATTTTATTCGAAGAGAAACAGATTAAAATTTTAACCCGGTAATGAATGCCCATTATTTTATTTAAAGAAAGACCATTTTAAGAGTTAGGTACAGGGATTTTCCTGGTAGGCCAATGGTTAAGACTTCACCTTCCAGTGCAGGGAGAGGGTAGGGGTTGGATCCCTGGTGAGAGAGCTAAGATCCCACGTGCCTTGTGGCCAAATAAACAAAACATAAAACAGAAGTAATACTATAACAAATTCAATAAAGACTTTAACGATGGTCCACATTAAAAAAAAAAATCTTTAAAAAAACACAAGAGTTAGTATAAAAGGAAATCTTACCTTAGAGGGACTACCCAAAGCAAATGTCTTATAAAAAGGGTAAGAGCAATGTGGATAAAGATGATGCTGGTGACAATTAGCTTGGAGAGAAAAGGCAGCATTGGTTCTAGAACCTCAGTTTCAGTACTCCACGTATGGAGTTGTTTCCACCACAGGCAATAGCTTCTTCTCCAACAGATGACACCACTAGCCCCACTTACATCAAGGAATTTGTGAAAAGAAGTAACTCTTATAAAGGAAAGGAAGAAAAAAGAAGATGTTTTTCTCACCCACGAGGTTAAAAGCAAAAGTAATGGATGACGACATAACCTTCCCAACGGACTATTAGTCAGAAACAGTTTGACAGAATTAACTTTCATTATATTTCCTAAGCTGGTAACAAATAAGGGTTCATCATCTTTGTCTCATTTTAACAACATTTGTAAAAAGCAGAAAATCCCCTAGGGTTTCACCTTTTCTGTTTCAGCACAATTTGCTGATTGTTAGTTTACATTTGCTATCTATTACTTTTGGAAAAAAGATGGTGAGTAACTCCTGTTTTGCCGTCTCTACACGGTGGGACTTGAGTGACTAAATGTGAGTCATGTTTGTGATGTTAGGTCTAGAAGGAAACCTCATCAGACATAGGAAGAACCTGTGTTTCCAAGGAAATACTATCCACAGATGCAGCGTAGCCTCATCTTCACCCTCACCCAAGGGTGTGTCATGTTTAAAAAAAATTTTTTTTT
The DNA here is from genome assembly GCA_006408695.1 of Aepyceros melampus. NCBI lineage: Eukaryota > Metazoa > Chordata > Mammalia > Artiodactyla > Bovidae > Aepyceros > Aepyceros melampus. The sequence goes on from SJXQ01005249.1 coordinate 599,785, forward strand.
AATTATTCAATTTTCTATACTACACTTGGATTTCCCTTCATTTGTTTCTGTCTCTTTTTTTTTTTAACCAATTATTTATTTATTTTTGGCTGAGCTGGTTCTTCATTGCTGCTCACAGGCTTTCTCTAGTTGCAGCGAGCGGGAGCTCCTCTCAGCTGCGGAGCACAGACTCTAGGGAGAGCTCCGGCAGTTGCGGCTCCTGAGCTCAGTAGTCGTGGCACACGGGCTTAGATGCTCCGAGGCATGTGGAATCCTCCCACGCCTTCCAGGGATTGAACCTGTGTGTCCTGCTTTAGCAGGCAGATTCTTAACCACGGGACCACCAGGGAAATCCTTTCCTTCATTTCAAGGCTAAAAATCCACTGCAAAGGTCAGCTTTAGTGGCAGAACAAATCATTACATTAGCCGGATACTCTATAATGGTTAAGACAGAAAGGGAGCACATGTCTACTCACGGTGTAAGATTATGACTGCTAGATTTAAGTGCCATTAGGAAGAAAAGTCAGTATCCTGAAAGCGGCCATTCTATTCCAAATAATCTATAAATTCAAGATATTCACAAGAGGGCTTCCCTGGTGACTCAGTGGTCAAGAATCCACCTGCCAGTGCAGGAAACATGAGTTTGATCCTTGATCTGGGACGATCCCACATGCTGCACAGCAACTAAGCCCGTGCGCCCCATCTATTGAGCCTGTGCCCCCCAACAAGAGAAGCCACCAGAATGAGAAGCCCTCATACCGCAAGTAGAGAAAAGCCCATATAGCTGCAAAGATCCAGCACAGCCAAAAATAAATAATAAATTTATTCAGAAGAAAGATGTGGGAGGACCTGACCATCCACATATTTATTGACAGCAACATACTCACAATATGTTATATGAACAAAAGCAAGACACAGTATAATTCCATTTTTGTTGTATGTATTTGAACCATTCCTTTGCCTCCACATTCTCAATTGTAAACAATGAAATACATTACTCGTGTAAGAAAAAAAGTTATTAAACTACGAAGATGAGAAAAAAGTGAAAAGTTTAAAACCTACTAGAAGAATATGGGCTTCTCAGGTGACACAGTGGTAGAGAATCTGCCTGCCTATGCAAGAGACTTGGGTACGATCCCTGGGTTGGGAAGATCTGGAAGAGGAAATGGCAACCCACTCCAGTCTTCTTGCCTGAAAAATCCCATGGACAGAGGAGCCTGGTGGGGCACAGTCCATGGGATTTTCTCCAGGCAAGAGTTGGACATGACTGAGCACACACACAGAAGAACATTAGGGCAATGAGATACAGGCTTTTTTGTTCCTTTTTCTCTCTCTTTTGCAAATTCTCTACAATGTTCTGACTGTACTTTCATTACTGGAAACACTTTAAAAATTAATAAGGGAAACTGCCCTGCTTTGCAAGCCCACCCTCCGGGAGAATATGAATCAACTCTGCCCCCCCAAGTCTCCATATCCCTCCACCCCCCATTCCCTCTGGAAGTGCAGACATGTTTCTCCACAGTTCTCCAGGGAAGCCTCTTGGTGACCTTGTGTACCAATCAAGAGTTCAGGGAGCCCAGAAGGAGCTGGTGCCAAACTGCCATCAGAGCCTCTGCGACTCCCTACTCATCACTCACGGAGCTATAAAAAGACCGAGCGGGAGAAGGGAGGCCCTGCCCTGAGGGTGCCGCTCTCTCTGGGGTTCCATTTCTTCAGCCATCAGAGGGGATGGTCTCTAAGGTGGCTTCTTCAAACTTTCTGATCCCAGATGCAGGTGGAGAATACAGCCGGCAATACCCAAGGGAGACTTGGAAATTCCACACATCTGTACCCACAAAGAGCCATCGGAACGAAAGGAGAGCTAGGAGAAGTCATGCTCAGCTCTGTGACATCAGGGCTTCATCTGGATTCAGTATCTGCATTTCACCAAATGGGCTTCCCCCATGGATCAGTGGGAAAATAATCCACCTGCGATGCAGGAGACACAGGAGATGGGGTTTGATCCCTGGGTTGGGAAGATCCCCTGGAGAAGGAAATGGCAACCCACTCCAGTCTTCTTGCCTGAAAAACCCCATGGGCAGAGGAGCCTGGCGGGCTACAGTCCAAAGGGTCACAAAGAGTCGGACGTGACAGAGCGACTAAGCACTCATTTCACCAAATGCCTCCACTCACCCTGTACTCTCTATTCACGTCGCTAAGCTGCCAGTAGTCATTAGGGAGGCCCATGCGCTTGTATTCTTCGCTGAGATCGATCAGCATCCAGCCTTGTTCCCTTTCTTCTCTATCCAGCTTGGGGTTGAATGAAAAGCAGTATAGCTCCTCATATTTCACTGCAAAAAATAAGGGAGAACAAAACCAAATCAAGCCAAGTCAAAGCCACAACCAAATCCCCCTAAATACATTCTGTCCAGGCTGGAGAGGCCACCCCAGCTGCTCACCCTCAGGACCCTCCTAGAGGCACCCCATCTCTATGGTGGGACCACCCACCTCCTTCCAACAATGACAAGACCTCAGGACAACCGAACAAAAGTTTAAAAGAACTTCTTTCCTTTCTGGAGTGTGACCTTCCCCATCTTGTGGGTTTTTTTTTTTTTAGTTTCTTTTGAAAACTAATATATTTTCAGACCACATAAAATATTGAGCTTAAAAATGAATTAAGAACATATGTTTCTTACAATATTTAAAACATGAAAGTAAGCTAAGTGTCCATCTACAGATTAATGGATACAGAAGATGTTTTATATATACATACACACATACACACACACACACATATTAAAAAAGAATATTATTCAGCCATAAAAAATGAAAGATTGCCATTCGCAGCAACATAGATAGACCAGAGATTATCACACTAAGTCAAGCTGAGAGAGACAAACATTATATGACATGACTTTTACACGGATTCTAAAAAACAGTACAAATTAACATATTTACAAAACAGAAACACACTCACAGCCATAGAAAACAAACCTATGGTTACCAAAGGGAAAGGAGTGGGAGAATTAGGAGTATTGATTAAACAGATACACACCACGACATATAGAATAAACAAGGAGTTACTGTCTAGCACAGGGAACTATATTCAATAACTTGTAATAACCTACAAAGGACAAGAATCTGAAAAAGAACATCCAAGTATAACTGAATCACTCTGCCATATATCTGAAACTAACACAAATATATATAAATCAAATATAGTGCAATTATTTTTTAAGGACACACATATTCCTTTGACAACCAGAACTCAATCTGTTTATATATGTCGAGCTCAAGTTTGGGATGGCTTCTCAGAGTTACAGAGAGGCCTGGCCACTGCCATGTTCTAAGGCTCAAATAGCATTAAGAAAGAAATGATAAAACAGTTGGAAAAAACTGTGGAGTATATTTAAATTTTTCACTGAAAACACTTGAACTTTCAACAACTACGTAAATGCCAGAACTGTACTGTTCTCACAGTATTTCTAGGATTCATTAAACGAGGTCCATTCACAGTGCATGGCACGCTGTCCATGAGTGTCGAGTTGAAGGATGTGCGATGACACACTTCTTTCAGGTCTGCCAGAAAGACTATGGGCATCACCTTTTATGCTTGCAAGGCCAGGCCTGACAGCCGTTCCCAGCAAGATCGAGGATTTCGGTTCTCTTGCTCTGGCCTTGCCACATTGAGGGAGGCAACTTAACCAGTGCTGCCCAACAGAAATACAGTGTAAGCCACGTGTGTCATATAAGATGTCCTTGGAGTCACATGAAAATTGTAAAAAGAAAGTGAAATTAATCTTTACAGTATATTTTATTTAGCCCAGCATATCCAAGGCATCATTCAACACCTATGGAGTACAGTACCTATTAATATTTTTCACATTGTGTTGTACCGTCTTTGAAATTCTGTGTGTGTTTCACACGGAACAGCACATCCTAGTTCAGACCAACCACATTTCAATCCCTCGACAGCCCCATGTGGCTAGTGGTTACCTTCTAGACAGTGCAAATCGAAGCACTTTCGGTGATAATAAACTGTGGCCGACAGTCAGTGAACCTTGTTTCATTCCAGATTCTCTTCTGATTAAACATACCGACAGGCATCTAATAGGCATCATCACAGGTCTCCTTGCAGAGATGAGAAATCTGAGGCACGGGGAGGCTTGGCAGAGTCCCCAGGGTCACACAGAGCGCAGGTTGGAGTCCGCGATACAGCGCATGCGCTTCCGTACCACACCTGCTGCCCCTCAGAGGCAGCCCCTTCTCCCTTCCCCCTATGAGGGCCACTTTTGTATACTTTCTTTCCAACCATCCCCCTAAACTTCCTTTTCATTTCTCCAGTAGAACTGTTTCTCCTTAAAGTCTTCTTAGATCATTTTTGTTCCTTCATCTGTCAGTGGTATTCAGCATGAACAACTGAATGCTCCTAAACATGCATCTGTAAGTCCAACAGGGCAAACTAGCACCAGCAAACGGCCGCAGTAACACACGGGTGGCCTCAGGTCAAGACTATTTCCAGCTTCTTTTGATTAGTACTGAAATGACTCACCTACAGGTATGACCACCTGACTGACTCATTGGAAAAGACCCTGATGCTGGGAAAGATTGAAGGCAGGAGGAGAAGGGGGCAACAGAGGATGAGACAGTTGGATGGCATCAATAGACTCAATGGACATGAGTTTGAGCAGACTCTGGGAGATAGTGAAGGACAGGGAAACTTGGTATGCTGCCGTCCATGGGGCTGCAAAGAATTAGACATGACAGAGCGACTGAACAGCAACACAAGGATGATAAGATAAGGGTCATACTTTAAGTACTAGACTTTAGCATTAGGCAGGTGTTTTCTTGCAAAAAAAGAAGCAAGAAGACTCGGGTTCATCAGTGAGATAAGCTATATTCTATTTTAGTGTCTCTTGATGTTGTATTTCCAATTTGAGAATTGAGCATACAGTTTCAACAAAGAAGACGACGCACATGTACACATATACACACACACACACACGCATACACACACACACGCACAATGCAGACACTTCCAGTAAAAACAGTTTCTCGCCATTTTAGCAAATTGAGCAGACGCATATAAAATTGACATCCAGTTCTGGGAATGGTTAGCCCGACACCAACATATGTTTTCCATCTCTAAGCACCATTTTCATGACTCAGGCTTCTGATATTATAATGTTAACCACAAATGCAATTTGTTTAAGAAACCAAAAGAATCTCTTGAGAAAGCCTCTGTTCCCTCAGTGAAAGGAGTGCTAAGGAAGATGGGGAAATGACAGAAGTTAAGTTCCCTTGGTAAAATGCCTACACATAGGTTTAAAGGGAGAGGAAGAAAGCCACTCTATGACTACTGATGATTTTCTGTGTTTGGGATCATTCTTGCCGTCATTAGGAAGAGATAAGGAAACCGCACATAAATTGATGCAAGAATAATTTGTAACCAATATTAAGATCACTCTTGAATTGGGAGCCATCAGAATGGGTTTCCATTAAAATAACAAAATTTTCTCTTTCAATTATTTTTAAGGAAAAGGGTGATTGACTATACCTTTTGCCCAATTTATGTAAAACTCTTCATAATGGCAGAGAAAACCCCATTTTTGTCAGTCAAAGCTCAGTTTTGTTAATGTAGGCAAGCTTCTTACCCAGAGGCCACCAGGAGAAGCCCTCAGCTACAAACTGCCTACTCTGAGAATGTAAAAAGTACCATTAACATCGATTCAAGGTTTACTAAACATTTCCAAAGCACTTCCATCTCATGCAAAATACATAGCAGAATGTTTAATAATCAAGATCCAAGAGTTGTGGGTTCAGTCCCTGGATCGGAAAGATCTCCTGGAGTAGGAAATGGCAACTGGCTCCAGTATTCTTGCCTGGAGAATTCCATGGACAGAGGAGCCTGGCGGGCTAAGGTCCATGTAGCCGCAGAGAGTCGGACATGACTGAGCAACTAAGCACAAGATCAGTTAAGGAAGGCAAGATAAGGAAGGAAAGGGAAATTCACCAGGAGTCATCAGAAGGACAGGTATGTGGGGTTTTACTTTATTAAAATGTTTTATTTTGTATGGAGTATAGCCAAGTAACAATGCTGTAAAGTTTCAAGTGGAGAGCAAAGGGACTCAGCCATACAGATACATGGACCCATTCAAGGCTATGGTTTTTCAGTAGTCATGTATGGATGTGAGAGCTGGACTATAAAGAAAGCTGAGCATCAAAGAATTAATGCTTTTGAACTGTAGTGTTGGAGAAGACTCTTGAGAGTCCCTTGGACTGCAAGGAGATCCAACCAGTCCATCCTAAAGGAAATCAGCCCTGAGTGTTCATTGGAAGGACTGATGTTGAAGCTGAAACTCCAATACTTTGGCTATCTAATGCGAAGAGCTGACTCATTGGAAAAGACCCTGATGCTGGGAAAGACTGAAGACGGGAGGAGAAGGGGACGACAGAGGATGAAATGGTTGGATGGCATCACTGACTCAATGGATATGAATTTGGGTAAACTCTGAGAGTTGGTGATGGACAGGGAGGCCTGGCGTGCTGCAGTTCATGGGGTGGCAAAGGGCTGGACACGACTGAGCGACTGAACTGAACTAAACTGATTCTCTGATACGGGCCTCCCCCGTGGCTCAGGTAAAGAACCCATCTGCAATGCAGGAGACGGGTTCGATCTCTGGGTCAGGAAGATCCCTTGGAGGAGGGCATGGCAAACCACTCCAGCATTCTTGCCTGGAGAATCCCCATGAACAGAGGATCCTGGTGGGCTACAGTCCATGGGGTTGCAAAGAGCTGGACACAACTGAAGAGGACGACAGAGGATGAAATGGTTGGATGGCATCACTGACTCAATGGATATGAATTTGGGTAAACTCTGAGAGTTGGTGATGGACAGGGAGGCCTGGCGTGCTGCAGTTCATGGGGTGGCAAAGGGCTGGACACGACTGAGCGACTGAACTGAACTAAACTGATTCTCTGATACGGGCCTCCCCCGTGGCTCAGGTAAAGAACCCATCTGCAATGCAGGAGACGGGTTCGATCTCTGGGTCAGGAAGATCCCTTGGAGGAGGGCATGGCAAACCACTCCAGCATTCTTGCCTGGAGAATCCCCATGAACAGAGGATCCTGGTGGGCTACAGTCCATGGGGTTGCAAAGAGCTGGACACAACTGAAGCGACTTAGCATGCACATATTCTCTAATATCTAGGATTTTAGACCCCAAAGTAATGAAAGTTAAATTGCTCTCCATGCTCTACTTAATTCAGGCAACTTAAAATAAATGTAATTGAAAAACCATTTAAAGAGGAGTGAGAAGATAACAGTTATTATTGGGTTTTGCACATTTTAAAATAAAAATAACGAAAACTTTCTTGTCTGTTTTCACCAGACAAGTACTCAAATTAAACATCAAGAAGCTGACACTTAGTAGAAAAGGGCTACTGGACCCAGAGTTTATATCATCAATAAAAAGTAATAAAAACTGTTACTGTAAAAAATCACTGCAGATAGTGACTGCAGCCATGAAATTAAAAGACACTTACTCCTTGGAAGAAAAGTTATGACCAACCTAGATAGCATATTCAAAAGCAGAGATATTACTTTGCCGACTAAGGTCCATCTAGTCAAGGCTATGGTTTTTCCAGTAGTCATGTATGGATGTGAGAGTTGGACTTTAAACAAGGCTGAGCGCCAAAGAACTGATGCTTTTGAACTGTGGTGTTGGAGAAGACTCTTGAGAGTCCTTTGGACTGCAAGGAGATCCAACCAGTCCATTCTGAAGGAGATCAACCCTGGGATTTCTTTGGAAGGAATGATGCTAAAACTGAAGCTCCAGTACTTTGGCCACCTCATGCGAAGAGCTGACTCATTGGAAAAGACTCTGATGCTGGGAGGGATTGGGGGCAGGAGGAGAAGGGGACGACTGAGGATGAGATGGCTGGATGGCATCACTGACTCCATCGGCGTGGGTCTGGGTGAACTCCGGGAGTTGGTGATGGACAGGGAGGCCTGGCGTGCTGCAATTCATGGGGTCGCAAAGAGTCGGACACAACTGAGCGACTGAACTGAACTGAACTGAAAAACTGCTTAAGTGGTACTGACTCTGATAAGAACTGCAAAAAGTCAAAGTAAGCTAATGAGACTATGTCAATCCTGAGATGTTAAAAACCAAGAAAATATGCAGAAGAATTAGGGACTCAAATGAGCAGGAAAAATAATGCTATTATAAAATGGGAAAACAGACCCCAAAAATGATTTAAATATTAAAAAGTGCCCACAAATACTACAAGAGAGAAAGATGATAGATGTAAAAATAAACAGCAGGAAGCTAATGAGAGGGAGGACAAAAGAAAGGATGTGGGAGAAATGAAGCCCTCTGAGAAACAGGGGTCTCTAATCAGAAAAATGTATAACCTTATTTGTACATCAGATCTACAGAGTCAATGCATTTCCTTACTTGGGGTACAGCCCAATTTTAACTTATTCCTCTAAGAAGAATTAAAGAGTTCTCTGGATCTGGCTACAGTATATTTTGCTGGTATCTTTTCCAGTCCATGATCAAGTCCTTACCAACCTGAATTCACATAAAAGACAAACCAATAAAATCTCGACAAATTTTTTAGTCATTTGATTTATTCTTATCCCAGAAATTGCAATTCAGTGAAGAGAAACCCTCAAGGGCTTTAAAATTATCTCTTCATGGGCCTTGACTTAATCAGACTCCCAAACGTTTCTTCTTTTGTTTAAAAAAGAAAAAGTCTCCTCTATAGGACCTTGGAGTTAGCTGTATCCATTAGGAGAGCTGAAAATGCGAGCTTCGTAGTGATGACTAACCACAATAACCCCAGAGATCGATACTGTGCTGCTGGAACTCAAAGTCATTTCCCCACAAAACACACACATCCACACACACACACACACACATCCATCCCCCAACACACACACCCAGAGCCCTCTTCTGACATACCTCAAGGAAAGAGAAGGTGTAATTTGTGAAAGGTCCTGGGATGTCCTGAGAAGCCACTCCACCTCCAGGGGAAACCATTCCACCTTTCCCCACCTCCACCCAGATTCAAAACCCTACTTCCAAGATTGGGCTGTAATATGTCCTAATTTTAGCCTTGCCTTTAGCATTAAACTGTGAAGCTGCCTGGGTTCTAGTTCCTCTTTCCACACTCATTAAAGTGCCATGTTCACATAAACTGGCAATTCTAATTCCAATGTTTCACAATGCTGGTGGCTTTAAAAAAAATCTTCCAAGCTAATGGCTTTAATTCAATTAATTACTATAGTCTCCTTCTTTGGTCTCTGGCTAACACTGAACTCCCAAAACTACATCTTTAAGAAAAAGTGTATATTTTTAAAAGCAGGGGAAACACAGTGGGTTTCCTCCCTGGGGACCCTCACAATGTAAATCTGGGAGCTCGCTATTATCTGGGGCCAGGGCTCTCATCGCCACCGTGATAGACTCTTCCACTCAGGCCTTTCCCAGTTCTCTGGGCTATTCCTAAATCCTGTTAATCCGGCCAGAGCACATGTATTATCCAGGACATCCATTAATCAGTGACACAGAAACTGCTGGCGCACAATCCCCCTCTCATTCCCTGCCACACGCAGCCTAACGTACATCTTCCCAGAACTTCTGTTCCAATTATAGTGTGCCCTCCAAAAAGTTCAACTGCATTTCTGGCTAACTCTGCAGTTCTTTTCAACACACAGAGATAAAAAAGCCTCAGTGGGCTGACTTGAAAGGGAAGCTAAGTCAAGTCAAAGTGATCAGATTCTGACAGCTCCCTGGCAACACTCCCATCTCAAAACTTCAGCTCCTGGTTCTCAACAGATGATGTGGTCTGTATCATAAGAATCTGAGGACCCAACCAAATGCTTTGAAGAGTTTATAATCAAACATTTTTCCCTGAACCAAAAAGCATTTAGTAAAGTATCTATTCAGTAAAGCAACTGAATATTCACTGGAAGGACTGATGCTGAAGCTCCAATACTTGGATCACTTGACGCAAAGAACTGATTCATTGGAAAAGGCCCTGATGCTGGCAAAGACTGAGGGCAGGAGGAGAAGAGGGCGACAGAGGGTGAGATGGCTGGATGGCATCACTGACTCGATGGACATGAATGTGAGCAAACTCCAGGGGATTGTGAAGGACAGGGAAGCATGGCAAGCTGCAGCTTATGGGGTTGCAAAGAGTTGGACATAACTTTTGTGACTGAACAACAACAACATAACTGTAAGAACCTGTCCTATTTCCCTTATTAGCGACTTCTAGTTGAACACTACTGTGGGTGTCACTGTTTATACAAATGATCTATTTTCACTGTACACTTCCAAGACACTTAGCAAAAGAATCTCACAGTCCACACAAGCCACACACACAAGAAACACTTGTGTAGAGTTCTTAAATTTATAGCTTAGTGAGCTGTAAATGTCATAGATTTATAGCATAATAAGCTGTAAGTCTAAAGACCCTAAGATGAGGGATACACAACCAGACAGTAACTAAAAGCATACATTTTTCAAAACAGCCATTCTTCCTACAAAACCTAAGAAGGTTTTCTGTAGGAGAATCAACATATACATACCTTGAACAGTCACTGATGCCAACCTTGGAAAATATACATTAGGATCAAAAAGCAACAGAAAGCAAAACTTAAAAGCCCCCACATAGGTAAAACTGCACTAGACCATTTGATGTGTTTTCGACACAAAACAATTATTGGGTTTTGTCAGAGGCTTCAATCAAGGCGGCTCGATTACCACATTTTGGGATGATTTCATCCCAAAAGTAAAGCACAACTGTAACCTCCCTCCAAGATAAATACTATGAATAATGAAAGAGGCTCATACTGTAATTAACTCAGAGGCCCCAAAAGACAGAAACTTAATCAGTCAGATTTCTTGGCCTCATCTGAAGGCTTGTTGTTGCTTAGTTGCTCAGTCATGCCCAACTCTTTTGCGATCCCATGGACTGTCGCCCGCCAGGGTCCTCTGCCTATGGGATTTCCCAAGCAAGAATACTAGAGTGGGTTGCCATTTCCTTCTCCAGGACATCTTCCTGACCCAGGGATCGAACTCACACCTCCTGCATTGGCAGGCGGATTCTTTATGATCTGAGCCACCAGGGAAGCCCCCATCTGAAGGCTGGGCTAATGTATAATTTCTAAAGCACTATAATTAAGAAGCATTATCCACATTTCTTCAACACGATCTATGACTTTCTTAAGATGAGTCCACGCTGAATGCCAGGCCGCTCTGCCCTACCTGGCCTCGCGAGGCGGATGAGAGAGATGTACACATCATGGCAGTCCCTTTCCTGCGGGATGATGAGCTGTAAGAGCTGAAAGTTCTTGCAGCGAATCAGTAGAGGGCACCCGGTAGCCGTCGTTGCCTGTTTCTCGATGGTGGCCATCTGACTGTGGAGAATCTACCACCAAAAGTTAATGTGGGTAAACTAAGCACAGATAACAGGTACACAGGACAGAAAGCAACAGGTCTTGTCACAGAGCAGGGTGAGCACAGCTCTGAGCAGGCAGCCACTGCTGGGCCTCATTCTTCCTTCACCCTGTTACTAGGCAACAGGTCTGGCTCAGCCATTGGTCGGTTGTCAATAAGTTGTCCTGCTCAGCTACTGGTCAGTGCTTCAGAGGGCACTGCCCGCTGGTAACTGACAAGGAGGGACCATTGGGGAAGTGATTCAGCTCGAGGGTTGGTAGCGAGGCGGTCGTCAGGTGGAGAGTGAGGTAAGAGGCAGGGTCAGGCCTTCTCCTGGAGGCCCTCCAGCTCACCCAGCCTTGAGCCAGTGGGTGAGCCAGGAGGCCTGGGGAACAGACTGGGGCTGACGTCCTGCGGGGCTCCAGAGCTCTGACTAAGGCACTCCACGGCCCAGGCCTTGAGGAGTGGCGAACCTCTCCCCCATCCCTGTCTCTGTGACCCACTAGCAGTGGCCGTCTGTCTGGGTTACAGTCTGTGAGACCTGGTCTCCCCCCATTTGGGCGCCTGGAGGAGACCAAGGGGCAGCTGGATTAGGCGCCTGGCTCCCTTAGGGATGACAGCTGGGCAGGGTGTGGGAACCTGGCCCTGATGGAGCTGCCAGCTGAGCTCTGGCCTTCTCTTAGCCAGGAATGAGACCTTGGAGGGTGAGAGTTGTGCCCTGGGACCTTGCCCTTTCTTGTCAGGACGAATAACATTCGTTTGGTAGAGATTTATAGGAACATGGTTACCTGACCATGATCTGACCTCAAGAGCAAGGAGCTGACCCCAAAAAGTCTGCAACAACCAACCACGCCCAACCCTCACCTTTTGCTTTTAAAGGGGCTTGCTGAAAGCTTTCAGTAACTTTGGGGTTCTTAGGGCATGAACCACCGGTCTCCTTGTATAAACCTGTAATAAACCTTTCTCTGTTCCAAAAGCTAGTGTTTTAGTATTGATAGGCCTCACTGTGCATTGGGCACAAAGCCTTGCGATTTGGTAATAGTCTCTGAGCCAGACACAGAGACAAGAAACACCCTTGACCTTCAGCTGGCTTGCACTCAGTTGACAAGAACTGGTAATGTTTGGGGGTAAGAACCAGCTGTCTGAATTCATCACTTTATTTTTCAGTGCCAAGCTTTCTGATAGTCAAGCTCATTATACGAAGCAAACCCTTCAGCCTAGAATTCTGCACAGCTCCAGGTAAGGGAACATTTGGGTCGTCAAAGCTTGAAATGCACTGGGTAGCTAAAATTAAATAAGGTCATGAGAAGTTAGTAAAATAAACCTTGCAATCAACAAAAGTTAGAGACGGTTCCGCTGGGAGGTGCCACCATGCTCCTTAATTCCACAAGGAATGCTTGAGTTCAACAGCAACTTGAGATGGTTGTTTTCTAAGCTGTTGGTGGTCAGGCAGGCTGCAGAAGAGATTTATTTGAAAGGAAACCATGCTGAAGTGCTCTGGCTTTCAGGAGGGTCTCTGCTCAATCCTCAGTGGCAACGCTTCATTTTTTAAATTCCTCTCCACGAAGTAGGGCGGGCCACCTTCTGCTGCAAAGATCAAGTCTACAGAAAAGGCAGAATCTACAATCCACAGATTCTGGTTCTGGTCCTAATGACATGGTTGGGCAGCTCTCTTAAAATAAGGACCTTCTAATGGTCTCATTGTTATGTAGCAGAAATACCTGATAATAGGACTCTTCCCTAGACTTTTTCTTTTTTAAATTATGATAAAATTGTAGACAACATAATGACTAAATGGCCTGCACCACAGGATGCTATGAACAAAGCGGATTGCAATCACAGTGTAAACACTGTACCTGGTACAGTAACATTATTGAATCTCTACTTGTGAGCTGTGACACGAAGCACTTACACCTCTGGCTATTCCTCTGTCTCTCTTTGATGATGTCCAAATCATCAGTATTTAAAGTGAATAAATAGATCAAGTGGACATGACCCTTTACAAAAAAAGGCAGTGCTCACATTCCAAAAAGAGTGCTCTGAACACCCAACCCCCCCAAGTCCCACCCTCCTCACCTTGAGAACAGACAAAACAGAGTCAAAACGTGTTACTTCAAACAACGGAAAACACAAAAAGCCAAAAACAAGGACCACATACCCATGTTTCTTTCCTTGGGTCAGGTGCCGTTTCCACAAATATGACGTGAGTGGCGGTCAAATACAAAGTCCCGAGGGCTGCCTTTTTAGAAGATATTCGATCTACCAAGCGGACGTTTTCAACCTAGGGAAATCAGTTTGACAGGGTTATAGTAAAGCAAAAGAGCTAGTCACAAACAAGAGTCAGCAGGTAATCTCGTGCTTAATCCAAATATGATTTTGAACAAGATCCTTCCAAAAACAAAAGACAAAAACTTGCCCCCTTAAGCTAATTAGATCTCACAAAGGTCTGTATATCGAAAGATACAAATTCACCAATTCCCTTAAATGCAACCTTAAACATACCACAAAAGATTCACACACCCTATTTTTTAAGAATATCCTGAGTTTTAAAGAGGTCAATGTTTTTACTTTAATTATATAATTCTAATTTAAGGCAGGAAGTAAACACATGAAAGTTCTTTGTTTACATGTTAACTATATATGAATTGCATTCTATAAAAAAGAAAACAGTGTTATTTTCCTATGCATTTCTCAGTTGTGGAAGTGGCCCCAAGGTTGTCTGCTCCCATATAAACTAGCAGGAATACAAACATACACACAGGAGCAAAAAATATCACAAGAATGTTCTCTATGCTCCCCAAGAAAATCTGCCAAATGAAGATGCTGATATTTATAATAAAATCTTTCTACTAAATAGATTCTCACCCCTGAACTACAATTCAAACTGTCAGATAAGACTTCTGCAAACAATTTTTACCAAGTATACACCTCTGAAATATACAGCAATTTCAAGAATACACGCAGCAGGATCATTTCAATACGAAACGCAAAGGAAATGACAGAGTGTTTACAGGGCAAATGAAAACCCACACAACGACAACGCCAATAAGGCAGCCACCTCAAACACCCGTAGAACATTCCAGCAATGATGGCAGGGCTTAGCAATGTTACTTACTGCTGCCAAGAATTAACCATCTACAAGAGACACTGGCTCAGTCCTCATCTCTCAAATCAGGACGTTGTACTCTGTGACTGGTTCATTTCACTTAGCATCTTGTTTTCAATCCATGTCTGAATCCAAGTTCATCCATTTGTAGAATATGTCAGTACTTTGTTTATTTTTACTGCCCCAAACACGTCCCATCACACGTTTATACCACATTTTATTTATCTGTCAGCTGATGGACATTAGAGTTGTTTCTACTTTTTGGTTATTATTAATAATGCTGCTATGAACATTCTTATACAAGTTTTTTTTTCCCTCATACAAATTTTTATGAGGACAAGTTTTAATTTCTCTTGGGTGTATATACACCTAGGAATGGAATTGTGCCAGGTCATATGGTAACTCTTTGTTTGACCTTTTGCAGAATTCCCAGACTATTTTCCAAATCCAAAGTGGCTGTACCATTTTACACTGCCACCACCACTCCATGAGGGTTCTGACTTCTCCGTGTCTTTGCCAACACTTGTTATCTTTTTTTGATCACAGCCGAGTAGGTATGAGATGGTATTTTGTGATTTTTTACTTGCATTTCCCTAGTGGTTAAAAATGCTAACGTCTGCTCATGTGCACAAACTGTTTTTAATGAAAACACTTCCTATATTTCACCATTGAATTTGATGTTGATTTTTTTTTAAATAGCACATCATGGAAGTGACCTGTTCCTAGTTTAATGAGTGCTGATTTTTTAAAATTAGAAATGAACATCACGCCTTGAGGAATATTTGCTTTGTTTAGTCTGATGCTATCAATAATAGTAATGGATTTTCTTAACCCTTAAGTCTTGGATTCTTGGTATATGGCCAACTTGGAATCCATGTATTAATGTTTTAATATTCCTTGTAATTTATCTTCTATAATTGTTTTATTTTTGTTTTCCTTTTTGGTTTTTCTGCATATATTTTAAGAAATACTGGTTTACATTAGCCTATTTGTGCCACTTTTATCAGGTGAAATCAGTTATGATTACATTAATTAGGAAGCTTTCAACATACAAATTATTTAGTATTTGAGACAAATGCAGGCATTCTTTATACAGAAACAATTCTTTAATAATTCTTCCAATTTTTTGTTCAGTTATAGATCCATTCAATGTTTTCTATATATACATATTTTTTTTTTTTACTAAATCTCACTTTGATATTCATTTTTTTCAAATTATCTTCTTACTGCTAATTTTCGATTTCTTATAATCTTTTCATTCTTGTCTGTGGGCAAATCCCTCTCTCCTCAACCTTTCTCTCATTCCTAATATTGTAAACTAGGTTCTTACATTTTTATAATTAGATATGCAGAGGTTTTTCTTCCAAGTAACAGGTCTTGGATTTATGAAATTTTCTCTTTTCCAATCATTCATTTATGCTTGTGTTGGTTAATAAATGTTTTAGCATGCTTTTTTGAGTATATTATGTCATTTTCCTTTGTTCATTTTTAAATCCTCAGGTTTGATAAGCTCATTAATTTTCATTATTTTTGGTTAATAACAAGCCTCAAGTCCAATCATTTTCCTTCAAGCAAATCTTTGGCAAGCATCTTATGAGTTTTGTTTGTAATATTATCATTCTTATTTTCTAGGTAGTTTATAACTACTTTCTCTGACCCAAGAGTTTTTAAAGAGAATATTTTTCTTTTTTTTAAATTAATTTTTCTTTTTTAGTTTGTTTTGCTTTACAATACTGTATTCGTTTTGCTACACATCGACATGAATCAGCCACGAGTGTACACGAACTCCCAATCCCGACCCCCAC
>SJXQ01005249.1:616231-627162 GCA_006408695.1 Aepyceros melampus
ACATGAATCAGCCACGAGTGTACATGAACTCCCAATCCCGACCCCCACCTCCCCCCTCCCGCCCCACACCCTCTCTCAGGATTATCCTACCTGACGATAAAAGAGAATATTTTTCAATTCCCATGTGATTTGATTATGGTATTTAAACTTTTGTCCTTAAATATTCTACTTTGAACTGCCTATGAGAAAGATATCATGGAAGAGGCAGTGGGAGAAGAGCAAGGAGATAAAGTAGGACATTTCTATGGGGGAAAAACCTCAGTTGCACACTGAAATGTGCCTAGCTAAACGAACCAGAGGTCCAGGGTGATATGAGCTTTCCAGGTGGCTCAGAGGTAAAGAATCTGCCTGCCAATGCAGGAGACATGGGTTTGATTCCTGGATTAGGAAGACCCATGAAGAAGGAAATGGCAACCCACTCCAGTATTCTTGCCTGGGAAATCTCATGGACAGAGGAGCCGCGTGGGCTACAGTCCATGGGATCTCAAAAGAGTCAGACTGGACTGAGCGACTAAAACAAACAACAATCAGAGTGTGTTATACCAATTAACAATGTCAAAAAATGGAACATAAATAATTTTCTCTGCACTTAGAACCCATGAAACAAAACTTTATTAGGGTAACCATACTGACCATAAGATAATAGTTTAAAGTCAAAGCATCTAGTATGAATTATTCTCCCTATAGAAGTAAAGATATACCACTTAAATTATTTTTAGAAAACTCTCAGTGGAACAGAACAAGGTTCACAGATGGTGGTAGATTAGAACACTTAATGAGATTTTTCCATGTCTTTTTGTTAATTTTGGATGCTGCTGCAGGAAAATTACATTTCAAGATATAGCCATCGTTCTCACAGGTCTCACAGCTGTCAAAAGTAATTCTGAAGTAGAGGGAGAAAAAAAAAGAGAGAGAGAGAGAGATGAGGGAAACACCATCAGCATGATTTCCCAATGATGTAATAAGAAGAAATGAGTAATAAAAATTAAAATTCCATTGCCTGAGAAATTCTGTGAAGACGGACAGCACTGCTGAGGGATCACTGCATGGTTTACACTAAGACAGCCAGGACATTCTTGACTCTGATGCTAGAATCAGTCAATTCTAGACCAAGCGAAATATACCTTAGTTGTGCTGATGCTGTCATGAAGACCCAATGGCTCCATAACTCTGCCTCACTGCTCGGCTAACTCAGGTCTACCTCATCTATGCATATAAATAAACTGTATGGTAAAAAGGCCTCTTTCATACTTGGAGAAATAATGACCTTTAAGAAACTACCAATTTTCCTTAAGACAAAGTTATTGCAACTCATTTGCATGTTCCTGGGAACACCATGCTCAAGACACATTAGGGATCTGTGCTCTGAAAATGGCAGTTCCTCTACACAAAAGATATTATGTCATTATGTAATGTCACGTTATATCAGTATATCCATGTGATATATCCCATTATATCATTAACTATTGGGTGTACATTTTTCACATTCTGATATTTCTGAAAGTGGAATGCATCTTAAGATAAATATGGTAAGACACTGTGGCATTTCTTGGCGGCGTTTTGGTTTTTTTTTTCCTTTACGTAAAATCTCGGTGCATCTCACATCACGTGTGCCTTAGATTTGCTGAAATGCAGTTTAGTTTTCGGTCACGGGCGTACAAATGATATTTGAAACCACAGGACTGAAAGGTTACCTCAGGAGAGCATGTAGAGTGAGAAGAGGAAAGATGTGAGGACATGCAAGAGTGAAAGGTCTGATGGAGGAGGAGGAGGAATTGGAGAAGCAAACCGGGGAGGAATGGCCAGTGAGGAGGAAAATCAGAGGGCACGCTACTGGGGGAGAGTGTACGGAGCGAGAGAGTGTGTATGCGGAACGCTGCCGCCAGATCAAGTAAAGCCAGAATTGGAAACTGCCCAGTGGGTTCAGCGACGCAGAAGATGCAGGAGGGGTGGTGGGAGCCCTGGGATCAGAAGCCATCACTCAGTGGCTGCAGGAGTGAATGCACCAAAGCTGAGAAAGTGGAGACTCAACTCTTTGTGGAAGTGTGGGCAGTAGCCAGAGAGGGGAGCCTGACCACTCAATATTAATATGTTTAGGATAATCGGCTAACAATTATCTTAAGTAACTTTCTGCTTGAAATTGGTATTTGAAAATAGAACACCTTAGGATGAAATTATACTGCAAAGCTATATTCACAAACCACCATCAGCACGTTCTCCCCTGTGGTGGTGGTGGTGGTTCAGTCGCCAAGTCGTGTCCGACTCCTTGTGACTCCATGCACTGCAGCACACTGGGCTTCTCCATCCTTCACTGTCTCCTGGAGTTTGCTCAAACGCATGTCCACTGAGTCAGTGATGTCATCCAACCACCTCATCCTCTTCGAGATAAACCCAAAGAAAGCCTGAAAATGGGATACGGGAACCCAAATGTTGGCATAGGCAGATGTTTAGGATTCTCACGACCAAAAGAAAGAACAGCAAACATCCGATTCCACTCAGCAGAATGCCTTTGTGTGGGATGGTGTTAGGTTCTGGAAAGAAGAACAGAGACTGAATAGGATGGAGTCTTTGGCTGAAGAATCTTACAGCCTCAGTGGAAAAGGCTGTGCCCCAGTTTAACAGCCTTTTCATTCCCATCCCTGCCCTGTGGGATTTAGATGGGGGTGGGGGGTGGAGAAAGGTTTCATCAGCTTTTCTAGGCGAAGGCTGAAAAGCCTCAGTGAGAACACCAGGTCCCACCGTGGCACCGCTGGTCCTTCGCATCAGTCATGAGCAGGCAGAGCCTCTCCTCAACCATCTCCATCACACCACCTTCTAATTTCAATCTAAGCAGAAGTCCTTACTTTCTAACTTGCAGGTCGTTTTGAGGTTCTAGAATCATCTCTATCTGGGAAAGAAAAGCTGCCCTGGAGGCCAGGGAGTCTGAAAGGCAGAGCAGGGTTACCTTTTGTTGAAACCAAGGAAAATGAAAGGCACCGGCCACAGGTCTGGCTTGGGCCAAAGCTCCAGTGCTCAATACCGTATAAAGCAGGTTCTGAGGGCCTCTGCCAGTCACTGGAGGGAAGAGATCCAGACGCTGCCGATCAGGGAGAAACCAACGTGTCTGCAGCAGCCAAAACCGAAGACAAGTTTATGTTCTAATCTAAGAAAAGCAACTAGAGAAATACTTTGTCGTGCTAAATTTGGTATCATGACATTTTCTAACTCCGGCAACATGGAAAGTGAAGTATTTGGAAGTCGTCGAGGCCTGGGCTCTGGTTTTGGTTCTGAAAGGGATCCGCTGGGCTCAGGCGGCTGAGCGACTCCCTCTGGGTTCTGACTCCTGCAAAGGACCTACGGCTGCTCACTGCCTTTCTCTACTCAGATTGCTCTCTCTGTCTGAGGTGTTGCAGAGAGATGCTAGAAAGCACACAAAACAGCAGCTGTGAAAACACACACGAGGTTGTGGCTGTTCAGTCGCTCAGTTGTGTCCGACTCTTTGTGACCCCACGTGCAGCACGCCAGGCTTCTCTCTCCTTCACCATCTCCCAGAGTTTGCTCAAACTCATGTCCATGGAGTCAGTGATGCCATCCAACCAAGAACCAACTCATTGAAGAGACCCTGACGCTGGGAAAGATTGAGGGCAGGAGGAGAAGGGGACGACACAGAGGATGAGATAGTTGGATTCACACGATAATGACTCAATATTACATCTCAAGAAATTCAGCCCCTCAGGACTGTGGTTGGCCAACAAAACTCTTGAGATTTCCCCAGGAAGGGAAGCTCCAGCCTCAGCCATGAGAGATGTTACGACAGCCTCTGAAACTGGACCAGAGGCTGCACTGAAGCCAAGTGTTTGGGGCCCAGAGGAGAGAGATGAGCATCCTCCCCACTAGTCCAGGGGTGGGGCCACTGGCCACACCCGGCTCTTCTCAGTCTCCAGGCTCCCATCCAACCTGATATCTTTTCCTCTTTCCTCCTATAGTCTTTGGAGTCTGGACACAGCTGCCTGAGACCACCAAGTACTTGGTAAGGCTTCCCGGGTGACTTCTACCTTTGATAATTAAGTGTTGTTTGAATTCATGAAGTCTCTTACTACAGTGTTTAATGGAAAGTCTCCTAGTTGCCTTTCTTGAACAAATAAATTTTAAGTATGATACATCGTCTTAGTGCTCATAAAATTCTTTCAGATAAAAATGAAACAATTATGTAAAAAGTATGTTTACATTAGAATGCCAATGTGATTTTTGAAACATGATATTTTGCAATCTATCTAGCCATCCAATTTTTTTTTAAAACAATCTTTCGTGGTGATACTCGAGCTTACAAGGCACAGAGACCAACCTGGTTTCTTAAAACGCATCCATCAGCTTCCCACTCTACTGGCCAGGACATGGCTCAGTGCTTATCCAGAAACCAAACTCAAGACCTTTGCAATGATGAGAACCTAGACAGGCACACGGAATCCATTTTTTCTAAAATGCTCTTCTTTGGGAGCACAACACGTCATATGAGCCACAAAATGTGGGGATACGTGACATAAAAATGTGCTGTTTAAAGTGCCCCATGGTGGAAGGAGAGGGTGAGGCAAATTGAGAGGGCAGCACTAACGCAGATAACCTGCCATGTGTCAAGAGACAGTTAGCAGGAAGCTCCTGTATCACACAGGGAGCTCAGCTGGTGCTCTGATGACCTAGAGGAGTGGTGGGGGATGCGAGAGGGAGGCTCCAGAGGGAGGGGATACATGTATCCATATAGCTGATTCATGCTGTTATACAGCAGAAACCAACACAACATTGTAAAGCAATTATCCTCCAATTAAAACTTTTTAAAAATTTAAAATAAAGTGCCCCATAGCCACTGCAGTGGTCTTTTACACTGGAATTAGGAGAGGGTGGCAAGGGTCCCATGGCTGAGACAGAAGCCCCCAAGGATGGAGCCCGCCCTGGGCATTCACAATCTTGGGTACGCAGGCTATTCTGGCTTCAAGCAGATACCACCCCTCACTCACAAACTGCCGAGACTCACAACTGGACGATCCAGGACTAAGTTTCCAGAAATGCTGAAGGTCAAGAAGGAAGCACAATTGAGGAAGCTCCCTCTCGAGCTTGAGCAGCTCTCCCTTGAGCAGCAGGGGCAGAAGAAGAAAGGAGAATAAGAACAGAAGCACTGATAACCATTTGGTGAACAGCTGCTGAGTGTCAGGTATGTACCAAGTGTTGTTCACACAGTGTTTCTAGCCCTAGCTGAAAGGGAGCAGTGGCGATCCCACTGAACAAATGATACTAGTGTAGCCTGTAAATCCACTGCCCAAGGCCTTGCAGCTAGAAAGCGGAGAGACAGATTTCAGACCAGAAGTGTCTGACTCCCACTTTCATTTTCCTAGGTCTCTCCCACACTTTACCACTTCAGTCCAGGCCTAACACTGTAAATTAATGGCTCAATGGCCCAGCCTCCATTTACCCTAAAATTGCAATGAGAGAGCTGACACAGTGAACAAGTGAAAAGTTCTGGCCAAAGCTAAAGCACTGATCATTCAGTGTAGAGCTTCACATTACAATGGCCATGTTAACCCCTCGTCTGTCCATTTCACTGGCCTGGAGGGATGCATCCCACATGGTCCCGAGGCAGCCTGGATAGCCTGGCTCCCAGGGGGTCCAGGACCAGCCAGCCGGAGTCGTGATAGGTGCACCGGCATGCTTCATGTCAGAAGGTGCCATGACCTCCTGCAAAAGCAGGAGAACTGCATCAGGAATCAAGTTGCACTTCTGCTCACCAACCACGTGTTAACTCTAGAAAGGTTTCATTTACGGTAGGTGTCCTTGTGGTGCTAAGTAGGATGGTTTAAAGCCTTATCCCAGAGCTCCTGGACAATGAATGATTCCACCGGTGAGGAACTGCATTCATGGGAGAGAAAGAGATGAAGCATCCATCTCTATAATTAGGAGTGAACAGTAACTACTGATAAACAAATCCATAACAGAGACTTCAGAGATTTCATTCTCGTTCCCATTGAATGCTCACCTCATGTCCGTGACTCCATTCTCCCTTTTAACAGCAATGATAACAGAGTTTGCAAGAAAGATGGGCTACTCAGTGGTAGCTGCAAAAATTTTGACATAGACAAAGAAAAAGAAATACACAAGTCTGCAGACTATTTGGAATTGTTATAATCTCTTATAATGGGGGGGAAGCATTTGATTTCTCTCATTTAAAAAGAAGTACTTTCAATACTGTATTGTATATTTGGAAGTTGCTAAGAAAGCAGATTTTAAAAGTTCTCATCACAAAAAATAAATTGCTAACTCTTTTGAGACGATGAATGTTAAGGAACACTATGGTAATCGTTTTGTAATATATATGTGTGTGTATGTGCTCAGTTGTGTCGGACTCCGCAACCCAATGGACTGTAGCCAGTCAGGCTCCTCTGTCCATGGAATTTTCCAGGCAAGAACATTGGAGTGGGTTCTTATTTCCTTCTGCAAAGGATCTTTGCAACCCAGGGATCAAATTCACGTCTCTTGCATCTCCTGCATTGGCAGGCAGATCCTTTACCACTGAGCCACTTGGGAAGCCTATACATCTATCAAATCATTACACTACAGAACTTAAACTAATACAATGTTCTGTGTCAATTATATCTCAATAAAACTGGAAAAATTACATGGTAAAGTGTTGCTAATAAACTTGCTTGCAAAAAAAATTTTTTAATTGAAAAAATTAAGAGATACACATTTCTCCCAAGTTATATAAAGTTTGCTTGAACACATAAAGGGGGTAGTCACTAAGCTTCAGGAGTTTTCTAATCCAGCCGTTTGGTAGAAAAATCAGAAACCAAACCTTCTCCCAAAAGGCAGATTTAATCTGTTTAAAACTATAAAACCAATGAAAGTCTTTTCCCAGGACCATTTTATTCAGAGGTCAGATATTGGAGAAGAACTGAGGGAAAGGCAAAAATCACAAAGCCCAATCCAAGAAAATACATGGCATGTAACCAGAAGAAATACTTAAGACATTCTGCCCTTCATAAACCTTATAAAATATCCTTGACATAACACTGAGAGAGAGATGCTTGGTGGGAGACACATATTCAGAATGCATGAAAATAATCTTATTTTCAGGCTGTCTGAAAAACTAAATCTCTCAAAAATGTATCCTGCTATGAAGCCAAATTATTTGTTAAAACGTCAATACAGTCAAGATAAAATACAAAGTAAGGCCTTTGTTAAAAATCCCTGAAACTGGGCTGCCACCCAATCAGTTGAAGCCCTGTTAATTTCATTAATTTAATAATTCATGTTATTAATTTGTTGAGTATCTAGTCTGTGCCAGGGACGCAGACTGAGTTATCCAGAGGCTCCTAATTAGCAGCACTGCCCACAGATTATCTGACTCCACCTCTGTCCGCCAGGACTTTCTACAGAGCAAGAGACAGAAATCTCAACTTCATATGGCTTCAGTCAAAAGGGATTTTTTAAGGAAGCACTTATCCATACCCATCAGGCTGGCCAGAGCTTCAGAGCCCCCCGCGCCCCTCACCCCACATCTCTCAGCAAGGCCCCCTCCCTCTCTGCTGGCTCTGGGCTCAGAAGCCCGACCTCACTGCACACTTCCCCCACAGCCCAAGTCTCCAGGCTTCTCCTTAAGCCAGCCAGAGTGGTCACAGGAATGACAGGTGAGTGGCTGGACTTGAGCCACAGAGAACACAGGGATGGTCCACAGAGCTGGCCGGGCCCTCGGTGAGCCTGGGAGAATGCATGGGGAACTGCCAGAACCTGGAGCGCGGCTGCCACACGTTCTCTCCCAGCCTGTCATCTTCCCTCTCGCCTCTGTGCATCACTCCCTATTTAAAGCTTCTCCAGTTCCCAGTGCTACTGATCAGGGCCTTCCACAGACTGGCCCCACCTTATCTTTTCAGCAGGCTCCTTTTTTAATGCCCCAAACCACTTTCAGTATCATATAACAGATGCCATCGTTTATTCTCCAAAGAGATCCTGAGCTACCAGAGTCCACGCATGAGAACAAAACCCCCCATGCTTCTACCTCCACCAGCATCTCCTAACCTGTGGAGCCTGCCTCTTCAATCTTACCTCAAGCACCAATATCTCCCTGGACAGAGCCAGTTTCAGGCAGGTTAACTGAAGCAGGAAGGTTCGAATTTGGAAAGACTAAAACCCAATTTCAAACAGACTCATAATCCAAGGACTTTTGATATAGACCCATGGGTAGATATGGGTAGAGAAGTTCATCCCAGTAATCTTGATCTCATTTTCAAAAGTAAGAGGTAAAAGAATGAATAGGCTTATCCAGAATATTCTGCTATGCTAGCTGCAAAAAAGGACACTGAAATAAAGATCCCGAATCATATGCATGTTAGAAGGATGTTTGGTGTGTCAATTTTCAAAATGAAGAATTCACAGATTTCCTCAATTTGCTGGAAAAATGTAAGACCTTTATTCACACAAGAAATAGGGTACTTGACACACATACTTCTAAAGATTTTTCAAGCCACCTACAAATCATCAGATAATTCCAATAAATAAGGCTATACTCTGAAATGACACAAGTTGTGCAAAATTTATTATTAAAAGAAGAAAAAAAGCCAGTTAACTTTCCTATATAAAAAAGGATATTTTGGGAACTCCTCTGACGGTCTCGGGGTTAGGACGTGGTGCTTTCACTGCCATGGCCTAGGTTCAATCCCTAGTCAGGGGACTAAGATCTGCACACCATGGAGCACAGCTTACTTTTTTTTTTTTTTTCATTTTAAAATTTTTAATTAAAAAGGAAAAGTATGTTTTCATCCAGCTTAGGTCAAGGTAAAGGAAATATCTTGGTGATTTCAGATAGCCCTGAATGCCTATAAATGGGCAGGATGTTGAGTTCCATCTACCTATACAATTGTTGCAACAGTTGATCTGATGGACGTGCAACTAAATTTTAAAAATTCCCCGAGGGGAGATAATAAAACTAAAATAGTTAGTGACACAGACCCATAGCTACTTAAGAAATGAGACTGTTAGCAATTCTTGGAAAAGACAGAGAAAAGAAAAGTGAGCCCATTTTTTGCTCAAGAGAAACTATAAATGCTATGCCAGCAGCCAAACTCATAAATAAAGCCAGGCACTTGAGAGATCTGCACAGGGCCCATATAATTTATTTTGGTAGGATGACCCTGGATGTGTAGGCTTAAAAGAACACGCACTGTTGAACAAGAGGACAGACTCGGGATTTATTTCAACACCACCTTAAAATAACCTCAACCAAAAATACCATTTTCAACAAGCCTAAATAAGAAATAAAAGAGGAAGAAAGAAGAGTTAAGAGGAAAAATAAATGAAGAACAGATGCTGGGCCCTCTGTGACTCAAAGAATAAGCCTATGGAGTAACCTATTGAAGATAGTTGGCCTTAACACATTAGTGATTTTGAAAACTAAGATAGTATTTGGGAGAATAAGACCTAGTCAGGAAGCAATAGAAAGCAAAGGCTTCTTTTCATGATTTTCCTCTTAAAAAAATTTCCAAAATGCTTCTGAAGTTGATGTGTTTTTGACAAAGGCAGTGCTAGCAAAGGTCTAAACCCTCTACTTATACAGTTCTTTGGGAACTATGGGAAAACATTTTTCCAAGGGCAAGTTGTGCCAAATGGAACTTACTGCTGGTCCAAAGAGTGG
Source organism: Aepyceros melampus (assembly GCA_006408695.1). Taxonomy (NCBI): domain Eukaryota; kingdom Metazoa; phylum Chordata; class Mammalia; order Artiodactyla; family Bovidae; genus Aepyceros; species Aepyceros melampus. Next base: position 625,887 of record SJXQ01005249.1, read on the forward strand.
AGACAGCCGGGCACAGAGGGAACCAAGTCGTATACACCCCGGCCCCTCCCACCATCTCCTGGCAGGATTCGCGCCAGAGGACCAAGGCGGAGAGCCCTTGGTCAGCCGGGCAAGGCCAGGTTCCAGCTCATTTACACGTTCCCATGCCTCACCCCTTGGCTCCGGGCCCCCAGGGACAGACTCCATAATCGGCACCATATTTTCCCCCTTCTCATCTTACGGGTCAGCCCTCGGGAGCCCCTCATTCGCATTCTGGGAAAGGAGCATACAGCAGGATGTCGTGCAGACACAAAGATGCGAAGACCTCTTCCGAGGCCACACGACTTCCCTGTGACAGGGAGCTCTGAAGTCCCGAAGAGCTTGAGGACACCACGCACCCAGCACAGTCTGTCCCCTCCAGCCTGCTGCCCGTGGCCCGCCTCCTGAATCCTGCCTGTCCTTGGCCATTCCAGACCACAGAGATCACCCACTTTCCTTCAAACTGCTGGGACACTGCTGGTTTTACTATTAAATATTTATTTCCCATTTATTCTACACTGCTTTATTACATGCTATTATCACTGACCAACTCTGTTTCCAAAAAATGTGTGTTCTCAAAGAGGTTCTTTTATTTCCAACCTTCCCTACAACACCATGAACCATGCAGATCCACACCCGCACCAGAAATGTGAAAAGAACAAAGATACAGTCCCTGGCTTCCTGAAACGATGTACCATCTCGGTGGTATCAGAGCAACATGGCAGCCTTCAACATGAGGTCCCTCAATAACGGGCAGTATTTTTTTTCATCTTTGTGCCCTAATGCTTAGCACATGCACATGATAAAGTTTTTGTCTAGTGAATGAAAAATACCAGCAATATGGTAAGGCAAAGTTATGTGAGGGCTTCAGTTCAGTACAGTTCAGTCGCTCAGTCATGTCTGACTCTGTGACGCAATGAATTGCAGCACGCCAGGCCTCCCTGTCCATCACCAACTCCCAGAGTCTACTCAAACTCATGTCCATTGAGTCCATAATGCCATCCAGCCATCTCATCCTCTGTCATGCCCTTCTCCTCCTGCCCCCAATCCCTCCCAGCATCAGAGTCTTTTCCAATGAGTCAACTCTTTGCATGAGGTGGCCAAAGTACTGGAGTTTCAGCTTTAGCATCAGTCCTTCCAATGAACACCCAGGACTGATCTTTAGAATTGACTGATTGGACCTCCTTGCAGTCCAAGGGACTCTCAAGAGTCTTCTCCAACACCACAGTTCAAAAGCATCAATTCTTTGGTGCTCAGC
>SJXQ01005251.1:2819-26581 GCA_006408695.1 Aepyceros melampus
CGCCCCGCGCCGCCTCTTTCTTTCTCTGTCCCCGCGGGGCGCGCGCGCCGGGCTCCCCGGGGAGGCGCTGCCCACTTGTCGCCCACTTCGGACGCGAGGGGGAGGACTTCCGTGGCCCTCGGACGCTCGCCGGGCGTCGCTTCCTCCCGGGCCACCGTCCTGTGGACCGAGACCCGCACCGAGAGTCCGCCCGGCCCGGCGATCGTCGTACCTGCCTCCCTGCGCGGGACTCCGCCCAGTGCGCGGCGGGATAGGCTCACCTGGACAGGGTTATCTGCTCGGTCCCCCGTGGGGGCGCGCTGGCAGGCTCTGTCCCCGGCTTTTGCATCCCCTTATCGAAGATGAAAGTCTGAAGAGTGTGCTTTATTCCGTATATGCTTGCAGCCACTTAGAGGGGCGGTCTTGGTCTGCCCGTGGCCCGGTGTGGAAACTTACTAAAAGGACGGTGTGGTGGTGGTTGTTGAGGCTGCAGCGTGTGGAAGCCCCGAGAAGACAGCCTGGTGGGGCTCCGATGGGGACCCCTTCGCCGGGCCACGTCCCTTCCCACGGCTCACTCTCCCTGCAGGTTATTCGGTGTCCAGCAGGGGCACCAGATTCGAGGTCCCAGGGTTGGAGCTTGTCTAGAGGATGCTTCTGGTGGGCTCAGGTTTCAGTCCTTGACCTACAGAAGCCTGGGAGGGTCTCCTGATGGTTTCAGAAAAGGCTGAAGTAGCAAACGGTGGTGGAGTCTTGATGCTTGGTAATAGAAAGATGTTGAATGTGTTTAGCTGTTCACAAAATGCTAAGTAACCTCAGTTACTGCTTATTGCACTTTAGAATCTGGAGAAAGCGGTCAGAGTAGAGATTTTTGAGTGCACAAATGGATTCAGTTCTGCCGCACTCACTTGGGTTACTGTTGAGCGGGAAGAAAGATGAGTTTAGAACTGCTAGTTGCTACGTTCTCGGATTGCCAGACACATCCATGGATTTGTATTGCAGGTGACCTTGACTGTGGAATTGTTTCCATAGCACTGCTGGACAGTACTGGGGTCAAGAGAAGGATTAAACTTACTCTGCCACTGCAGCGAGCTCTGAGTCTGTGCAGATGGACAGAAGGAAGGAGGGAGAAAGGGGTGCCTGCTCATAAAAAGATGATAATGGTTTAGAGCCAAAGAAATCATCTGCAGGGCCCAGTTTGGGTGGTGGGGACATCATGCCCTCCCCGGCAGCCCTCACTCTCCCAAACTAGAAAGCGTGCGTTCGCCTTCATGATCCAGCGTAATTTCTCCTCTGTGAGGGCTTCCCTCATTCTCACAGCCAGAGTTCCTTAAAAAGATGATAATGGTTTAGAGCCAAAGAAATCATCTGCAGGGCCCAGTTTGGGTGGTGGGGACATCATGCCCTCCCCGGCAGCCCTCACTCTCCCAAACTAGAAAGCGTGCGTTCGCCTTCATGATCCAGCGTAATTTCTCCTCTGTGAGGGCTTCCCTCATTCTCACAGCCAGAGTTCCTCCCTTTGACCTGCACTTTCCTGTTTCACCCATCAGTGCAGGTATAGAAAGAGGTTCTCTTTTAATAACCCTGACTTTAGGTCTTGCCATTAATTAAAAAATTGAGGTATAGTCGAACATAGGTATAGTTGCACAGGTGTGCAACCTAGTGATTTGATATATGTGTGTTATGGACTGATCATCATATAAAGTTTAACATCCATCATCTCAAATAGTTACAACTTTTTTTTCTCACGAGTGGGAATTTTTAAGAGCAACTTTCCCAGCAACTTTCAAGTGTGGAGTGCAGTATTATTAACTACACTGCATTGCACACTTGAAGTTGCTGGGTGGCTCAGAGATAAAGAATCCAACTGCCAGTGCAGGAGATGCAAGAGACGGAGGTTTAATCCCTGGGTCGGAAAGATCCCCTGGAGAAGGGAATGGCAACGCACTCCAATATTCTTGCCTGGGAAAATTCCATGAACAGAGGAACCTGGTGGGCTGCAGTCCATGGGGTCGCAAAGAGTCAGACACGACTGGGTGACTGAGCATAAGTGCACACACACACACTTGTTATTAACTATGGTCATCATTAATGATAGTCATCAAAAAAGGTTGTATGTATTCTTCAAGACTTAGTTCCTGTCTTTAAGGAGTACATGTATTTCCTTCAAGGGTAGGAACAGGTCCTCAGATCTCTTTATTCAGGGTGTTTTTGCTCTGTGGTCATAGCTTTTTAACGTCAACGATGCTAACCCTCTGGCAACTGGTATGGTACCTGGCGGGTGCTTCCATGTACTCTTACGAGGTGTGTGGAGAGTGGAATCCAGGTGGGAGCAGAGGCCGGGCAGGAAGGCGCCATTCAGGAAGCCCCTCAGATGATGGAGCAGGAGCTGCTGCTGCAAGCCCTGGTGTTGTCATGGTGAAGGGCAGGGAGAGCGAAAGCCACCACAGGGAAGGGGAGGACTCTGTGCAGGCAGCCCAAGCCCCCTGTTCCTTCCAGTGTGACTTAGGTTCTCTTCTTCAGAGCTGAAGGAGATTTGAAAACCACCATTAGACGCGTGATGATTGCTTTGACTAATTATTTTAATGAGGAACACCGCTGCTGGGAACTGGGGACTTGGCGGGAGAGCCAGGTTGGCAAGTTGGGAGCAGGGTAGCCGCCAGGTTCAGTGTTTAGAAAGCTGCGTTCACAGAGATGCTGAGATGGTGACTTTGGACAGAGGAGCTGTGACGCTGGGTCAGGAGAAAGCCGGCCAGGAAGTGTTCAGCTGTCACGGAGGAGGGGGTGACAGGAAAAAGCAGGGGAGGGAATGGTGAATTACACAGAGAGGAGGGAGCGGTTACCTCCCTGGTGGCTGAGGTTCCACCCAGTGAAGGAGACCCCAAGAGAAACCAGGAGGGTCAGATGCGGGGAAAGCAGGCGGCCAGTGACAGGGCAGCCCGTGCAGAGCCAGAGGGGGAGCTCCTTGTTAGATCGGTACAGAGAAATCATCCCAGCTGTGAAGATGGATTTCACCTTGGCTAGGAGGAGGTGGTGCTGGCTGCAAGGCTCAGTGTGAGCCTTTGGTTGTGTTTTGCTTCTCTGTTAGGTGTAGACATGCTCCCCTTTCATTTGAATAGTGTTTGGAGTTTACAGGGTGTTTCCTCCTTGTAGCATCGGCGAACATTTTTGTTGTTGTTTAGTCGCTAAGTCCAGTGTGCAGCTCTTTTGCACCTCCATGGACTGTTACCTGCCCGGCTCCTCTGTCCATGGGGTTTCCCAGGCAAGAGTACCGGAGTGGATTTTCATTTCCTTCTCCAGAGGATCTTCCTAACCCAGGGATCGAACCCGTGTCTCCTAAATTGGCAGGCAGATTCTTCAGCACTGAGCCACCAGGAAAGCCCATGGTGAGCATTTTGAGGGTAGTTTACATTGTAGGAGCAGATGTCCAAGTGAAGAAAATGCTTTAGGTCCATTTAAAAAAAAAAAAAAACAGTTCATGTAATTCCAAAGGACACATGTAACGAATATTATTATTAATACACATATAGCTATTATATTGTAGTTAAAAAACAAAAAAATGAATTAGGATATACTAGGAAGAAATAACTGAGAAAGCAATGGCAACCCACTCCAATACTCTTGCCTGGAAAATCCCACGGATGGGGGAGCCTGGTAGGCTGCAGTCCATGGGGTCGCTAAGAGTCGGACACGACTGAGTGACTTCACTTTCACTTTTCACTTTCATGCATTGGAGAAGGAAATGGCATCTCACTCCAGTGTTCTTGCCTGGAGAATCCCAGGGACAGAGGAGCCTAGTGGGCTGCCGTCTATGGGGTCGCACAGAGTCGGACATGACTGAAGTGATTTAGCAGCAGCAGCAGGAAGAAATAAAACTCTAGTTACTTCACACACAGACTTTTTTTTTGAACATTTGTTTGTTTAAAAAAAATTTTTTTAGCATTTAGAATAATGTATCCTATTTTAGAAGAATGTATCCCTATTTTGGGATATTGGGGGTTTCCCTGGTGGCTCAGTTGATAAAGTATCTGCTTGCAGTTCAGAAGACCTGGGTTTGATCCCAGGGTCAGGAGGATCCCCTGGAGAAGGGAATGGCAACCCACTCCAGTGTTCTTGCCTGGGAAATCCCATAGACAGAGGAGCCTGGTGGGCTACAGTCCATGGGGTTGCAAAGAGTTGGACAGGACTGAGCAACTAACATCCCTATTTTATTTTGCAAATACACTTTTCCCCAGTACCAATGGAAAACTGAAAGCTTTGCCCTGAACCCATGGGAGCTGTCGCACTGCCCCCGGACCCCTGTACGCCTTCTGGGCGGAGTCACTGCAGGAGGGTCCCCAGCCCTGGGAACCCCCTGAACCTCTCTGCTTCCTGCTGAGCAGATTTCAGCTCATGTGTAAGCTGTTTTCTTAATGGACCTGGACGCTGGGGAGATGGCTTGTGCATCCATTTTGACGATGGATCTTTAAGTGATGAGAGTGCAGTGGCTGCCGCAGTTACTAACGGACTGATAATGTGTGTGGAAGGTGCCGGGTGGGGCAATGGGGGACTGGCAGCAGTGGTACCTCTGTGTCGCGGTGCCTGGCCAGAGAGGACGCACTCAGCCCCAGGACAGATGGACAGTAGGGCCCTTTCTTACACAGCACTTTGGTGTGTGAGTTCTTACGATGGCTTTTAAGATTGTGACAGCTTTAATTTTTTTTTTTAATTGAAGTGTAGTTGATTTACAGTGTTGTGTTAATTTCTGCTGTGCAGCAAGGTGACTCAATTATACACATATATACATTCTTTTTCCTATTCTTTCCCACTATGGTTTATCTCAGGGTGTTGAATATAGTTCCCTGTGCTATACAGTACAACCTTGTTATTTTTAATACCTTTTAGACTGAATCATGGTTTCCCAACTTACTTCTTGTTTTTTCTCTCTTTTCTTTTTTGAGAGAGGTGAGTGCAGTTCGGTTCAGTTCCTCAGTGTGTCTAACTCTTTGAGACCCCATGGACTGCAGCATGCCTGGCTTCCCTGTCCATCACCAGCTCCAAGAGCTTGCTCAAACTCATGTCCATCGATTTGGTGATGCCACCCAACCATCTCCTTCTCTGTCGTCCCCTTCTCCTCCCACTTTCAATCTTTCCCAGCTTCAGGGTCTTTTCCAATGAGTCAGTTCTTCGCATCAGGTGGCCAAAATATTGGACTTTCAGTTTGCATCAGTCCTTCCAGTGAATATTCAGGACTGATTTCCTTTAGGATGGACTGGTTGGATCTCCTTGCAGTCCAAGGGACTCTCAAGAGTCTTCTCCAACACCACAGTTCAAAAGCATTAATTCTACAGCACTCAGCCTTCTTTATGGTCCAACTCTCACATCTCACATGACCACTGGAAAAACCATAGTTTTGACTAGACACACCTTTACTGGCAAAGTAATGTCTGCTTTTTAATATGCTGTCTAGGTTGGTCATAGCTTTTCTTCCAAGGAGCAAGCGTCTTTTAATTTCATAGCTGCAGTCACTGTCTGCAGATTTTGGAGCCCCCAAAACTAAAGTCTGTCATTGTTTCCATTGTTTCCCCATCTATTTGGAGCCTAAATGGGGACAGATATTTTTGCTGGAAGTCCATTTTGTGTCACTCGTGTGCTGTGTGCGTGGGGTGACTAGTACAGCCAACTCCTGTCTTCCTGGACGGTACAGCCCAGCAAGGGTGTGGGGGCAGACTTAAAACAATCTCTCATGTAAGTGTCTGAGGATAGATTTGAGGTATATTATGCGAAAGACCAATAAAAGTCCCTATGTTGGGTGTGTGGGTAGAAGCAGCATCTCTGATGAGACAGCTGCTGGCCAGGCGGGGGCAAGGCAGGACGTTCAAGGAGAGAGGATGCGCGTGTGTGAAGGGGGCGGGAAGGACACGGCTCAGGTGGACAAGGGGCTGCGGGGGAGGGGGCGTGGGAACCAGAAGCCCAGGAAGACCACACTGAGGGCCATGCATTCTCTTTTTCTTGCCACAAGCAGGCTTTGCAGAGTGTGAGCAGGCACAATAGGATCTGCTTGGTGATGGGTGAGGCCCCTGTGGGCTACTGTCTCTAGAATACTATGGAAGTGGGAGGACCCCATAGGATGCCACCAAGGGGTCCAGGTGAGGGGAGGTGGGTGTGGAGATGGGCAGAGATGGAGGGACTTCTGGGGTGCTTTGCAGGCAGAATTTACGGAATTGCTTAGGGATGGGAGGGTAAGATTACTTCCCTGAATATTCGCATGAGAAGCTGGGTGAATGTTCACAGGTGGAGGAAGGCTGGAGTGAAGTGGACTTTGTAATGTCAGTTGCTATGACTGTTTCTTCAGTGTGCGACCTGCTGGATGTCGGTTATTTTTAAGGAGACAACTTGGTGGGAGGGCTTGCTCAGCTCACTGCACTTTTCCAAAACCCAGTGACTGCCTGATGCGTGATAGACACCAGAAAATAAAAGGTGAGTGATTTGGATTCAATTAGTGACAGACTCAAATCAGGAAAGAAATTCCACAAAAATGTGAACATTTGGGGATTCAGTGACTATCCATCTTAGGCTCTCGGTTTGATTGAACATCTAAACCAGGGACCTTTCAGCCACTCCTTTTATTGTTATATGGTCACATAACAAAGGAAATATAAAAGTTCTCCTCTTGCTTTTTGGCCGGGAGTATCCATTAATTTCTGATCATTGCACCCTCCAGTCCTGGAACTAGAAATTTCTCTTCCAAGGTGGGTTATTAGCGATGCCGGCATGGTGCCTTCACATCTATATATTTTGCTCTCAGTTTCTGAGGATGGTTAGAAGAAAGTCTTTCCCCCCACCCCGTCTCTCTTCCAGAACAGTGAGCTTGCTGTGATTTTACTCCCAGAAGATAATGTGGATATCTTTCAGGCAACTTAACGCATGCAGTTGAGCTTGGACTGGGATCCATTAAGACTAACAGACCAATAATTTGAGACGAAGTCACCAACAGGTGAGGGCAGATCCCGCACTTAGAGCTGATTTCCAAGTTGATAGAGATTTTATTTTCTTGGGCTCCAAAATCACTGCAGATGGTGACTGCAGCCATGGAATTAAAAGATGCTTGCTCCTTGGAAGAAAAGCTCTGACAAACCTAGACAGCATATTAAAAAGCAGAGACATCACTTTGCCGACAAAGGTCTGCATAATCAAAGCTATGGTTTTTTCTGGTAGGCATGTATGGTTATGAGAGCTGAACCATAAAGATGGCTGAGTATCCAAGAGTTGATGCTTTCCAACTGTGGTGCTGGAGAAGACTCTTGAGAGTCCCTTGGACTGCAAGGAGATCAAACCAGTTAGTCCTAAAGGAAATCAGTCCTGAATATTCATTGGAAGGACAGAATATTGAAGCCGAAGCTCCAGTACTTTGGCTACCTGATGTGAAGAGCTAACTCATTGGAAAAGACCCTCAGGCTGGGAAAGATTGAGGGCAAAAGGAGAAGGTGGCCAACAGAGGATGAGATGGTTGGAAGGCACATCGACTCAATGAACAAGAGTTTGGACAAACTCAGGGAGATAGTGAAGGACAGGGAAGCCTGGTGCACTGCAGCCCATGGGGTTGCAAAGAGTCATATGCAATTATCCAAGAGTTGATGCTTTCCAACTGTGGTGCTGGAGAAGACTCTTGAGAGTCCCTTGGACTGCAAGGAGATCAAACCAGTTAGTCCTAAAGGAAATCAGTCCTGAATATTCATTGGAAGGACAGAATATTGAAGCCGAAGCTCCAGTACTTTGGCTACCTGATGTGAAGAGCTAACTCATTGGAAAAGACCCTCAGGCTGGGAAAGATTGAGGGCGAAAGGAGAAGGTGGCCAACAGAGGATGAGATGGTTGGAAGGCACATCGACTCAATGAACAAGAGTTTGGACAAACTCAGGGAGATAGTGAAGGACAGGGAAGCCTGGTGCACTGCAGCCCATGGGGTTGCAAAGAGTCATATGCAACTTAGTGACTGAATAACAACCTCAACCTTTATGATTCAGCATGTGGCCTGTGCGACAGGTCTGTTATCAGAATCTTACATGTCAGGGAGCTCGTGGGCAGAGGGAGAAACTTGCCTGAGGCCTGCCGCTCTGCGGTGACGGAGTCAAATTTAAGCCCCAAGACGCTGGTTCTAGACAGAGCAGGGAGGCTGTGAGAGGAAGCTGAGTGTCCATGGAGTACACGGGGCCACCAGGAAGGGCTCTTATTCTACTTTCATGCTTTGGGAGGTCAGTGATGCACTTGGGAAACGAACGATGAGAACGATTTAACACATCCTCTTTTCAGACACTTACTTTTGTTTCTGCTCTAAGACCCTCCTTTTAAAGAAGAAAATAGTTCTGTTTTCACCTGTCACCTTGGAAAACAAACACAGTATCTACGTGGATTAGCCTGTCACTTTCCAGTTTACTTTATTTGAAAAATATTTGGGGCTATAGTAGCGGTGGGGCGGGTGTGTTTTGTTGTTAGTTCACTTGACATTTGGGCACATCTGAAGCAGTTTGGAAACCAAGGGCTATGCTGTGATTCCCTGTTGCTTCCTCTGGCTTTGTCCTCTGTGTCCCGGGGGCGAGAGGACGCATTTTGTTCAGTGATTGTCTTGCTTTGCCGCACGGGTCAGTGTCCTTAGCACAGTTTGGAGTAGAGGGACTTCTTTGCGGGCTTCCCAGGTGGTGCTAGTGGCACAGAGTCTACCTGCTAATGCAGGAGACGTAAGAGATGCAGGTTCGATCCCTGATTCAGGAAGATCCCCTGGAGGAGGGCATGGCAGCCCACTCCAGTGTTCTTGCCTGGAGAGCCCCGTGGACAGAGGAGCCCCAAGGGCTAGAGTCCCTTTGGTCACAATGATTTGAACATGATTGAAGCGACTTAGCATGCATGACTTCTTTGTTTCATCACCTCTTCAAGTCTAGCGGTGGGGCGGGTGTGTTTTGTTGTTAGTTCACTTGACATTTGGGCACATCTGAAGCAGTTTGGAAACCAAGGGCTACGCTGTGATTCCCTGTTGCTTCCTCTGGCTTTGTCCTCTGTGTCCCGGGGGCGAGAGGACGCGTTTTGTTCAGTGATTGTCTTGCTTTGCCACACGGGTCAGTGTCCTTAGCACAGTTTGGAGTAGAGGGACTTCTTTGTGGGCTTCCCAGGTGGTGCTAGTGGCACAGAGTCTACCTGCTAATGCAGGAGACGTAAGAGATGCAGGTTCGATCCCTGATTCAGGAAGATCCCCTGGAGGAGGGCATGGCAGCCCACTCCAGTGTTCTTGCCTGGAGAGCCCCGTGGACAGAGGAGCCCCAAGGGCTAGAGTCCCTTTGGTCACAATGATTTGAACATGATTGAAGCGACTTAGCATGCATGACTTCTTTGTTTCATCACCTCTTCAAGTCCTCGTCATGTGTGTAGGAGATGGGCAGGGCAGGCAGAGCGGGGTTTGCTGGGTTTGTTTTCAGCCACTGGCCCTGAAGTTGTGTCCTTAGCACAGTTTGGAGTAGAGGGACTTCTTTGCGGGCTTCCCAGGTGGTGCTAGTGGCACAGAGTCTACCTGCTAATGCAGGAGACGTAAGAGATGCAGGTTCGATCCCTGATTCAGGAAGATCCCCTGGAGGAGGGCATGGCAGCCCACTCCAGTGTTCTTGCCTGGAGAGCCCCGTGGACAGAGGAGCCCCAAGGGCTAGAGTCCCTTTGGTCACAATGATTTGAACATGATTGAAGCGACTTAGCATGCATGACTTCTTTGTTTCATCACCTCTTCAAGTCCTCGTCATGTGTGTAGGAGATGGGCAGGGCAGGCAGAGCGGGGTTTGCTGGGTTTGTTTTCAGCCACTGGCCCTGAAGTGTGTAAACGAGACAAGACCTCACATTAGGGGCCCTGAGTAGAGTGACTGCCTGGTTTCTGTGAGGCGAGCACCCAGACGGTACCTCGCCCCTCTCAGGCTCCTCTAAGGTGGAAAGGTGAAACGTTCTGGCTGCCCTTTGGGAAGGTCTGATAAAGGGCCGCTCCGTGCAGGCTGTGTGTTTGCTGTGTAGGAGACAAGCTGTCCCGTTTCCGGCATGGATGGGGTTACGGAGACACGGATGCGGGAACTGGAGTGCTTCCCAGAATCTGCAGAGGCATGTCTGCGTGGTACGGCCTCATTATTTTTCTTGAGGGGTTTCCCCCACCCATCCCCTACCCCCAGAATACTGTGAGTGGAGGGACCCAGGTTTAAATATTAACATAAAATGTTATCAGATGTGTAGAATTTTTGCCTCATTTCCTCTTTTAGATGACGAGTCCCTACAAGGAAAAATAGTGCCTGTATTAATGTGCTCTGCAACAATAACAAGCTTAACTAACGTTCCGTGTCATCTTGTGTTAGGAGGACACTGAATTCAAAATTTTCTTCCCAGTATTTGCAAAATGTACTTATAGTGGGTTAAATTCTTGGAGGAAAAGGTTTTTAGGTGAAAGAAATAAGTCAGATCACATTTTCATTTTTTTAAGAAAAATGATTCCAAACAAAAGTTGAAGCAATACATACATACATATATATGAAAATATTTTATATCTGTCTTAACAATAACAAGCTTAACTAACGTTCCGTGTCATCTTGTGTTAGGAGGACACTGAATTCAAAATTTTCTTCCCAGTATTTGCAAAATGTACTTATAGTGGGTTAAATTCTTGGAGGAAAAGGTTTTTAGGTGAAAGAAATAAGTCAGATCACATTTTCATTTTTTTAAGAAAAATGATTCCAAACAAAAGTTGAAGCAATACATACATACATATATATGAAAATATTTTATATCTGTCTACTGGCTTTATAACGAGGATAATCACTGAGTAGTATACAAGGCAGAACACTTTGGAGACTGAAAGGAGAGCCTGTGGATGAGGAACAGCAGGTCAACAGGTGTGACCAGACTGTTCGGTGCAGGAGCTTTGATCCCCCTCAGCATAAGAACACTCGCAGAAAAGTAAATATTTTTAAAAGGAGAATAAAATGAAGAGTTGCAAAATTTTATTGAGTATTGAAGATAACTATAATTGGTTCTGGAGTTTGACTTTCCTCTCCTTAGAAACTGGTGAAGGCTGAGATGGTTGGATGGCATCACCAACTCAATGGACATGAGTCTGAGTAAACTCCAGGAGATAGTGAAGGACAGGGAAGCCTGGAGTGCTGCAGTCCATGGGTGGCAAAGAATTGGAAATCCCTGAACAACAATTGTGACCGAACAACAATGCACTGAATTCACAGAGGCAGATCCCACCACAACCTTCACCCCCTGTCCCGTAACGGAAGGGGCCCGAAGGCTATGCCTTCCATGGTGCCCTTGGCCAAGGCCGGGTGATGGTTCCACAGCTTGTCCATTGACAGTCTCCTCTTTATTTAATACAAGAGAATGACCTTGATTAAGACAATTTATAATTGTAAAAAATAAATGACTAATGGCAAAATCTGATTGATAGAACTAATGATAATGTGAAGATCTTTTTATTTGCAAACAGTGCAGCATTTTGGGTAACATTGTAAAAGCTGGTATTTTTGTGCAAGGTGAGCGATCCAGGAGGCAGCTTATTTTAAAGAAATAGCTGCCTGAATTTTGTTTTTTCCTTGACTTTACAGGTCTGACCCTGGTGGCTCAGCGGTAAAGAATCCGCCTACCAATTCAGGAGACTTGGGTTTGATCCCTGGGTCAGGTGGATTTCCCTGGAGAAGTTCTGTGGGCATTGTTTTCTTTATCTGAAATATGGGATCTGACAATTCAAACCTTGTTGCTGCCTTATCTTTGTAAGAAGAGTGAGTAATTTTCCTCATTTAAGTGGCTGAAAAGCCTGTTCTCAAATAGGAAGGCAACAGTAGGAAATATCCTCTATTTCTTTTCTTCTTTTGAGGAAGTGGTGGCTCAGCGGTAAAGAATCCGCCTACCAATTCAGGAGACTTGGGTTTGATCCCTGGGTCAGGTGGATTTCCCTGGAGAAGTTCTGCGGGCATTGTTTTCTTTATCTGAAATATGGGATCTGACAATTCAAACCTTGTTGCTGCCTTATCTTTGTAAGAAGAGTGAGTAATTTTCCTCATTTAAGTGGCTGAAATGCCTGTTCTCAAATAGGAAGGCAACAGTAGGAAATATCCTCTATTTCTTTTCTTCTTTTGAGGAAGAAATAGAATAATTCAGACCCAGTTTAAAGTAGCCTCTGTAGCTGTTATGTGCATTAATGATTAACTTACTTATGTTTCTTTTTGACTTTATAAAGTATAACTTGATTTCACAAAGCTAAAAGGAAAATAGCAGCTCCTTAGACATTCCACTGGACAGTTTCTTTGCTCTCTTTGTCTTTTTGTGTGTGTCTTTTTCTTTCTGTCTGTCTCTCTCTCTTTTTTTTGCCTGTGTGAAACACCATTATGCTTTTGGGTTATACATTATGTAATCTGTATAAACTCTGTATCTAGAAGGAAGCATTCCGTTGCATTAAGCATTCATACTATTTTGCATCATGATCTGATCATCTCAGCCTCTAATAGATGTTTTTGGTAAAGATGATTGTAATTGCATTGATTATAAGTTTAAATATTCAAGCCTAAGTTTTAAAAGATACATAAATGTATCTTAGTAACAGCAGCATGAATCAACATTTTATTTAATTTGAGAACTTACATTATACTTACAATTTTTCTTGCCATAATATATCTCTAAAAAGCCCAATAACTATCTTCATACTTGGTTGCTAGCATAGAAGTTAGGAATGCCTTCTGTATGGCTACTTTTGAAACATACTATACATTTTGTTTATGATATAAGCCATCCACCTGAATTGCTTAGATGTTAAAGACACCTTCTGAAGCCTAAGATTACAGTTATGAAGTTATTAGGTGTTGTATAGAGTGCATATATGATTGATAACTTAGTGTTATAATTGATACTAATTAACTTTAAATATAATTAGTTAATCACAGAAATCTATCCTGTTGATTACATTTGAAAAATATATTCTTTGATTATACTTATGGGTAAATTTATGGTGTAATGTGATTTTGTCAGGTTTGAAGTTGAGCAGCTCACTTAATCATGAAGAACTCAGTGAAAAATAAGGCAGTTCCCCATGACTCTTATCTTCCCCTCACAAAGTAACACCTAAGCCTTTAGGTTTGAATTGTGGACTCTCTGTCCACTGTAAACATGAAGATTCGATTTCTATATTTTAAGATGGGCATTCTTAGACTTTTTGGTCTCAGGATGCTGCTATACTCTAAAAAAAATTATTAAAGACCCTGCAAGTGTTTTTATTATTATGTGTGCATGCTTAGTTGCTTCAGTCCTATCTCTTTCCCACCCCATGGACTGCAGCCCATCAGGCTCCTCTGTCCGTGGGATTCTCCAGGCAAGCATACTGGAGTAGGTTGCCATTCCCTCCTCCAGGGGATCTTCCTGATGCAGGGATGGAACCTGCATCTCCTGCACTGGAAACGGATTCTTCACCCACTGAGCTACATGGGAAACTCTGTGATATTATGTATGCTTTATATATATCAGTATTTATTGCATTAGAAACTAAAATTGAAAAAGTTTAAATATGTGTGCATTTATTTAAATAACAGTAGTGACTTTATAAATATATTATATTTGCATGGAAAATAACTATTTTCTAAAACAAAAATCTTTGGTGGCATCGCTTTGCTGTTGTTTTTGTTCAGTTGCTAAGTCATTTCCAAGTTCTTGACCCCATGGACTGCATCATGCCAGGCTTCCCTGTCCCTCACCATCTCCCAGAGTTTGCCCAAGTTCATGTCCATTGGATTGGTGATGCCATCCAACCATCTCATTCTCTGTTGCCCTCTTTTCCTTCTGCCTTCAATCTTTCCCAGCATTAGGGTCTTTTCCAATGAGTCCAATGCTACAATGCTCTAAAATGTTATGGGATATGCCTTGGATCTGTGGTAACATTATTAACATCTCAGGGTTTAGAGGGAGCTCCACCTGAGGCAGTGGGGCTGGAGCAGTGGCCATGTCCAGGGTTCCAGGCTGGGGCCTGCCCTCAGCAAGCTCTGTGACCTCTACTCTTATTTGCTTGGGCTTCATTTTCTCTTTAAGGGAAATGAAACGGTTGGGTTGACTTGGATCAGGATTTCATAAACTGCCTTCCATCAAACACAAATTCATTGAATAAGCTTTCTGGGACAAAAAGGATCTGTTTTCAACAAGATTAGAAATACAGTTTGGATTAAAGTTGAGACTCTTCTATCAATCGTACATTTCACTACTTTTATTTTGTTAAAATTCATCAAGAGGAGAGAGTTCGTGTCTGGGCTTCCTCCGCCTCCTGAGGTCACAGACCACAAAGGTTAAGAGCCTGGGCTTTGGAGAGAGTTCAGTTTGAACCCCAGCTGTGCTCTTTCTTGCTGTCTAACCTTGCATAGTTTACTCACACTCAGTTTTCCCATCTGTAAGGCAGGTACCCTGAAGGTTACATAATGTCTATAGATCAGACATTTTGTGAAATTCCTTGCAATTAGTCAATGCTCAATACATTTATCAAGTCTTAAAAAGAACAGGTTCTGATTCCATGATTGACTTATATCTCACTTGATTCTTACATTTGTCTCTGATGGTGGCATTTTGTAAGAAACATGATTAAAATTTCCTTCACTAGCTTCCCTGGTGGCTCAGATGGTAAAGACTCTGCCTGCAATGCAGGAGACTCGGGTTTGATCCCTGGATTGGGAAGATCCCCTGGAGGAGGGCATGGCTACCCACTCCAGTATTCTTGCTTGGAGAATCCCAGAGGAGTCTGGCAGGCTGTAGTCCATGGGGTTGCAAAGAGTCGAACATGACTGAGTGACTAACACTTTTACTTTCATGGTTACATTTTATAGAGACAGTGGGTGTCTTGCTGAAGGTGACAGTATGAAGGAGCTGTAGAGTCAGGACGGGGACTTCTGATCCCTCATCTGGAGCTCTCCTCCTCCCAGGACTGCTTTTCCAACACTGATGGAGCTGAGCCAGACATCTCTTAGGCTGGGATTCCACTCTGGAGCCTTGTCAGCTTGGCAGACCTTCTTTATACAATCGTCTGGTGTGGATGGTTCAAGAGATTGCCCAGGGTAGAGTTAGAGAAGTGTAAATTAAACCTAGCAGAGCTTGGCTAGATCATCTTCAGGGTGGTCTAACCCATTTTATCTGACAAATGAGGTCACAACTTCCAGAGCAGTGAAGTCCCTGCCTTCAATTAAGCTGTATAATTTATAGTGAGAGTCATGTTTCCACCTTGAAGTGGGGCAGGGGGAGGCAGGTGAGCACAGACACCCTCTGTGAAGTCTGTCCTGCTGTATCTTTACCCGCTTGGGGCTTCCTTGAGGACATTTTTTAGTGGCTGCAGTTTATCTTCACATGAGCAGGGAGTCTACCTTGAACTTGGCAGCACTGAACAGAGTCAGCGAAAGGATGAAGCTGCTAATGGATGATGCAAGTCAGTCTGTCCTGACGACTACATCTTACAACCTGTGGCACTCAGCAGCTGATACGCCCTTCTAGTCACCAGGGAACCCTGCATCCTGTCCATGTGCGTGTGCTGTGACTTTAATGCTTTTTTCTTTTTCAAAAGACCTGATTATGATCATTGGAGCCCAATAGTTGAAGGAAGTTTTCACAGTTGCTAATGTGTAGGTAGCATTTTGATCAAGGCAAATTAACAATCAGGCAGTCAGCATTCGGAGGACTCCTGCATTCATATTAGAAGGGCAATCTCTTGTTTTTCCTCTTAAACCTTCACCACTCAGAATCAGAATAGTTCTTCAGTTGAGGGAGGTGGGAGTAGATGGTTTAACAGACAAGATACCGAAGTTAAATGAGCTACAGGATGGAAAGAAGGCATCTCGCTCTTGAGGATATTTTGTTTAGTGCTATTACATGCTAAATTCTCTGTTATGAAGTTCCGATCCACACAGACTTAGAAATTTCACTTAATGTTGAGAGGTTTGGCGAGAAAGTAACAAGATACGAAGTGGCGTCAAAGACTTTAGCTTGTCATCACTATTTGCGTTTAAGATAAATGGTGTTTCTTAATTACAATTTTTTGGGTAGACTTAAGCTAAAATGAAGTTTCAAGTGGGAACTGGTTTGATAAGTGATCAGTGCTTTGAATGAGGTACAGCAAAAGTAAAATCTGTTTAGACTGATATAGAAGATCAGAAAAATGATCTGTATGCAGGAATACATAGACAGACACTGACGTAGTGCACGTGGGGTTGGAAGAAGGCTGGTCTGTGTTACCTTGGTTCCCATCTCCTCTCCTGGGTGGGCCCATGGCTTCCTCCTGAGCATAGGAAACATCCTCTGCCTCCCCCAAGTTTGTCTTTGGGGTTTTAATGTCATCTCGCACCAGGTCCTGTACAAACGCAAAACCGTTTTGGATTTAAAATGTATAGACAAGAAAGTCCAGATGGCTCCTGTGGCTTTTATAAGTAACTAGAAGGAGAGTTTGGAGCAGATGGCATGAGCGTGAGGTAGAATCAGTGTTTTCTGCAGGCTGTGAGCCAGCTACAGGACCGTGGGGGGCTTTGGAGCGCCCCACCTGTGCTCACTCACAGGGCCTTCGGTTGTCATCACATAAAGTGGGTGAGGCCACCTCCCTTGTGATGAACCCGACAAAGGCTTGTGAATCACTTAGCATATGCATAGTTCCAGGGTAAGGGCTTACCATTGTGATCTTCATGAATTTGGATTAAGAAAAGTAATTCAAATTAGGTTAATATGGGAATGATGAAGTTCATCTTTCCCTAGGGCTTCCCAGGTAGCACGAGTGGTAAAGAACCCGCCTGCCAATGCAGGATGCATAAGAGACAATCCCTGAGTTCAGTCCCGGAGTCAGAAGATTCCCTGGAGAAGGAAATGGCAACCCACTCCAGTATTCTTGCCTGGAGAACCCCACAGACAGAGGAGCCTGGTGGGTTACAGTCCATGGGGTTGCACAGAGTTGGACATGACTGAAGCCACTTAGCACTCATGCACAGCTCACTGCTTAGTCAAAAATGATGTACGTTGACAGACTTTAATTTTGCAGGAAATGCAGTTGACAGATTTTTAAGTCATTGAGATTAATTCATTAAATCTAGCCCTATGTTCTTGAATGTAATCAAATGATAATTCTTTAGAACTATTCCATTTTGCAGACCTTTGGCATTCAGATAGTTGCTTCTACCTGGTGGAGTGCTACTAGCTGATAAGCTTATGGTAGCATCTATTTCACTCGAGTCTTAGGTTCTCTGTGGATAAGATGGAAGGTGGTTATCATTACTCAACATTTTGGCTTTCAGTCTAAAAGACACCCCCCTCCCCGCAATATCCTTGCCTAATCATAGTACTACTGAAATCATGTTGAGCAAATCAAGAGTTAATTTATTGAAAGTATCTTGAGAAATTTGCGTAGTGTGTTTTTGACAAAATTCATCTTAAGAAACCCATGTGACTTGTATTTCTATACCTTTTATTTTATCACATCTGCTTAACTGAAGTCCATAGAATTCTTGCCTCATCATGCATAACATTTTCTGTAGTTTTGCTGATTGAAAATAATGAACAGAATACATATGTGATTGTGTTGTTGTTCAGTCACCGAGTCACGTCCAACTCTTTGCAACCCCATGGACTGTAGCACATCAGGCTTCCCTGTCCCTCACCAATTCCTGAGACATATGTGATTAACAGCAAACAAATACATGCTGTGTTTTGCTTCAATCATTTTCTTTTGAGAGCTTGCTCGTGAACAGTCACTCTTGATGACTTATATCATACTACGAGTATGTCCATGGCAACAGGCCAGTGTCTGTTCTGTCCTCATTTTTCAAGTATGTGTTTGTTAGAGGCAAAAATGTGGGAAGCTTGTAAAACAGAATGCGACTGTTTGAAAAGAAACTGCATTAAGTTGTATTTGTAGTAAGTTATAACTTATGTGTTTTAGTTGAGTGTATTGTTGAACTTTGATTTTCTTTTTTTTTTTTTTTAAGCTGCACTACACAACTTGTGGGGATCTTGTTTCTTCAACCAGGGATCAAACCTGTGCTCTTGGCAATGAAAGCTTAAAGTCTTAACCACTGGACCACCACTGTGATTTTGTTTTCTTTTTGGTTTATTCTAGGAGGCCACAGGAAGTATTTAAGAGAAAATGAAATGTAAGAAAGAAAATAATTTTGACAAAGTACTCCCTGAGAGAAGTCTGTTTTCATTTTCTTCCAGCTTTGAAGCTGGTAACTAGATCTCCTTTTCTTTAATTCTTTAGCACACAGGGAAGCAAGTAAACAGATGGAAAAACCTCATCGTCCATGATGTCACTTTCCTGTGCATTTCACCAGCAGAAGCAGGGTCACTTACTGCATTCTACTTTCAGGGGAGTCTGTGGTTCAAGGCTTTCTGGCCTCTGCCCTGGGAAAGGAAGAACTCATAATGCGGAAGACGGCCAAGATGTTCAGTTCGGTTCAGTTCAGTCACTCAGTCACGTCTGACTCTTTGTGACCCCATGAATCCCAGCACACCAGGCCTCCCTGTCCATCACCAACTCCCAGAGTTCACTCAAACTCATGTCCATGGAGACGGTGATGCCATCCAGCCATCTCATCCTCTGTGGTCCCCTTCTCCTCCTGCCCTCAATCCCTCCCAGCATCAGAGTCTTTTCCAATGAGTCACCTCTTCACATGAGGTGGCCAAAGTATTGGAGTTTCAGCTTCAGCATCAGTCCTTCCAATGAACACCCAGGACTGATGTCCTTTAGGACGGACTGGTTGGATCTCCTTGCAGTCCAAGGAACTCTCAAGAGTCTTCTCCAACACCACAGTTCAAAAGCATCAATTCTTTGGTGCTCAGCTTTCTTGATAGTCCAACTCTCACAGCCATACATGACCACTGGGAAAACAATAGCCTTGACTAGACGGACCTTTGTTGGCCAAGTAATGTCTCTGCTTTTCAATATGCTATCTAGGTTGGTTATAACTTTCCTTCCAAGGAGTAAGCGTCTTTTAATTTCATGGCTGCAATCACCATCTGCAGTGATTTTGGAGCCCCCAAAAATAAAGTCTGACACTGTTTCCCCTGTTTCTCCATCTATTTCCCATGAAGTGATGGGACCAGATGCCATGATCTTCGTTTTCTGAATGTTGAGCTTTAAGTCAACTTTTTCACTCTCCTCTTTCACTTTCATCAAGAGGCTTTTTAGTTCCTCTTCACTTTCTGCCATAAGGGTGGTGTCATCTGCATGTCTGAGGTTATTGATATTTCTCCTTTTCTACTGTTTCCCCATCTATTTCCCATGAAGTGATGGGACCAGATGCCATGATCTTCGTTTTCTGAATGTTGAGCTTTAAGCCAACTTTTTCACTCTCCTCTTTCACTTTCATCAAGAAGCTTTTGAATTCCTCTTCACTTTCTGCCATAAGGGTGGTATCATCTGCATATCTGAGGTTATTGATATTTCTCCCAGCAATCTTGATTCCAGCTTGTGCTTCTTCCAGCCCAGTGTTTCTCATGATGTACTCTGCATAGAAGTTAAATAAGCAGGGTGACAATATACAGCCTTGACGTACTCCTTTTCCTATTTGGAACCAGTCTGTTGTTCCATGTTCAGTTCTAACTGTTGCTTCCTGACCTGCATACAGATTTCTCAAGAGGCAGGTTAGGTGGTCTGGTATTCCCATCTCTTTCAGAATTTTCCACAGTTTATTGTGATCCACACAGCAAAGGCTTTGGCATAGTCAATAAAGCAGAAGTAGATGTTTTTCTGGAAACAGCTTATTAGACATGCCGAATCCCGGAACCCACCCCAGCCCTGCTGAGTCAGAATCCACATTTAATGAAGTGGCCCAGGTGATTCGTAGGCATGGTAAACTTTGAAAAATGCTGGACTCTTGATCTTTTCTGCAGCTCATGGGGAAGGTATAAAACCTGCTGAAGCAGGGAGTAGGGAATATTGCTGTCAGCAGCCGCTAGAAGTGGGAACATTTGCTGCTGCTGCTTCTGTAACAGACCAGCTGGGCTGCTGGAGAAGATCATGAGGTTTTCACATGTTAGGGTCCTAGAGGTTTTCTAGGTTAGTTCTCTTGCTTTACAGGAGACTGAGTTTCTTGGAGAAGGCGTGACCTGCCCAAGGTGGGTGCCTCTGGGCAGGATCTAGGATCTAGGAGTTTCCTTTCTCTGGGCTACCTTTCAAATACTGACAGGACAGATTAGAGTGAGAATGGAGGAGGGAATGATAAGGTGATTGGGAAATATTTTCACATGCAGCACTGGAAAACAGCTGGCCTTGGTTTTCATTCTGTGAGGCAGAACTAAGAAAATATACATGAGAATCAGGTTCATTTACAGGGAAGCAAATTTCAGCTCAAGGCTATGAACCTTTCTAAGATTTAGAGCCAAAGAAATGGAAGTGCCTCATACAGGCAGTCAGTTAGTTCAGTCTCTCAGTCGTGTCCGACCCTTTGCTACCCCATGGACTGCAGCACACCAGCCTTCCCTGTCCATCACCAACTCCCGGAGCTTGCTCAAACTCATGTCCTTTGAGCCGTCGTCCCCTTCTCTTCCTGCCTTCAATCTCTCCCAGCATCAGGGTCTTTTCCAATGCGTCAGTTCTTCACATTAGGTGGCCAAATATTGGAGCTTCAGCTTCAGCATCAGTCCTCCCAATGAATATTCAGGGTTGACTTCCTTTAGGATTAACTGGTTGGATCTCCTTGCAGTCCAAGGGACTCTCAAGAATCTTCAACACCACAGTTCAAAAGCATCAATTCTTTGGCACTCAGCTTTCTTTATGGTCCAACTCTCATATACATACATGACTACTGGAAAAACCATAGCCTTGACTAGTGGACCTTTGTTTGGCAAAGCAATGTCTCTGCTTTATGCTATCTAGGTTGGTCATAGCTTTTCTTCTACAGAGCAAGCGTCTTTTAATTTCATGGCTGCAGTCACCATCTGCAGTGATTTTGGAGTCCCAAAAAATAAATGGTGTTTATTCATTACTGCCTGTATGGGAGACAGAGCCTCTGGCCCACTATCGCTGCAGCTCCAGGCTCTTTCTTCTCCTCCAATCTCAGCAGGGGCGTCAGGAATGGGCCCCAACTGCCTCGAGCCCACACCCTGCGCCATCAGATGTTTTAATGGTGTTTAAAAAAATAAAGTCTCTCACTGTTTCCACTGTTTCCCCCATCTATTTGCCATGAAGTGATAGGACCGGATGCCATGATCTTCATTTTTTGAATGTTGAGTTTTAAGCCAGACTTTTCACACTCCTCTTTCACCTTCATCAAGAGGCTCTTTAGTTGTTCTTCGCTTCTGCCATAAGGGTGGTGTCATCTGCATATCTAAGGTTATTGATATTTCTAGCTTGTGCTTCATCTAGCCCAGCACTTCTCATGATGTACTCTGCATATGTTAAATAAGCAGGGTGACAATATATAGACTTGATAGTACTCCTTTCCCAATTTGGAACCAGTCTGTTGTTCCATGTGGGGTTCTACTGTTGCTTTCCCAGGAGGCGTTTTCCTTCCCAGGGATTTGGGGTGGGGAAGGCTTGGGTCGGGCAAGGGCTGGTGAGAAGCCGACTGGCCGGCCTCAGATTGCTGGGGCCTACCAAAATCACTGCAGATGGTGACTGCAGCCATGAAATTAAAAGACCCTTACTCCTTGGAAGAAAAGTTATGACCAACCTAGATAGCATATTCAAAAGCAGAGACATTACTTTGCTGACTAAAGTCCGTCTAGTCAAGGCTATGGTTTTTCCAGTAGTCATGTATGGATGTGAGAGTTGGACTGTGAAGAAGGCTGAGCACTGAAGAATTGATGCTTTTGAACTGTGGTGTTGGAGAAGACTCTTGAGAGTCCCTTGGACTGCAAGGAGATCCAACCAGTCCATTCTGAAGGAGATCAGCCCTGGGATTTCTTTGGAAGGAATGATGCTAAAGCTGAAACTCCAGTACTTTGGCCACCTCATGCGAAGAGTTGACTCTGGAAAAGACTCTGATGCTGGGAGGGATTGGGGGCAGGAGGATAAGGGGACGGCAGAGGATGAGATGGCTGGATGGCATCATGGACTCAATGGACGTGAGTCTGAGTGAACTCTGGGAGATGGTGATGGACAGGGAGGCCTGGCGTGCTGCGATTCATGGCGTCGCAAAGAGTCGGACACGACTGAGTGACTGAACTGAACCGAACTGAACTGAACGGACAGGACTGCGCAGGGTTTGGGACCAGAGGCAGTTGGGGCCCATTCCTGACGCCCCCGCAGAGACTGGAGGAGAAGAAAGAGCCCGGAGCTGCAGTGATAGAGGGCCAGAGGCTCTGTCTCCCATACAGAGGTAAGTATCCGCAAAACCCCCACTCTGGTAGGAGCTTGACTGGATCAGGGTTTCACAAAAGATAGTCGTTTGCATCTTCACATTTTTGTGGGCCATATCGTTTGTATTTTAAATTGATATAAAAATAGGAATATGTGTAAAAGTACACTAATATTCATTGTACACTGGATGAATTTTCACCGTTTCTATACCTTTGTTATCTACCATCCAGATCAAAATACCAAATGTACCCAGCACCCGCCCTACACTTTCCAGCCAATAATGCTTCTTTCTCTAGGTAACCACTGTTCTTGCTTTGATTACAATCAATTTGCATATCTCTGAACTTATATGAAGTTCATATAAAGTGTGTCCATTTTTTACTTAAAGTTTTTCTCTAAGTAGATTCATTTTTACAACTTATCTAAGAAACAACATAAATGAAATAATCGTTTGATGTGATAGGTGTTTCCCCCCAATATACACTAAAATGCACAACTTGCAAAATGAGTTTCTTCGTGTACCAAGAGACCACATTTTGTTTCTCAAAAGCGACCAGATGATTTTTTAGGTCCTTGTAACTTGAAGATATGCGGTGAAAAGCCCAAATTTACAAAATACCCTGTCACAATCCCAATGCCATCATAGGCCAGCGACCCATCTAACTAAAACACTTGTTGAATACCTAGCAGCGACTCTCATGGCGCTGCACTCCACTCTGGAAAAGACCTCACTTTCTGATTTCAAGGGGAGGGAAAGAGAAGAGTAAATCATCTCAGGGTGTGTTATGGTAAGTGCTGCAGCTCAGGTGAGCACCCTGACACAGAGGAAGGGCAGTTTCCGGAGTCAGGGAGCAGAGGAGAGGGTGGGTGAGCATATCAGTCGGCACCTCTACCAGCCACCCGACTTTGATCGCTTCGCAGCGCAGCAGCTGCGGTCAACCTCAGCCTTCCTTAGCAACCTGAGGGGCCGCCCAGGCGCCTTCCTATTAGCCGGGAGGGGTTTGATGGGCAGCTCTGCCGCGCAACCCCGGCGCGCAGCTCTGGCGCCGCGCTCACTCACTCACTGGCGGGCTCGGAGGCGTTACTGCCCCCCGGGTGCCCCGCCCACCTCCCGAGCGGCGCGCGACGCATGCGCGGGCGGTTTGGGGCTGTGGGCCGGGCTAGCGCCGAGCCGGAGCAGCTGCGGAGAGGCTCCTGGGCTCCGCCGCGGTCGCCGCTCCCGCTCCTCGCTTCGGCCGCCGCAGTTTCCAAGCCGCCGCCGGGGGAGCGGCCGCTTATTGTCTTTCTCCGCGGCCAAGGTGCGGAGCTGCTCCAGCTCGGCCCGCGGGGGAGCCCCGGGCCCCGCACGGTGAGAGCGCGACTAACTCGGCGGAGTTGGGGGAAGTTTTGCGGGTAGAGGAGGGGTCGCGGCGGGGAGCGCGGGCCGCTCCGGGAGGGGGCGCGGGGCTGCCGGGGCGCGGCCGGGGGCGCGCGCGGGCGGGGAGGC
>SJXQ01005251.1:28010-119834 GCA_006408695.1 Aepyceros melampus
TCGCCCCCGGCTCCCGCGCCTCAGCCCGGGCCCCCCACCACGCATTGTCTGCCCGGGGCCGCGGCGCGCCTCGCCGCTCCCGCAGCCCTGCCCCGGGGCCGCCTCCGCTCCCGGGTTGGGGGGGCGCGGCCGATCCCGCCCGGCTGCGGTGCCCCCTGCCCCGCGGGGC
Organism: Aepyceros melampus; assembly: GCA_006408695.1. NCBI lineage: Eukaryota > Metazoa > Chordata > Mammalia > Artiodactyla > Bovidae > Aepyceros > Aepyceros melampus. Next base: position 28,180 of record SJXQ01005251.1, read on the forward strand.
TCGGACCGCCGGGTCGGCCCCCCGGAGCTGCGGTGCTCCGCGGGTCCCACCGGTCCGGGAGCCGGCGAACAAGTGCCGCGGACGCGAGGGAGCGGCTCTCGGGGGCTGCGGCGAGCGGTAAACACGCCGGGCCGGGCCGGCCTCGCGGGGGCGCCCTGGGCGCCTGCTCCCGGGGGTGCGGCCCGGGCGCCCGCGCGGGGTCGGAGACGTGCAGCCCGGGGGGACCCGCCTTGGGACCGTGGCCTGGGCTCCGCTCTCGTCGAGTTCAAGTGCAGCCAAACTTTGAAACCAAACAATACTTAATTATTATTATTATTTTTTTTGGTAAATACCACTTACTGAACCCCTCTCCCTTCCCCCCTCTTCCCCCACCAAAGTCAACCAGTAGGTTAAAGTTTTAAAATAAATATGGGAGAAGTCCTCAAGAGTTTTTCTATCAGAAGAAAGGATAGGGTTTTTTGTTTTGTTTTTTGGTAATAGTGCTTAGAGCAAAATGACTCCGTAGCATTTAGTTTTCTAGGTCTTAACTGTGAACTCAGGAGTTTACAAATGTAAGTTGGATTGAGCAGTATTTGGTGTTCAGTCTTAGCTTTAACACTCCTCAGTGAAGTTATTTTGAGAGTTTGTTGCCCCAGGCATAGAGAACTAAAGTAAAAAACAGTGCCTTTTCTTCTCGTTTAGCAACCCCCTCCCTCGTTTTATTTTCATAAGTAACTTTTTCTACTTTTTAAAAAATCTTTGGATCGCCCAGATCAGGATAAACGCTGGAAAAATCACTTGGAAGAATTATTTTCAGCAAATTTGTAAAGGAGCTGTGATAAATCATTGTTACAGTCCCGTAGCCTTCCTTGCTCTTTTGGGGATTTGCAGACGGCAAGCCCTGTTGTTAAGCTTTGGGTGCTTCGTTCAGTTCATTTGGCTTATGAAGACAGAATGATTCTGTTTAAATCCCCACGGTGGATCCAGCATAAATGTCTGTCAAATTGCGTGGTGGAAGAAAATGACCAGAATGTGTTTCTATCAATTGTGTTATATTCCTTTGCCGTCTGTTAAATTAACAAGTAAACTTCGAACCAAACACCGTGCGGGTCAGTTTGCCTTTCGATTGGTTTCTCCTGCTGAGTGACCGATGTGAGGTGTGCCCTGGGTTTTTCTGATTTCCTTGGCCTCATTTTGCAACTGTGTTCACCTTACAAAGCTAAAGAAAAGTGTCCTGATGGCAAAGCTTGGATTTTTGAAGTACAGCCACAAGGTTGTTTTAGGAGTCATAATCCTTGCCCTTTGGGTTTTCCTTCCCAAAGTTGTGCAGCTTTTTAGATGGCTTGTGTGTAGGGGGTGGAGTGTGGGGGCTGGGAGGAGGGGTTGACAGAGGTTGGAAGGAGTTGTCAGGGAGGGACAAAATGTAAACAAACACTGCTTAGAACCTTAAGTGACAAGCAGATCAGTTCCTCTGCCTCTCTGATAGCATGTTATACATATCTTTGTTTTAGGCTTCCTTGCACTTCATTTTTTTTTTTGCCTAGTGACTAGTAACTGCATATGTAGTACAAATGGACTCCTCTTCCAGCCTGTTAACTCCGGAGGGCTGTGATGAGTCTCAGCTGTGTGCCTCTTTGCCCAGAAGGAGTCTTAGCACAGGTGCTCAGGAGGTATTTGTATTGGGTGAAGTGGCTTGGTTGGTACTTCACCCGAACATGGGACCCAGAGAACCACTGAACCTGGGGACTCGTTCACGGTGACAGCTTATTTGCAGGCCTGTAATGCGATTTACTGTACTTCATACAAGGATGTCTGACCTTTCCTGTTAACCCGTTAATTACTTCTTGAAAAGAATCGAGGTTTAAATCATGTGCTGTCGATTTTGTAAAGTGGTTTCTGATTGGGAAAATTTCTCCCTTTTTTGTTGAAACGGCTAAGACTGCCCCACACATCCATTCACTCCCCTGCCTGTTTATACCTCTGTGAAGTATACCAGTGTAGAAGAATGCATATGCTTTGGAATTAGGTAAATTTGAATTCAAATCCTCCCCCTTCTGTTGACTAGGTGGGTAGCCTTGAGCAGGCCGGTCCCTTATTCCTTCTGAGCTTCCTCTTCCTACCGTGTAAGGTATAGTAACATACTTCAGAGCATTCTTAGAAATAAATGAAGCTGTGTGATGATCGTCATAGTATGCCTGTTATCTGGTAGCTGTAATGACAGTGATTTGGGTACTTTTTTGAATGATTTAAAGCATGTTTAAAAGTCTGATGCATCTGAGCATAGTAGTTTCGCTGTTTTCATAAAGAGGGAGCGCTTCTCAGGGCACTCAGTACCGGTGCTGTGGGACAGCCCAGAGGGATGGGTGGGGAGGGAGGTGGGGGGGTTCAGCATGGAGGACACATGTCCACCCGTGGCTGATTCATCTTGATATGTGGCAAAAACCACAATATTGTAAAGTAATTAGCTTTCAATTAAGATAAATTAATTTAAAAAAAAGAAATACATAGTGGCTGTTGTGAAATAATATTTGCTATTCCTACTGATAGTAATATATATAGTTATTATGTTTTGATTTGTTAACTCTATAAATAAAAGTACTGCCCCTAGTATAACAATTAAAACAAAAGGAGGGAATGCTTCTGGGAATTGAGTCTTAAATGCAGTTTTTCAAAAGGTGAAGTTGAACTGAACGTTAATAGACTTAGCAGTTTTATCTTCTCAGTCAGTTGTTAATCTTTGAGTGGGCCTGGCAGTGTGACTCAGTAGGACAGAACTCTGCATTTATAGTGTTTAGGAAATGGTCAGAAATGGGTTGTTATCAAGACTTGGAGTAGGGTATCTGAGTTATTTAGTTCCAGCTCTTCTTCCTTATTTTACCTTAATTTTGAAAAATAGTTGATATGGATTATGACTACGTTTCTCAAACTTGCTTAAGATGGAACTGGCCTGTGAGTTAACAGATGGTATTACTTCCTCTTCAAAAACACTTTTGAAGGTGCCACCATTTGTGGGAGGAAGCAGTGATTTAAATTGGTTATACCAGCGTATTTAGAAAATTCACAATACCAAGTGTAATAGATACAGTCTAGAAATATTAACCTGTCATGGCATTTCTGTATATTGAATCTCATCTTTCCATTTTTTAATAAAATAAAGGCCATGAAGGATTACAGTAAACCTTTAAAAATTATATTTGAACCAGACTCACAGATTGAGGGGGAAAAACCAAAGCTGACAAAGCTAGATGAACCCACTTGGACTTTTGATAATCCCCTTTTAAAGTTTACGTTGCAGTGCGCTTGAATACACAGGGTTATTACTGGTAGAGACAAGCATCCATTTGGAAGCTGTGCTCCCGAGTCACTGTCAGGCTCTCTTACCCGCCATCTGTGGGGAGAGAGGAGGAAGCTGTTGGTGGAAAGAAGTTAGCTTCCTTCACATGTCTTCACATTTGTGGTCCTGTAGTCCACAGGGGTTGATGGGGACAGATTGAGTAGAAGATGGGTAGGTAACCCATTGTGGTCCGTCCTTGCTCAAAGAAGGCACCAGGAGGCCTGATAGCGAGTTTTATAGTGTTTAGGAAATGGTCAGAAATGGGTTGTTATCAAGACTTGGAGTAGGGTATCTGAGTTATTTAGTTCCAGCTCTTCTTCCTTATTTTACCTTAATTTTGAAAAATAGTTGATATGGATTATGACTACGTTTCTCAAACTTGCTTAAGATGGAACTGGCCTGTGAGTTAACAGATGGTATTACTTCCTCTTCAAAAACACTTTTGAAGGTGCCACCATTTGTGGGAGGAAGCAGTGATTTAAATTGGTTATACCAGCGTATTTAGAAAATTCACAATACCAAGTGTAATAGATACAGTCTAGAAATATTAACCTGTCATGGCATTTCTGTATATTGAATCTCATCTTTCCATTTTTTAATAAAATAAAGGCCATGAAGGATTACAGTAAACCTTTAAAAATTATATTTGAACCAGACTCACAGATTGAGGGGGAAAAACCAAAGCTGACAAAGCTAGATGAACCCACTTGGACTTTTGATAATCCCCTTTTAAAGTTTACGTTGCAGTGCGCTTGAATACACAGGGTTATTACTGGTAGAGACAAGCATCCATTTGGAAGCTGTGCTCCCGAGTCACTGTCAGGCTCTCTTACCCGCCATCTGTGGGGAGAGAGGAGGAAGCTGTTGGTGGAAAGAAGTTAGCTTCCTTCACATGTCTTCACATTTGTGGTCCTGTAGTCCACAGGGGTTGACGGGGACAGATTGAGTAGAAGATGGGTAGGTAACCCATTGTGGTCCGTCCTTGCTCAAAGAAGGCACCAGGAGGCCTGATAGCGAGATACGATGATTGTTACGAGTGTTTGTGTAGGACAGTGGTGTATTTTCCTTTTACTTCTTCAGAGCTGTGTTCAGAGCCCTTGGAAAGGTGGATATCAGTGTGCCTGATGTGGCTGTTGGGGTGGGGAGAAGGGAGCAGTGTGAGGGATTTACCATTTAGTCCCTCAGTAAGCTCTCCTATTAGTAATCAGTCCTTTTGAAGTTTCACTTATGATCCTACCGTAAGCCCGTGTTTGGCCACAGAAATCGTCTTTACCACTTCAAAAGGCTAGTTATTCCTGAATGGTTAGGAATTAAGTATGTTGCATTGCAATGAGTTAGTCTTTTAGACAACTGAAGATGTCAAGCAAGAGAAAAGTACCTTGGAGTTACGCAATGTAGTGTTCCATCGACCCAAGGCAATTGCTGATGATGTCTGCTAAAGCATGTGATCCAGGACCACATGGCCGACTTCCTGAGCATCACCAATTATTGGCAGTGTGTCCTTGAGGAGGCCATTTCATGTGTCTCGACTTAGCATCCTTACTTATAAAATAAGGACACATTTGATACTGTCATCCAATCTCCTGCCCTCTACTGTCAGTGAGAAACTCCGGAGGTAAAACACTCACAAGTGCTTTGTCATGCTGTAGTTTTGTTGGTTGGCTACTGGTTTGGATCAAATTCAAATCCTAGTATAAAATGGGAAAACATCTAATGAAGTTTATTGATTCTTTTCTTTATAAATATTATACCTTTTCTTTTGCCATTCTGACTTAGGAAAATGGATACTTCTCACTTTTGCCTCTTTGCAGATTTCCTTTTACAACGTATTTGTTATGGGATATTTTTCTAAATTCAGTGCTTGCTGGGAGACCCACATTACTCTGAAATCACAGGAACTGACATTGGAACCCAATACTTGAAGTCAGGTTAAACCACAATAAACAGTGAACAAAGAATGCCAGAATGTTTCAGAGGTGTACAAAAGAAGCTAGTCACTGTCTGATCTTTACTGACTCATTTTCTTAAAAAAAGGTTCATTGAAATCAGGGGATGTGCTTCTTGTGTGTCAGATGTTATACTGTGTGTCTTACATTTTATATATGACTGAGCTGTGTGGCATGTGGGATATTAGTTCCTGGACCAGGGATTGAACTCTACATTGGGAGCGTGAAGTCTTAACCACTGGACCACCAGGAAGTCCTACATTTATTTCATTTTTGAAACAAATCAATGAGGCAGGAATTACTGATTCATTCTAGGAGGGCTTCCCTGGTGGCTCAGATGGTAAAGAAGCTGCCTCAATGCAGAAGACCCAGGTTCTTTGGATAGGGCAGATCCCCTGGAGAAGGAAATGGCAGCCTACTCCAGTATTCTTGCCTGGAGAATTCCATGGACAGAGGAGCTTGGCGGGCTATAGTCCATGGGGTCGTAAAGAGTTGGACATGACTGAGTGAGTAACACTTTCAGGAGGGGGAAACACCCACGAAAATGATTTGACAGTGGTCACATAGTTTTAAAATTTGGTGCTAAAATTTGAATAATCTGAACTCACTTTATTCTGACTGCAAAGGGCACACTTTGCACATCACTAATGTCACCTGAAAAGAGTACAATTTGTAAACGAATCAGGTTTATTGAGTCGTTGTTTATATGATAAAATGCACCCATTTTAAGTGTACAGAGTTTGACAGGTTTTGACGAATATATTCATGCATGTAATTTAGCAGCATAATAAAGGTATAGACTGTCTCCATCTCTCCAGAAGGTTCCTCTGTGTTCTCCAGAGAGTTCTGCTTCCTCCCCTCTGCTGCCTAGCTCGCCGTAGGCAGCCACCACTCTGCTCTCTGTCACCAGTTTTGTTTACAAACTACGGCCTGCAGACCAGATCTCCCCTACTGTTTCTGTTTTTTTTTTTTTTTTTTTAAGCTTTATTAGGACACAGCACTGTTGCTTTGTTTCTATATTGTGTGTGGTTGCTTTGGTGCTACAGTGACAGCAGTTACAAAACACCCTGTGATCCACAAAGCTGAAAATATTTACTATCGCACAGAAAAAGTGTGCTAAGCCTTGTTCTGTATAACTAAATATACTGATGACATTTGAACAACTCTGTAGTATTCAGTGCATATTCAACTTTCCCTGTTTGTCCTCCAAATAGCTTTTTGTAGTTAATTTAAAAAAAACCAGGGTATTATTCCATTGCTTGTGTGTGTGTATAATGGGCACACGCCCATTTGGACATAGTTCTGTAAATAGTGTCACCGTGAGCATTGGGGTGCATGTATCTTTTTGGATTAGAGTTCTAAATTTTTCAAGTTAGTTGTCGTCTTATTACTGCCCCACCTGAAAGTAAAAAGACTTTGCTCTGTATTTTTCTCCTAAAATTTTTATAGTTCAGAATTTTACAGTTTAGGTTTATGAATCACTTGAGTTAATTTTTCTAATGGGGCAAAGTGTGGATTGAGATTATTATTATTTTTTTTTGCATGTGGGTGTGTGTAGTTGTTCCAGCAATGTTTTTTGAAAAGACATCTTTCCTCATAGAATTGCCTTTGTACCTTTGCTGAAAGCCACTTGATCATGTATGTGTGGGTCTGTTCCTGGATTCTGGATTCTGTCAAATTGGTCTATCTTTCATTTTTCTTTTACCACACTGTTGATTACTGTATCTATATAGTAAGTCTTGAAATCAGGTAGTATGAGTTCTCTAATTGAGTTATTTTTCAGAATTATCTTTGAGTATTCTAGTTGCTTTGCCTTTCCAAGTATGTTTTATTTACTTATTTTAATTTATTTTTTGGCTACACTTCAAAGCTTGTGGGACCCTACTTCCCTGACCAGGGATTGAATCTGGTCCCTTGACAGTGAAAGCGTGGAGTCCTAACCATTGGATCTCCAGGGAATTCCCCCCCAAGTATATTTTAGAATCATCTTGTTTAGAAGAATCCCGCCAGGATTTTTGATTGGCCCTGTATTTAATCTGTAAATCACTTAGGGTAAAATTGACAGCTTAGTCATATTGAGCCATGAACATGATTTATGATGTTCTATTTATTTCTACTTTTTTTTTTTTTTTTAGTTTTTTTGTTAGTGTTTTGTAGATTTTAGTCATTGGATCTTGCGTGTTTTTAAAATAAGATTAATGTGTATTTCATATTTTCTGGTGCTGTTGTGAATGATGCTTTTAAAATTTCAATTTCCTCTTGTTCATTGCTAGTCTGTAGAAATAGGATTGAATTTTTTATGCTGACCTTTTCTTTTGTCTTACAAACTTCTCTGGTGGCTCAGATGGTAAAGTGTCTGTCTACAATGCAGGAGACCCGGGTTCAATCCCTGGGTTGGGAACATCCCCTGGAGAAGGAAATGGCAATCCACTCCAGTACTTTATTGCCTGGAAAATCCCTTGGACGGAGGAGCCTGGGGCTGCAGTCCTTGGGGTCACAGAGAGTTGGACACGACTGAGCGACTTCACTTTCCTTTCCTTTGTCTTACAAATTTGCTAAACTTTCGTGGGCTCTTGTTCGTAGACAGTAATGTCATTGGTGCATAGAGGAAGTTTGATTTCTTCTTTGCAGTCTATATGCCTTTTATTTCTTTTTCTTTATTGAACTAGCTAGGACCTAAGTGGACCTTTTCCTGATGTTAAGGGGAAAACATTCGTCTTTACCATTAACATGATGTTCTTTATAGTTTTTGTTTTTGTAGTTGTAAAGGTGTTCTTTATCAAGTTGATAAAGTTCTGTTTCTAGTTTGCTGAGTTTTCATCATGAATGGGTACTGAATTTTGTCACAGGCTTCTGCATCTGTTGAGGTGATCATATATTTTTTCTATTTTAATCAGTAGTTATGGTGAATTACACTGGCCTTGTATTCTTTTGATAATCCTCAGTCATGATGTATTTTTATATATTGTTGGATTCAATTTGCTACTGAATCTTTTTTATTTTCTTTATTTGTTCCTTTAAAAAGTTCTTGGTCATATGTGTAATACTCATATCATAGTTGTTAAAGTCCTAGCTCATTAATTCCATTATTTGTTTCTATAGGGCTTTTTTTTTTTTTTTTTTGGGTCACATCTTGGTAATTTCTTGTTAGATCCTAGAAATGTGAATTTTAATTTGTTTATTGCTGTTGGTTGGTCCAAGGTAGATCAACCCTAGCTGTATCCTTCTATTCTAAGACTTGTTTCTCCCCATTATTAAGGCATGAAGCCACCATAGTTTTCATTGAAGAATGGTATGCTCTCTGTTCTCGCTGCTCTGGTCTCTCCCAGCCCTGTGTGAGCTCTGGGGTTAAGTAGCATATGGTCCTTGGGTCATTCTTTGCCTGCCCTTGTAGATTGACAGTATGCACACACAGCTTATTAGTTATTAGATTCAAGCAGGCCTCTGTGCTGATTTCTGGAGATCCTTCTTCATGCAACTCCCTCTTTCCTAGTACTCTGGTTTTTAGGTTCCTGAGCCTTCTCTTGCTCTTGGACTTCCTACTTCACAAGCCTGCCTTGCTCTGTTTGGGCTCCTCAAAGCACATGGCCCAGGATGTGCCTCCAGGCTGAGAAAGCTGGTGCGTGTGTGGAGCTCACCTCTTCCCCGTCCTGTGCTGCTGGTGGTCCAGTGACTAAAAGGTGTTGCCATTTTGCCGTCCATGTTTTTGGTTGTTGGTGGGGGGTGGGAGCAGGAAGGAGTCTGGATCCAGGTACTCCATCATGGTTGGAAATTGAAATCCTTTGAAAGAGTATAATTTATTGATGATGCTTAAAAATCTCCTTAGAGGAGTCTTCAAGTCTTTGTGGATGTAAATATCAAAGAAATGTTTGTTAAATGTCTATGTAGCTAGCCTTTACTCTGTAGGGAATACAGAAGAAGTCATGTCCATCTGTTTGCGACCCCATGGACTATAGCCTGCCAGGCTCCTCTGTCCATGGGATTTCCCAGGCAAGAATATTGGAGTGGGTTGCCATTCTCTTCTCCAGGGGATCTTCCTGACCCAGGGATTGAACCTGGGTCTCCTGCTTGGCAAGCAGATTCTTTACTACCTCTGTAGTATATACGTGAGATTAATCAAATATGTGAAATGCTCTAGTGATGAGCAGAAAAGTGCTCTGATACTTTCATATAACGATTCTTTCCTTTACATCTTTGTTTCTTAACCTGTATTTATAATTTCCTTCTATGGCACAGGATGAAATGAGTCACTGGGTGGAGTATTGGCTCTTTCAGATGTGTTTGGGGACTTATTTGCTCTGTGGCTTTAGGTAAATTATCTCTGAAAGTCAGCATTCTCTTTGTAAAATAGGCATGTGACATACCTTGTAGGGTTGTTTGTTAATTTATTCAGCACATATTTGGGTGCCTTCTGTCGTCAAGCACTGTTCTAGCTGATGGGATTTCGGAGACAAAAGGCAGTTGCTGCCATCAAGGGGCTGACATCTTAGCGAGAGAAGCAGAACATAAACAGGTAGAAGGCCGCGGGTGACAGTTGTGGGAAGACGATGAAGAGTATTCAAAACATTGGGAGAGGATGTCAACTTCCTGAGATGAGGCTCCTGAGAGAGACCTGAGCAAAGTGCGAGAGCAGACCTGAAGGGCTCTGGATGTTCCATGTGGAAGGAGCATCGGGGCAAAGACCCTGAGGTGAGAGTGCCAACAGGGAGGCAGAGGCGAAGGAGGGGGCGGGGGACAAGGACAGTGTATATGCAGGCAGCTGTCGCTGTTGGTTACTCGCTGCGTTGTGTCCCATTCTTCCCCATAGACTCTCCAGATTCCTGTGGCCCTGGAATTCTCCAGGCAAGAATACCGGAGTGGGTTGCCATTTTCTTCTCCAGGGGATCTTTCTGACCCAGGGATTAAGCTTTGTCTGTTTCCCTGGGAGGCTGGGTTAAGCAAGATCAGTTCAGTTCAGTCGCTCAGTCGTGTCCGACTCTTTGAGACCCCATGAATCGCAGCACGCCAGGCCTCCCTGTCCATCACCAACTCCTGGGGTTCACCCAAACTCATGTCCATCAAGTCGGTCATGCCATCCCGCCATCTCATTCTCTGTCGTTCCCTTCTCCTGCCCCCAATCCCTCCCAGCATCATAGTCTTTTCCAATGAGTCAGCCCTTCGCATGAAGTGGCCAAAGTATTGGAGTTTTAGTTTAGCATCAGTCCTTCCAAAGAAATCCCAGGGCTGATCTCCTTTAGAATGGACTGGTTGGATCTCCTTACAGTCCAAGGGACTCTCAAGAGTCTTCTCCAACACCACAGTTCAAAAGCATCAATTCTTCGGTGCTCAGCTTTCTTCACAGTCAAACTCTCACATCCATACAGGCCACTGGAAAAACCATAGCCTTGACTAGATGGACCTTAGTCTATCTAGGTTGGTCATAACTTGCCTTCCAAGGAGTAAGCGTCTTTTACTTTCATGGCTGCAGTCAATATCTGCAGTGAGTTTGGAGCCCCAAAAAATAGTCTGACACTGTTTCCCCATCTATTTCCCATGAAGCGATGGGAACAGATGCCATGATCTTCGTTTTCTGAATGTTGAGCTTTAAGCCAACTTTTTCACTCACCTCTCACTTTCATCAAGAGGCTTTTTAGTTCCTCTTCACTTTCTGCCATAAAGGGTGGTGTCATTTGCATATCTGAGGTTCTTGATATTTCTCCCAGCAATCTTGATTCCAGCTTGTGTTTCTTCCAGCCCAACGTTTCTCATGATGTACTCTGCATAGAAGTTAAATAAGCAGGGTGACAATATACAGCCTTGACATACTCCTTTTCCTATTTGGAACCAGTGTGTTGTTCCATGTCCAGTTCTAACGGTTGCTTCCTGACCCGAGAAACCAAAATATAGGTTTCTCAAGAGGCAGGTCAGGTGGTCTGGAATTCCCGTCTCTTTCAGAATTTTCCACAGTTTATTGTGATCCACATAGTCAAAGGCATTGGCATAGTAAATAAAGCAGAAAAAAAGGTTTTTCTGGAGCTCTTGCTTTTTCGATGATCCAGCGGATGGTGGCAATTTGATCTCTGGTCCCTCTGCCTTTTCTAAAACCAACTTGGAACATCTGGAAGTTCACAGTTCACATACTGCTGAAGCCTGGCTTGGAGAATTTTGAGCATTACTTTACTAGCATGTGAGATTAGTGCAATTGTGCGGTAGTTTGAGCATTCTTTGGCATTGCCTTTCTTTGGGATTGGAATGAAAACTGACCTTTTCCAGTCCTGTGGCCACTGCTGAGTTTTCTGACATATTGAGTGGAGCACTTTCACAGCATCATCTATTAGGATTTGAAATAGCTCAACTGGAATTCCATCACCTCCACTAGCTTTGTTTGTAGTGATGCTTTCTGAGGCCCACTTGACTTCACATTCCAGAATGTCTGGCTCTAGGTGAGTGATCACACCATTGTGATTATTTTGGTCGTGAAGATCTTTTTTGTACAGTTCTTCTGTGTATTCTTGCCACCTCTTCTTAATATCTTCTGCTTCTGTTAGGTCCAGACCATTTCTGTCCTTTATCGAGCCCATCTTTGCATGAAATGTTCCCTTGGTATCTCTGATTTTCTTGAAGAGATCTCTAGTCTTTCCCATTCTCTTGTTTTCCTCTATTTCTTTGCACTGATAGCTGAGGAAGGCTTTCATATGTCTCCTTGCTATTCTTTGGAACTCTGCATTCAGATGCTTGTATGTTTCCTCTTCTCCTTTGTTTTCACTTCTCTTCTTTTCACAGCTATTTGTAAGGCCTCCCCAGACAGCCATTTTGCTTTTTTGCATTTCTTTTCCATGGGGATGGTCTTGATCCCTGTCTCCTGTACAGTGTCACGAACCTCCATCCATAGTTCATCAGGCACTCTGTCTATCAGATCTAGTCCCTTAAATCTATTTCTCACTTCCAGTGTATAATCATAAGGGATTTGATTTAGGTCATACCTGAATGGTCTAGTGGTTTTCCCTACTTTCTTCAATTTAAGTCTGAATTTGGCAGTAAGAACTTGATGATCTGAGCCACAGTCAGCTCCCGGTCTTGTTTTGCTGACTGTATAGAGCTTTTCCATCTTTGGCTGCAAAGAACGTAATCAGTCTGATTTCGGTGTTGACCATCTGGTGATGTCCATGTGTAGAGTCTTCTCTTGTGTTGTTGGAAAAGGGTGTTTGCTATGACCAGTGCATTCTCTTGGCAAAACTCTATTAGCCTTTGCCCTGCTTCATTCCATATTCCAAGGCCAAATTTGCCTGTTAGCCCAGGTGTTTCTGTACTTCCTACTTTTGCATTCCAGTCTCCTATAATGAAAAAGACATCTTCTTTGGGTGTTAGTTCTCAAAGGTCTTGTAGGTCTTCATAGAACCGTTCAACTTCAGCTTCTTCAGCATTACTGGTAGGGGCATAGACTTGGATTACTGTGATAATTAATGGGTTGCTTTGGAAATGAACAGAGATCATTCTGTTGTTTTTGAGATTGCATCCAAGTACTGCATTTTGGATTCTTGTTGACCATGATGGCTACTCCATTTCTCTCTAGGGATTCCTGCCCACAGTAGTAGATATAATGGTCGTCTGAGTTAAATTCACCCATTCCAGTCCATCTTAGTTCGCTGATTCTTAGAATGTTGACGTTTACTCTTGCCATCTCCTGTTTGACCGCTTCCAATTTGCCTTGATTCATGGACCTGACATTCCAGGTTCTTATGCAATATTGCTCTTTACAGCATTGGACTTTGCTTCTGTCACCAGTCATATCCACAACTGGGTATTGTTTTTGCTTTGGCTCCATCCCTTCATTCTTTCTGGAGTTATTTCTCCGCTGATCTCCAGTAGCATATTGGGCACCTACCGACCTGGGAAGTTCCTCTTTCAGTGTCCTATCATTTTGCCTTTTCATACTGTTCATGGGTTTCTCAAGGCAAGAATACTGAAGTGGTTTGCATTCCCGTCTCCAGTGGACCACATTCTGTCAGACCTCTCCACCATGACCCATCTGTCTTGGGTGGCCCCACAATGCCATGGCTTGGTTTCATTGAGTTAGACAAGGGTGTGGTCCTAGTGTGATTAGATTGACTAGTTTTCTGTGAGTATGGTTTCAGTGTGTCTGCACTCTGATGCCTCTCACAATACCTACCATCTTACTTGGGTTTCTCTGACGAGGGCTATCTCCTCACAGCTGCCCCGCCTGACCTTGGAGGTGGAGTTGTTCCTCTTGGCGCGGTGACCTAAAACACCTTGTATATTTGTGCCCAAGGGAGTTAAGACTCCAAATCTGTTGAAAACTTTTTTCCTCTGAGCGTGATAAAAGTGTTATCAGTGAAATCTGTTGTTCATTTTCAGTCTCAAAGGATATCAGTTCTGTTCAGTACTCAGTCGTGTCTGCCTCTTTTCGACCCCATGGACTGCAGCACTCCAGGCCACCCTGTCCATCACCAACTCCCAGAGCTTGCTCAAACTCATATCCATCAAATTTGTGATGCCATCCAACCATCTCATCCTCTGTCAGCTCCTCTCCTCCTGCCCTCAATCTTTCCCAGCATCATGGTCTTTTCCAGTGAGTCAGTTCTTCATATCTGGTGGCCAAAGTATTGGAGTTTCAGTTTCAACATCAGTCCTTATTCAGGACTGATTTCCTTTAGGATGGACTGGTTGGATCTCCTTGCAGTCGAAGGGACTCTCAAGAGTCTAATCCAATACCACGGTTCCAAATCATCAGTTCTCTGTGCTCAACTTTCTTTATAGTCCAACTTTCACATCCATTCATGACCACTGGAAAAACCTTAGCCTTGACTAAATGGACCTTTGTTGGCAAAGTAATGTCTCTGCTTTATAATATGCTGCCTAGGTTGGTCATAGCTTTTCTTCCAAGGAGTAAACATATTTTAATTTCATGGCTGCAGTCACCATCTGCAGTGATTTGGAGCCCCCCAAAATAAAGTCTGTCACTGTTTCCATTGTTTCCCCATCTTTTTGCCATGAAGTGATGGGACCAGATGCCATGATCTTCCTGTTTTGAATGTTGAGTTTTAAGCCAGCTTTTTCACTCTCTTTCACTTTCATCAAGAGGCTCTTCAGTTGTTCTTCGCTTTCTGCCATAAGGGTGGTGGTGTCTGCATATTTGGGGTTACTGATATTTCTCCTGGCAGTCTTGATTCTAGCTTGTGTTTCATCCAGCCTGACACTTCGCTGATGTACTCTGCATATAAGTTAAATAAGCAGGGTGACAATATATAGCCTTAATGTACTCCTTTTCCTATTTGAAACCAGTCTGTTGGTCCATGTCCAGTTCTAACTGTTGCTTCTTGACCTGCATACAGATTTCTCAGGAGGCAGGTAAGGTGTCTGGTATTCCCACGTCTTGAAGAATTTTCCACAGTTGTGATCCACACATCAAAGGCTTTGGCATTGTCAATAAAACAGGAGTAGATGTTTTTCTGGAACTCTCTTGCTTTTTCAATGATCCAAGGGATGTTGGCAATTTGATCTCTGGTTCCTTTGCCTTTTTAAAATCTAGCTTGAACATCTGGAAGTTCACAGGTTCACATACTGTTGAAGACTGGCTTGGAGAATTTTGAGCATTACTTTGCTAGTGTGTGAGATGAATGCAATTGTGCGGTAGTTTGAATGTTCTTTGGCATTGCCTTTCTTTGTGATTGGAATGAAAACTGACATTTTCCAGTCCTGTGGCCACTGCTGAGTTTTCCAAATTTGCTGGCATATTGAGTGGAGCACTTTCACAGCATCATCTATTAGGATTTGAAATAGCTCAACTGGAATTCCATCACCTCCACTAGCTTTGTTTGTAGTGATGCTTCCTAAGGCCCACTTGACTTGCATTCCAGGATGTCTGGCTCTAGGTGAGTGATCACAGCATTGTGGTTATCTGTGTCATGAAGATCTTTCTTGTACAGTTCTTCTGTGTATCCTTGCCACCTTTCCTTAGTATCTCTGCCTCTGTCAGGTCTGTACCACTTCTGTCCTTTATTGTGCCCATCTATCAGTGATCTTTAAATGTAATGCAGGGGTATATCGGGGCGTCCCTGATGGCTCAGATGGTAAAGAACCTGCCTGCAATGAGGGAGACCAGGGTTCTATCCCTGGGTTGGGAAGATCCCGGGGAGGAGGACATGGCAACCCAGTCCAGTACTCTTGCCTGAAGAATCCCAATGGATAGAGGAGCCTGTTGGACTACAGTCCATGGATTTGCAAAGAGTTGGACATTTCTGAGCGACTAAACACACACACACACACACACACACACACAGGGTCTTCTGTGTATCCTTGCCACCTTTCCTTAGTATCTCTGCCTCTGTCAGGTCTGTACCACTTCTGTCCTTTATTGTGCCCATCTATCAGTGATCTTTAAATGTAATGCAGGGGTATATCGGGGCGTCCCTGATGGCTCAGATGGTAAAGAACCTGCCTGCAATGAGGGAGACCAGGGTTCTATCCCTGGGTTGGGAAGATCCCGGGGAGGAGGACATGGCAACCCAGTCCAGTACTCTTGCCTGAAGAATCCCAATGGATAGAGGAGCCTGTTGGACTACAGTCCATGGATTTGCAAAGAGTTGGACATTTCTGAGCGACTAAACACACACACACACACACACACACACACAGGGGTGTATTGCATGTAATTTTTACACACAAGATATTTTGGAAGGAATTTATCACAGAGTGTTAACTGTAGTTTTGTTTGCGGAGTGAGATGATTTTAGAATTTTTTTTTAACCTCCTAAATGCTTGCTATATCTGTATCTATCTGTGTATATGTTTTAATTTTTCATTTTCAAACAGAGGTAATGCTTGGGAGCATCTGCTCGGTTGGTGAGTCTCTGGGCTGATGCGGCTTCATTTGTTTGTGGTTGTTCACACTGTGTCTTCCACAGATGGGTCTGTGACTGTGGTCTGTTGTCTTGAAACTTTGAGCCGTTGATCTCCAGCGGGGAAGTCAGGGGAGAGTGTGGGTGGTTTTGATAGACGAGTTCACAACCAAGCTGGTTGTGGCACCAGTTGTTCAAAGGGGACGTTGTGTTGTGTTCGTATTGTGGTGGGCAGATCACTTCAGGTAAATTGAGTCAAGCGTGAATAATTTTTTTTTCCTTAGATCTGAATTATAACTTCATGTGCTAGCTTAGATCATTAGAAGCGTTCCTTTCCTCAGGTGTTAACAGTGTCAAAGGTGACAGGGAGTTTTTGTAGATTTGACATTTCTGTAGTTGATGAATCGCTTCTGAAAACACAGCAGTATAGTTGGAAATATGTCTGTAAATCAATCCGTGTACCTGGTGTTGCCTGTTGAGTTCTGCCCTGTTTAAGGTAGGAGAAGAGAGACTCATTGTGGCATTGCGCGGGAATCATTTCTTTTACCTTTATGATCTGTCTGGAGGACAGCGGTTTTTTTTTAAACCTTGCATTCTTTGTGCACAGAGAGGCTGGGCTCAGAATACAAAGGAACTCTGCTTGTGGCTTTGCACTTTGGGAATTACTTAGGAGGAAGACGTGACAGCTTGAGTTTGAGAAGCAGAGTTCTAATTGTTCACTTGGTCACATGCAGCCTTGGGGCCTGGCCGAGGTGCTTTCTGCCTTTGAGGATTAAGGATGTATATGGGTCAGTGGACAGGAATGACCAAAAGGTTTTGCCTGGGTCCTCCTGCTGAACGAGTGCTGTATGCGTGCTTAGAACAGAAGCTAGTGTGTGTTTAAAGGACCTTTTCATTCTAGAGAGATCTTTTGCTAAAGATCAGGCCATTTCCCAAGAAGTGTCTTCTAAAAAGTGAAGTCACTAAAGGGGAGAAGAAACTGGTAGTGGATGCCTGCATATATGTTATTGTGTGTTGATTTACATTCTCTCAATTCTTGACGGTAATCCTGTAAGATAGGTTTTATCCTCCCTGCCTTTTTGATGAGAAAAGTATGGTTCAGAGCTTTGACTTTGCCTCTCTCAGGTTAATGGACTATAATTTTCATCCAGGGCTTTGTGACTATAAACATACTCTAGTTTTTATTATATACGGCATAAGTCACATTTTTTATTCATTCTGATATAATTATACCCAACACAGCCGGCTTAAAATTCCAGCTTATTCTTGTTGTAAATAGAAATCATTGTGGTCTGCCTTTCAAGTTTTCCTAGAATTCCTAAAAGCATGCTGGGCTTCCATGTTTGTACCTTGAAAGTAGCAGAAACTTGCCTGAAGAATTGTGTTTTACTTCAGATGCAGGGGCTTTGCGATCAGCATTAATAATTAACATTTACATACTCTTTCACGACTTCAAAGTATTTTACAAACAGTTAATTAGTTCATGTTTAACCTATATTGGAAGTTGAAAGACCAGTTTTTTAGGTTCATTTTAGCAGTCCTGAAATGTTAGGAACATAAGCCTTCAGTAAGAAAAATGTAGGTACGAACTGTGAAATGTTAAGCATCTCTTCCAAGTCCCTTAGTTTTGCGCCCAGCTTAGCTCACACCAGGAGTGTTTTTCGGGGGTGGTACGCACGTCTTTTGCTTAATGCCAGGGGATGGAATTATGTGGACTGTAAGGTACAGGGCGCAAAGATGTGAATGATTCCATGAACTGTGGTACGGCTTTCTTTCCAGTCCCTTGATTCCTGTGGGGTTTTGAAGTGATTGCGAAGTGACTGGCACGGAGACTCTGGCAGGTGAACAGAGTCATTATGCATGCTAATTTCTGGGAAAAAATCTTTTCCTTTTCACTCCTGGCTTAGGAGATAATAACTCTGTAACTAAATACCTTGCTAGTTTCCTCGCTTGTCACCTGATTCCTTCTCCTCCCCCAATAAAATGGCATTTAACCTGGCAAGATTGTGTAGCTGCAGAAAGATTGGAAAGGAAGATGATAGTCAGCTCAGCTGTGTTTCTGTCACCTAACTAGCTGTGTGTGTGACCTTGAGCTGGTTACCGCTCTTCTTCTGCCCTTGAATTCTTTTGTTCTGTGAATAATGTGTTGAAATCAACTTTCATTGAGTCCTCGCAGGGTGACTGGCAGGATGCTACAAAACTTACGCTCTTGGACATGAAATGGAACAGGTGGTATTTTCACATCAGTGAAGATTCTTCAAAGTTGCGGTGACTTCATCCTTCCTACTTCGGTTTAGATAATTTTCTTACTATTGTTGCCAACCACCCTGCTGTACTTTAAATATCTCCCTTCCACCGCCCTTTTTCTAATACAGAACAATAAACAGAACCCTTTGGTAAATATTGTGTCTGCGTTATTTCCTTAAGACAGGCATCCAATTTCCTTGTCATCATTGCTTTATAGCCCTGTCAGTCAGAGGAACCTGTTGATGAATCTTTGTTGAGCTGATCTTGCCCGAGAAACCTTAGTCTGTGATGACAGAAAGGAGAAGGATTCTGAGAGCTTGGCGTATATACTTAATAACATTTTTATTATGGATGGGAATCTGTCCTTTTAATGGGGCTAGGTAGGAATGGCCCTGAATTTTTTACTCTGTCAAATCATGTTGTTTTTCAAATCTTTTTTTCCACTGCCCTTTCCCTTCACTGAAAACTTATAAGTGAAATGAGTTGGCTTTTGAACCTTTTTATAATGTTAAATACACCCAGGTTTAAGCTTTTCATCCTGTTTTACCTACATTTTTGGTAACCTGGAAGGAATGTTTGTTATACTGCTGAACCTTAAATAATAGTACTGTGTTGTGAACTTTGAGCAATTGAGATGGACTTATAAATGTTGTCACCCACAATTTTATTTTAGAAGATGCCTGTAGGGCAACACGTTAATTAATACTCTTTTGAAAAAGGACTCTTTTTGGGCCAAGTTGTGTATAAATTGGGCTTCACCGGTGGCTCAGATGGTAAAGAAACCGCTTGTAATGCCAGAGACACAGATTCGATCCCTGGGTTGGAAAGATTCCCCTGGAGAAGGTACTGGCTGCCTGCTCCAGTATTCTTGCCTGGAGAATCCCATGAACAGAGGAGCCTGGTGAGCTTCAGCCCACAGGGTCTCAGAGAGGCAGACCCAACTGAGCAACTAACACTTGTATAAATTAGACAAGATAGAAGTTTTGGAAACTTCAGGTGGTTATGGAAAAGACCCTGTTGCTGGCAAAGATTGGAGAAGGGGACAACAGAGGATGAGATGGCTGGATGGCATTACTGACTCATTGGACATGAGTTTGGGTAAACTCGGGGAGTTGGTGATGGACAGGGAGGCCTGGTGTGCTGTGGTCTATGTGATTGCAAAGAGTCAAGACGTGACTGAGCGACTGAACTGAACCTATGGCAAGTACATAAACTACAGAAATAAATGAAGTTTTCTAAGATACTGTGCCAGCAACTAGGTGAAAAGAATGTTCTTCCTGTTTTTTTGAGTATCTTGGATTGTACTGTTTTTGGTGTGTTCTTTAATTTTTACGTGTTTTCTTTGCCTGCTGTTTCCAGTTAGTTCAGTAGGATTCGTTGTCACATTGCTCACTGACTAGGTGGGGACAAGGTAAACCCACGTATCTGTATTTCCTCCTCAGTTATAAGGTTGGGGAGGACAGACTGTATCTGCTTTGTTCATTGCTGTATTCCCAGTACGTGGCATTGTTCATGACACATAGCAGTTAGTTACTCCTCACGACATATTTGGATGAATGGATGAGTTTGTAATACGACTATGTATTAATAACATGTTCTTATTATTGATACCGGGTTGGCGAAAAAGTTTGTT
This sequence comes from Aepyceros melampus, assembly GCA_006408695.1. NCBI lineage: Eukaryota > Metazoa > Chordata > Mammalia > Artiodactyla > Bovidae > Aepyceros > Aepyceros melampus. The sequence goes on from SJXQ01005251.1 coordinate 48,157, forward strand.
TGGATTTTCTCCTAAGATGGTATGAAAACCGAATGAACATTTTGGCCAACCCAATATTAATAAAATCTATTTTTTGAGGCTAATTGGACAGATTTTTTTTTTTTAATCCCAGCCTCAATTGTAGTTTGATTATGGTGAGTTAAATTAGCCTTTTGGGGGCAAGTGAAGGGCACCATGTTAAGTGGAAGATTGACCAGCGTTGTGACCTAGTCTGGCAGAAGTGTTTGCTCAGCTCTTCCTTGTTTTTTCTGTCGTTTTATATTTCAACCTGTTCTGCAGCTTCGTCACTGTCATATTAGTGCAGCTCGCACATGGGTGTTGGTGTGGGTTGCCTGCCTAAGTTTTAAAAAATGTGTTTAAAAATCATATTCAAAATAGAACAGTAGAATTGATCCCTGCGGGCCCATTACTCAGATTCTGGAGAATTAGTGAAATTTTGCCATTCTCTGCCACATCCCTTTTAAAATTACAGTCATATGGTGATATAATCCATATAGAATAAAACAATATGTTTACTCCAGTTGTTTTGAAAGTTCCTGCCAGACTTATTTTCTTAACAGTGAATTTTATGTCAGACTTTGACTCCAGTGTTTAATCTTGTAAACCATGAGATGTCTCTTAAGTCATGGCATGGTATGTTTCCAGGATACAGATCAGACGGCTTTAACTCAAAGCTAGTGAGTGCTGAGTAGGATTTTTTTTTTCCCTTTCAATAGAATCATTTCAGAAATAGGATCATAAACCTTCTATTAAGCACTTTTGTATGCAATCTGAGGTTTCTGTGAAATTAGACATGGAAAATTAAACAGAGCTGCACAAGTTACTGGTCTTTGCAGTTTTTGAGTTCTCCCTTAGGTTAGGGTTTTTTTTTTTTCCCTTCTTTGGATGACTGTTTCTCAAATACTAGTACAAGAATGTTACCATCTATACAAAATTATTGTTGGATTCATATCAGTAGTTTTTCACCACCCCCATTGAATTTAATGGTTCTTTTTTTCTTTTGAGAATCTATTTTTTCTTCCTAAAATGCATTCCTATTTATTTTGATTTTTTTGTGAAGGAAATACTTCCAGGTAATTGAATATCTTCATAAATTTAGTACTTCCTTAAGAATTCATTTGGCAGTGTACGTAAAGGTAGTGTTGATTTTAGAATTGCTTCCTAATTCAGATGTCATCTTAGAAGCTTTCATTTGAAGCCCGAGAACAATTGATCCACTGTTTTCCATTGTGCCTGTAAACGGAGAATTTTCTTTCCTGAGTCTAAATAAAAGTAATGATTTACCTGTGAGATACCTCCAGGACCCAAACAACCAAAGGAAACTCGGAGGAAAAATTGTCCCTTCCGTCTAGATGCTTGTGGAAATCTACAGAGGCCTGTTGCGGAAGACCACAGCTATCATTTAGCGGGAGTCTCTAATGAACTGGGTATCTTATGCTTATCAGTTCTCACCTCTGCAGGGTGTTTGTATGATTTTGCCAGAGAAGGAGATTGAGGTCCAAGGAGGGTAATAATAGGTATTGTATTACTAGGTATACTTAATCAGCAGACATTTAGGGTAACTTACTAGGTGCTGGGGGTCCAGGGATGATCAAAAATATAGAGACACCATTCCTGTTCTTAAAGTGCTCTTGATTTTGTTTTTTAATTAATGTGTGATAGCAACAATAATAGTAACAACTGCCATCATTTGTTACTGCTTTCTGTGTGCCAAGCTTAGTCCGCTGTGTTCCGTACAGCCTTATTTCATTTCAGTCCCCACAGCTCTGAGAGGTGGGGTCAGCTATACACAGTTAGTGGATGCGGAGACCTGAGGCTCAGAGGGGCTGGAGAGCTTGCTCAGGGCCTCACAGTGTGTGGCGGAATGAGGACTTAAATGCCGGTCTCTGACTTCAGGCCCAAGCTCTTCATGCATCAAGAACATTGCTACCAAGAGTTGAAATAAGTAATTATGTGAAAGGAACATCCACTGTGAGCTCTGATTTTGGCAGAACTTTGTGTGACTTTGACTTTGCCAGTAGATTTATTTTTAAAGTTCAGTTTCTGCATATAATCTCTTATTCTAGAAGTCATCAGAGTTTTCATGATTCACAAGATTTTTTGTTTTATTTTTACTAACAGCAGTAATGTACAGTCCCTGTAGAAATTCAGGAATTACCCATAAACAAAAAAGTACACATAAGAATAAATGACACTGCCTGGAAAATACTTTGGGTACAGCTGGTGTTTTTCTTCCCAAACTAAATTTGTAGAAGGTGTGTGTGCATTTGTGTATACCATATGTGATCTCATTTTATATGCTCTTATGTATAAACAGTTTATTAAGTATATTTCACAACTGTTACACAACGTCAAGTGAATATAATGGTATATAGTATTTCATTGTATGGGTTTAGATTTATCCTCAGATCACTCGTTACCTTTTTAACTTTTTTTTTCCATTTTTTGACCATGTCTCACGGCTCGTGGGATCTTAATTCCCTGATCAGGGACTGAATCCATGTCTTTGGCAGTGAGGGCCTGGAGCCCTAACCAGTGGATAGGAGGGAGTGCCCTCATTACTTTCTTAGGAGTGGTGTTTCTTTTCTTTCCCCTCCGCCCCTCCCTTTCCCCTTTATCCTGTTGTAAACACTGCTGTGATGAACAGCCATGTACATAATCTTTGTATTCTTGTTTACTTATTTCTCACAGAAGTGGAATTGCTAGAGCAAAGACTGTATGTTTCAACAGCTTTTAATAAATATTGTCTACAGAAAGCTTATTATCATTTACACTCCACTGGCAGAACACGAGTGCCTGTTTACCGTTTACTTCTCCATCTTTTTTTTCTTTTGCCTGCACTGTGTGACTTGCAGGATGTTAGTTTCCCCAAGCAGGGATTGAACCCAGAGATTGAAAGCGTGGAATCCTAACCACTAGGCCACCAGAGAACTCTCCATAATCTTAAAGTTGTTTTTTTTTTAATCCAGTGTTTAAAAGGAAGTTTTAAATGCCATAGTAAAATTACTAGTAGAATTACTGAAATATGGGCAACCAATTATAAGTAAAAGAACTCTGTATTTCTGAAACATAGAAAGAAGCTCGTGAAACATACTCCTTACTCTCTAAAGCATTGAGAGTTAATCTAAGGTTGGTTCTCGGTATTAAAAGGCCCATAAGGGAACTTTCAAATAAAGTCTCTGATGGTCATGATCTTTGGCAGCACCTTAATTAGCGGTCCTAATTAACTCCAGGAATGAGGTGCAGAAGTGTTTGAGATAAGATTTATAGAGATGATACAGAGTTAGGTACCCTTCTGCATACTACACAGAGAAGCAGGTGACAGAGGATGAGATGGTTGGGTGGCATCATTGCCTCAGTGGCCATGAGTTTGAGCAAACTCTGGGAGATAGTGAAGGACAGGGAAGCTTTCCTGTTCAGTCACTCAGTCGTGTCCAGGTCTTTGCAATGCCAGGCTTCCCTGTCCTTCACCATCTCCCGGAGTTTGCTCAGACTCATGGAGTGCTGCAGTCCTCGGAGCTGCAGAGAGTCTGACGTGACTGAGCGACTGAACAACAGCTGCACAAGGATCCATGGGAGAGGATCCGTGGCCATTCTGTTGCACATCCAAATGCGTATAAAAAGCTTTAAAAATCAATACTATGTCTAATCATGCACATGCAGAATTTGCATATGTGCCCCAAATCACAGTCATGTGTTGACATTGTGGTTTAACCAGGAAAATAAAAATCAAATTAAAAATTGATCCGTGCTCTTGACTTACTAATATGGCCACACAGTTTTCTATGAGACAGATGAGTTAACTGGTCTCACCTAAGATAGCAGTGATTTTTAATTAGGTAACGTTTGTCAGAATTTTCTGTACTATAGGTAGGAAGAATCAGTTGCATCGCAAGTTATAAGTCAGGTAGATTGTGTAAGTTGGTCTCCGGGCATTGTTGATACACCAAAGTGTGTCAGTTCTGTTGGGCATTCTTAGCAGTATTATGTGGCTGATCTTTAGCCTAGTCCTGGTTATAGAGAAAGATTTGCTGGTTGACTTAGTGGATAAATCATTCCTAGAAGAGTTGATTTATGATAGCTCTATAACATGTTGCCTGGAACCTGTAGATTGTTGTTCAGTTGCAGGAGAACAGCTGTGATCTTGGGAACACCCAGTTTTTTATGTAGCACACCTGATTCTTGAACTGTTCAGATTTCATCAATGTGTCTGAGTGTTTGGGTTTCATAGGAACCCTTTTAAGTGGAGTTTTGAGGACATCCTCTCCGCTGACCTGAATTTTCGGAGGGCTACTGCTTTGGAAATCTTTCGGGGTCAGAAGAGTTTTCACCTTCTTCTTTTCCCTGTTACAATCATGCTGCTTGGACTTGAGTCTTAAAAAGTGTGCCATCCTGCATTCACTGTTTTCTCCCCCTTGGCAACTTGAGTCACTTTAATCCTAGGTTTTTCTTGACGCACTGCCCTTTGGGAGATAAAAGGGGAGTAACAACGTTTAGCAGTTCAGGCGAGGACTAGGATCTCAGCCTGTAACATTTCAGAGGATTTGCCCCTTGAGTCTGGGTTACTTTTTCTTTCTTGGCCTGTGGTTTGGGGCGTTAACCTAAAAGGCCTGGTAATACAGCAGTGCTAGGAGTTATGTGTTTCTCTGCAGTTGTTCTTGGACACATGGCAAGATTACTGGGGAACAAAGTAATAAGATAATAGACATGATATAAATAAACTTATTTACCAAACAGAAGCAGACTCAGACTTCGAGAACAAGCTTATGGTAGCTGGGAGGAAGGGATAGTTAGGGAGTTTGGGGTAGACACATGCACATTGCTCTATTTAAAATGGATGACCAGCAGGGACCTGCTGTCTAGCACAGGGAACTCTACTCAGTGTTATGTGGCAGCCTGGATGGGAGGGGAATTTGGGGGAAGAATGCGTACATGTATATGTATGGCTGAGTCCCTTTGCTGTCCACCTAAAACTATTACATTGTTGATTGGCTGTACTCCAATACAAAATAAATAAAATTTTAAGATTAAAAATGAACAAAGTAATAAGATAATAGACATGATATAAATAAACTTATTTACCAAACAGAAGCAGACTCAGACTTCGAGAACAAGCTTATGGTAGCTGGGAGGAAGGGATAGTTAGGGAGTTTGGGGTAGACACATGCACATTGCTCTATTTAAAATGGATGACCAGCAGGGACCTGCTGTCTAGCACAGGGAACTCTACTCAGTGTTATGTGGCAGCCTGGATGGGAGGGGAATTTGGGGGAAGAATGCGTACATGTATATGTATGGCTGAGTCCCTTTGCTGTCCACCTAAAACTATTACATTGTTGATTGGCTGTACTCCAATACAAAATAAATAAAATTTTAAGATTAAAAAAGTATTAGCAGAATGTAATGTGAGAGTAATATAAAATTAGTAAGAAAGTAAGGATGTCAGATACAAAATTTGAGAACCAAAACTGTTGGACTGTGATCTGCTGCTGCTGCTGCTGCTAAGTCGCTTCAGTCGTGTCCGATTCTGTGCGACCCCATAGACGGCAGCCCACCAGGCTCCCCCGTCCCTGGGATTCTCTAGGCAAAAACTCTGGAGTGGGGTGCCATTGCCTTCTCCGGGACTGTGACATAGGTAAAGGTAAATTTTGATGCAGAGCATTCCGTAGTGAGAAAAACTTGATTGTTAGTGGACAGGCAGGAGATTCGGATTCAGTAGATGTGGGTTCTAGACTGTTTTTTACTGACAGCCTGGGGCAAGTCACTTAGGCACACCCCTTCCCGTCCTGATTTCTGCCATTAAAAGTGAAGTGCGTTCATTTTTGCTTTTTAGTTTATATTCTTTTTTCAAAAGGTATTCTTAATCCCTCAGGATTCCTTAGAGTTATATCAGGGGTCCAAGTAGGGCTGGGGCGGCCATGAGAAAGAGATCAAATTGTTCCCTGTAGAGTAACTCCACTTGAAAAAATTTTACTTTTGTGGGTTTCTTCTGATAATTCCTTTGAAGAAAGTCCCATTGCCAAAATCAGTTTGGAAACATCTAGACTGACACATCTTGAGCATGCCTTTGGATGCTAAGAAGTGGTGTTTCTGAACACTGCACAGTCTCTTCTTGGTGTGACTCTCTCAGAGGTAGGGAGATACTGGTTCCAGTTCAGTTGTGAAGTCACTGTGCAGAACGGTGGATGAAAGTGTGCTCTTTGACTGTCTGCTCTGATGCCCCTTGTATGTGAGAGGCTTCTCAACTACACAATTAGAAATCAAAAGTGCTCTTACCTCTCCTAGCTTGGAGAATCTTAATAAAATGGTAAAGAAAACCATATTCCGTGCTTATCAAAACACTTATACTGCCTGCCACTTCTTGGAGCATCTGCCTTATAGCGTTTCATATAGGTTGTCTCCTTTAACCCTGGGATGGCCCTGTGATGCAGCTGGTGTTAACTGTGCTGTCGGTGTGGACCATCCAGCTTCACGGAGATCGTGTGGCTTGGCCGAGCTTCCGCAGTTAGCAACGGGGAGAGTTGGGGTTTGAAAGTAGGATTGTGCTTCTAAAATGTGTGCACGCGTTGTTGTTAGCTTGCCTCTCCTACATTTAGAGTAGACTTGTAGCCGAAGAAATTATAGCCCCATGACTACTCATGGTTACTCATTAATGAAACCATGCAATATAAGTAGTTGGCAGCTTTCATTGTTTTTGTTTGTTTTTGCCTCGCCATGTGACTTGTGGGATCTCAGCTCTCTGTCCAAGGGTTGAACCTGGTCCACGGCAGTGAATGCTTTGAAGTCACGAGCACTAGATCACTGGGAGCTCCCTTGCTGCTCTTAACCTGCTTTGGATTATGCCAAGGACTCTTTAATCAGAGGGCAGGAATGGTTTGATCAGACTGAATATATATATTCCTTATCTGTTATCTCCTTCCAAACAAGAAATGAGACGTTTATCAGATCAGAGCAGGATGAAATAGTCTGTATGAAAGTTTGGAAATGATTCCTGAAAGAATGATAGATGTGAAGACACAGAATTCTGCAGTAGGTGATGCTGAATTCTTTTATAGATTACATGATTTCATAATCAGTGTGAGATCCATGATATCCATAAAGCTAGGGAAATTTGTTGATAACTTTGATGCCTCGAGAACAAGTTTACTGTGATATTACCTAATTGCAAAGAAACTAGGCATTTTTTTTTTTCCCCTTCAAAATGTAATAATCGATTCTTGAGCATTGTAGAGACACCACCTTGTGATGCTGCTCACCACGCTTTCTAGTTCTTCCTTACTCCTGTGAAGAGATGCATCACCCAGTCTCTCTCAAGTCCACCCATGTCCTGCTGTAAGCAGTGACATTGAGCAGAAATGACACGTCACCTTTGGACGAAAGCATTTACAAGCTGATGTGAAATCCTCTCTCTTTCCCTGCTGTTGGGATCCCACCACGTGGCTAGTGCAGAGGGAATGCTGAGTTGAGAAGGCAGTCTAGAGAATTTCCTGGGACCCCTGCTGATGAGCGAGAAAGGAACGTTGGGTCCCGCCTCCGCCGCCGTCTGGTTGTCTGCGCACTGTAACCTAGCCTGTGCTGATGCTCCTGCCTGCGGGCCACCACGTGCATTGCCAGTGCTGACTGGGGGAGAGGAGTGCTGGGGAGAGGGGCTGACGGAGGGCAGAGCCAAGTCTACTGCGGGTGTAGACGCAACAGCCAAGTTGCTCTTTCAGCTGTCAGCCATTGTGTGTTTTGTCAGTTCAATTCTTCCAGAAGTACAGCTTCGGTCCTGTCACTGCCCTGCTTGAAAACATCAATAGTTCCCCAGTGCCCACAGAATAAAGCCTCAGCCTGCCCACCACACGCTTTGAACCTGTTCTTCTGCCGTGTTGAGCTGGACATGCCTTTGCCCTTTCTGGCGTTTGAAAAGCCCTCGCTGGCCACTCTGCATGCCTGTGCTGAGATCTGACTCTGGGAGCACACGGAACATTCCTTACCATCTCCGCATGTCCAGATTTGACTCGGCTTTTATATGAGCCTTGAAGGATATTTCCTATTGAAACCCTGCTTTATTCTTAGTAGTGGTACAGAGTTTCTCTTTCTGACTTCTCAAGCCTTTCTGGCACACCACTTTCTGTCCTGTGTTGTAAATTTTTACGCTGTGTCTCATTCCCTTTCCTGGGGGTTATGTCACACTTTTCCCTAGCTCCTAGCACAGGGCAGGCACTCAGTAATATTTACCAAGTGAGTGGTTATTAGAGGGTGATTGTGTTGAAAAGTCTATTAATGATTAATTTGCTTTTGTTTGACAAGTGGTGTTATTGTTAGGTACTTTGCCTTCTTTGCTTGCACTTTCTGCCTCCTGGCTTCTGGGGTTAAGTAGTAGGACCTTATGTGGCAATGGCATTACAAAAAGAAAAGCATATCTACAATGCTGTATCCTGGAACACGCTGGCACACTGAGTCGTCTTTGCCACTGTATAAGGCCTGTCTTGTGTTTTCTTAAAGAGTTACCTTAGCGCTTCTTGATGTGACATGTGGGATAATTCTAGGGCATAAGAATGTGTCGCTCAAATGTTTTAACCACTTCATACTTTTTTGTCTTGATGTTTTGCTGTCTCTATTGACAATCGCCTGAAAAACATGCGCCACTGAGTCAGAATTTTGACATGGGTGGTGAAAAAGGCCCATATCCTCCTCTGGTTTGGCTGTTAGCTAACTGTGGTGGTTTTGGTCATGAACTTGGTATCCACATAACAGGTGGGCTAGACAAGACTGTGATTCTTTTTGTGATTTTGCAGAGGACCAAGTACTTTGAATTCTGATCTGGTGTGGATGCAAGAATTGGAGACAGCGTCCTGCTAGAGCTGGGGAGGATGAAGGAGCCTGTGGATTTATGGATTTATTGAGTGCTTACTCTGTTCTGGATGCTCTCTTCACTGTCTTGTGAGGGAGTTTTTATTTCCGTGTTTCAGTTAAGGAATTTGAGGCTCCAAGAAGCTATGAGGATCCTTGGCCACACGGCTGGTAAGAGCGGGATCCAGAACACTGGTCCAAATCAGTCTCACTCCAAAGCCAAGGCTCACTTACAAAGCCTGTTGTAAATTGCAGGCAGTTCTTGGTTTTGCTAACAGAGTGGCCTTTGGGGCAGAATGAAGGAGGGTCTGGATGTGTCTTGAAGGAAGCACTGCGTGTTGCATATGATAGTTGGTAGAATAATCTTAGAATACAAAGGAGAGTGACTGGATGAACTCTTTTTTTTTCTGGATCTTCTGTTACCCTGTGTACCCTGTTAGAGTGGAGTCATTACCTTTGTTCTTGTGCTTTACGTCCTGAGATGAAGGGACTTGACTGAAGTCCCCACAACTTCGTGTTGAGTTTTAAGTCTTGCTTGCTCCTCAGTAGTTTTTGTGACCTTGGGTTACATACAAAGCCTTTTCGAAATGTTTTTTTTTGTGTGTGTAAAATGGAGTAAACAATACCTGCTATAGCATGCTGCTGGATTTTGTCTGTAGTTGCAGCTGTTATTGGGGAAAAATCTTTTCAGCACAAATCATGATCCAGGATGATGGCAGATAAGAGGAGACCTACTCAGAAGGCACTGACTTCGGCAGTGTGTGTTCATGTTAAGAAGGAAGTTATTTGTGTCTTCATGTTTCAGGACACAAGAGTTTTCTAGTGCCCTAATAAGTTGCTTACAGCTTTGTTTCATTGCGGAGTATTGTGAGTACAATTAAATGTAATAATCAACATCTTAAAGCAGAACTTAGATACTTTGAGGGAAAGTATATGAGCATGAAACTAACTTTCTAGGGGGAAAGTTATCTGGGGATTCCGTTCAGCAGACGCTTCAGACCGGAAGCGTCCTGTTATGTGCCAGGCCCTGAAAGAACCATGGAGAGTAAGACGCAATCTCATGTCACTAAAGCGCATCTCTAGAGGGTAAGCATCTCGCTCACAAAACAAAAATTCATCTTACGCCAGTTGTAAGTAGTATTAGCACATTGAAGAAAATGAGTAAAATGAATGGAACCAGCCACTAGGAATGCAAAGATAATTTTTTTTCTTGACTGCACTGCACAGCCTGTGGAAACTTGGTTCCCCAGCCAAGGGTGGAACCCACGCCCCCTGCTTTAGAAGCCTCGAGTCTTAATGACTGGACCACCAGAGAGGGCCCACAGATAATTTTTGGGTGAGATGGAAACTTGTGGTATGACAGTGATACCTAAAAAGCTCTAAGGGACACAGGTAAGGGGTGGGATATTTGGATTGGATCTTAAAGCATGAGTATAGGAGTTGGCCAGGCGTGGGTTGAGGAGAGAAGGAATAGAACAGTGGTCCTACCGGGACAGCGTCTGGTCAGAGAACCACAGCCAGCCCTGTGTACTTGAGCAGTGGGTGGTGTCGTGTCATGTGGGTGGTTAAGGTGGAGTGGGTGGAGTGTCTCCGTGTCACGCTAGGAATTGAGTTTGTCCTCCTGAAGCTAAAGGGAGGAGCCTCGGTTTTTATTTTGGATCGTTCGTTCTGGGAGCAGTATGGATAGTGACTTGGTGACAGGGGAGCACTGCCCCCAGAAGAGGGAGGAGACAGTCAGCATCGTCTGGGGCAGCAGTGCTGAGGGCCTGGGCGGTGCAGAGAGGAGAGGGGTGTCAGCAGATCCACTGGACGTTGTCCAGGTCGCGTGGATTAAGCTTGGTGAGTAGGTGGTGGGACAGAGCAGGTCCAGGGTGACTGGACGCTTCCAGCTCAGGCTGCGGGGTGAATGACTCTGTCCTGAGCAGCCTGATTCACCCTGGCATGGTGGGTATGGAGGAGCAGGTTTCCTAGAGGAGGTGACATTGGAGCCGGGCTTAGATTACCTCTTTCCTTGGTTTTTGTTCTTGCTTACAGTCTTCTAGAGGTCATTTATTCGTCTAAAAACACTTGTCAGTTTTCTGTGTGCCAGTAATCTTTATTTTTTAAATTAAATTAGTTTTGGTGAAATACACATTGCATGAAATCTGCCATCTTAACCATCTTTAGGTGTGCAGTTCGGTGGTGAGTGAAAGTCATGTCTGACCCTTTGCAACCCCATGGACTGCACAGTCCTTGGAATTCTCCAGGCCAGAATACTGGAGTGGGTAGCCTTTCCATTCTCCAGGGGCTCTTCCCAACCCAGGGATCGAACCCAGGTCTCCTGCATTGCAGGCGGATTCTTAAGTGCATTTACATTGTTTTGCAACCGTTGCCACCCTCTGTTTTTGGAACTGAAACTCTGTACCTATTAAACAGTAACTACCTGTTTTCTCCTAAGCGCCCAGCCCCCACCATCCTCCTTTCTTCCTTTCAGTTTGGCTGCCCTAGGTACTTTATATAAGTAGCATCATAATAGCATTTGTCTTTTTTGTCACTGGCTTGTTTCACTTAGCATCAGGTCCTCAACGTCCGCTTGTATCTAATAATATCCTTCTGAGGCCGAACAGTATTTCAGTGTATGGATGTACCACGTTTTCTTTCTTCATTCATCCACCAGTAGACTCTTCAACCAATAGAGTTGCTTCTGCCCATTAGCTGTTGTGAATAATACTGCTGTGGACATGGGCGTGCAAATATCTCTTGAAGTTCCTGCTTTCAGTTCTTGGAGTGTATACACCTATAAGTGAAATTGCTGGATTATATGGTAGTTCTATTTTTAATTTTTTCAGAAACTGCCATACATTTTTCCCATGGTGGTCAACACTGGCTCACGTTTCCATCAGCAGTGCCCAAGAATTCCAATTTCTCCATGTCCTCTTGTTTTTTTTTTTCCCCTCAACAGAAGTCATTCTAATGGGTGTGAGGTGGTATCTCATTGTAGTTTTGATTTACATTTCTCAAATAATAATATTCATCTTTTCATGTGTTTATTGGCCATTTGTTTATCTTCCTTGGAGAAATATTCCAAGTTCTCTGCCCATTTTAAAAATTGGGTTAAATTTTTGTTATTGAGTTGAAGGAGTTCTTTATATATGCTGTACGTTAACTCCTTGTTGACTACAGACATGAAATGAAAAGACCCTTGCTCCTTGGAAGAAAAGCTATGACCAACCTAGACAGCATATTAAAAAGCAAAGACATTACTTTGCCAACAAAGGTCCCTCTAGTCAAAGCTATGGTTTTTCCAGTAGTGATGTATAAATGTGAGAGTCAGATTAGAAAGAAAGCTGAGCACCAAAGAATTGATTCTTTCGAACTGTGGTGTTGAAGAAGACTCTTAACAGTCCCTTGGACTGCAAGGAGATCCAACCAGTCCATCCAAAAGGAAGTCAGTCCTGAATGTTCATTGGAAGGACTGATGCTAAAGCTGAAACTCCAATACTTTGGTCACCTGATGTGAAGAACCAACTCCTTGGAAAAGTCCCTGATGCTGGGAAAGATTGAAGGTGGGAGGAGAAGGGGATGACAGAAGATGAGATGGTTGGATGGCATCACCGACTTGATGGACGTGAGTTTGAGTAAACTCCAGGAGTGGATGATGGACAGGAAAGCCTGACATGCTGCGGTTCATGGGGTCGCAAAGAGTCGTACGTGACTGAGCGACTGAACTGAAACCCCTTATTGAATATGTGCTTTATAAATGTTTTCTTGCAGTCTGTTCTTGTGTTTCTGGCCTTTGATGCAGCCAGTATTCTTTTGGGTTTAGTCACTCTGTTGTGTCCGACTGTTTGTGACCCCATGGACTGTAGCCCACCAGGCTCCTGTGTCCATGGGATTCTCCAGACAAGAACACTGGAGTGGGCTGCCATTTCCTCCTCCAGAGGATCTTCCCAGCCCACATCTCCTGCATCACCTGCGTTGCTGGCAGAGTCTTTGCTGCTGAGCCGCTGGGGAAGCCTGGCATTGCACAGCAGCGGTGGATACGACTGCTGGTGTGCTAGCCTGAGGCAAGGCGGGGGTGCTCAGGTGAGCTTGGGTAGTCATGGTAACTGAACAGTTGTGTGCGAGTGAAAAATAATGTCGGGGTTTTACTTAACGTTCTCCATGAAGCAGGAAATTTTCACTTTTATCCAATCTCAGCCTTTATAGTATCTTTCTGTCCCCGCCCCGCCAGTGCTGCATGGCGTGTGGGATCCTGACCAAGGGATCAGACTTGTGCAGTGGAAGCATGGAGTCCCAACCACTGGGCCACCGGGGAAGTCATATGGTACCCCATGGGAAAAGGATTCATTCAAAGTGAAAGACCAGTGGCTTTATAGAGGGCTTACCACTAACCTATGAGGAACTACCCACCATTGTCAAGTTGTAGTATAGTATCAAAAGAAAATACCACTCATAATTATTTGAAAAGGCTAACAAAAACTCTATTCCTAGCTGTGGATCTGAAGCTGAATTTTTTTTCATATACTTCGGTCAGAACTTCATACGTTACATCGTTTGAAGGTAGAAGCAGACATGAGAATCTCTAATAGTTATCTTAAGCCAGACATTCCATCCGTTCAGTCGCTCAGTCGTGTCCGACTCTTTGCGACCCCATGAATCGCAGCACGCCAGAGATAAAATACATGCAAAAATATAAAACAAGCCATTTTTTCATTAAACTTATGTTTTGGGGAAATATAGTTATTTTTCATAAAAACAGGTTATTTTAATATCTAAATTTTGTTCTATATAGTGAGTTTATTCTATATAAAGTTTGAAACCACTGATTGTAGGTTACAGGTTGGAATTAGCTTCTGAGGGAAAACTTTAGATTCCGGCATATCTGAAAATCCGTATAGGAACAGCACACAAGAAGAGAGAAATAATTAGTTTCTGTTTGTATTGTGCCGAGTTATTGGGCACTTAACATGTGTCTGGCCGTATGCCAAAGTACCTATATTAATTACTTCCTCTAATCTTTATCTCACAGTGCATATATTTTCCCAGTTTTACAAATCAGGAAGCAGAGGCACAGAAAGACAGAGAGGTTAAGTCATTGGCTCACACTTATTCAAGAGGTTAAGTAGCAGAGCCAGGCTTTGGGGTCGCTCAAGTCTGATTGAAAAGCCTGAGCTCTTTGCGATTCTGTACCACCGCACGGAAAGCTGTGTGTCATGAATCAGCACTATAAACATGCTGCGGGTCAGTCATTGGAGTAAAAGGGCGTGATCTTTTTTTGGGGGGAGGGGGTGTGCCGTGGCAGGCAAGATCATCTTAGTTCCCCGACCAGGGGTCAGACCAGTGACCCCCTGCAGTGGAAGTTCAGAGTCTTAACCACTGGACAGCCAGGGATGTCCTGAAGAGTGCATAATCTGGAGACGGCTCATGAGGGCTCCGGCTTGGCTAACGGTCCTGCCTATGGTTGGTTTTTTTGGTCTGTGTTTGAACCCAGGCCGTAGTCTGCTGCTGTTTTGTGGAACCAGAGCCTTAGAAGTTGAGCGGTATTTCACAGCAGACCCTGCCTGGAAGGCTGTAGGCTTTGTGTCTTTGTTTTATTTTGAAGATCGGTTTATTTTTGGCTGTGCTGGATCTTCGTTGCTGCACACAGGCTTTCTCTAGGTGCTGCGAGGAGGGGGCGCCTCTCTGGTAGTGGCTCCCGGGCTCTAGAGCGCAGGCTCAGTAGTTGTGGCTCGCAGGCTTAGTTGTTCTGCGACATGGGGGATCATCCCAGACCGCGGACCGAACCCGAGTCTCCTGCACTAGCCGGCGGATGCGTCACCACTGAGCCACCAGGGAAGCGCGGCTTTATGTCTCATAGGTAGTAGTCGTTAGTATGTGGTGCAGCTCAAGGTCGGGGAGACTTTCAGGGCGGCTGTAGTTCAGAGACCCTCGCTTGGGCTAGTTGCCATTCCTGGTTTCACTCGGGTACAGGAAACTTTAGGTCATCAAAGTGTCGTTTTGGATCAGAGGTTGGTCTCCCCGCTGGCAGAAGAGGAAACGGGAATATGGGGTTGAAGGCGGTAAATCAGGGGTAGTGCTGTGTGTCTGACCGGGCTCTTGGGTGTTACTTGCTGAGAGCATTGGGTGACCTCGAGACAAGCAAGTGTGAAAGCAGATTGAGAAAAGGCAAGCCAGCCCACCCAGGCACCTCACACAGGAGCTGCGCTGCTGTGGTTTCCATTCGGGATGGTGTGCGGCCCGCTCGTTTGGGATCGCCCGCAGAACCCTCGTTTCTGCCTGGCAGAGTGGTTTGCCGCCCGAGGGAACATCACCAGCGCTTGTACTCAAGCGTCCCAGAGGCTCGAGCAGCTGGGCATTCTGCTGTTTAGGTACTTCAAAGTCGTCTTTGTAAATTTGTTCTGAGATTAACTATAGGAACAGTTTCACTTATACTACACATCATAGCGCTTTATTAAGGAGTGTGTATATTTCATTATGTGCCTGTGTGCTCAGTCACTCAGTCGTGTCCAACTCTCTGCCACCCCATGAACCATAGCCCGCCAGGCTCCTCTGTCCGTGGGATTTCCCAGGCAAGAGTACTGGAGTGGGTTGCCATTTCCTTCTCCAGGGGATCTTCCCTACACAGGGATCGAACCCGGGTCTCCTGCGTTGGCAGGCGGATGGCCCACCAGGGAAGCCCCATGGTTTTTACACTTTATTATAATTATTAAGCTCTCATTGTTTTCTTTCCTTTTAACCCCCTCCAAGGAAATGGAAATGAGTATCTGTTTTAGCCCAAAAAGCAGGGAAAGGAGGTGTAATTCTTTCTTCGTAGTTTGATCTTGATCAACTCGAGTTTTATTCCCAGGTTTCTCATACTGTGCCTTCAAGCCAGAGTCTTACTTTTGCTCAGCATTGCTGTGGCCAGCATGTAATTGGAACTTGTCTTTCGGACTTTTGTATTATGTAAATAGGCTTTGACAGGGGGCAAATTTAAACTGTTGTGAAGATTGCCTATTCATTTCTAAAACTGTATTTTGTGGTAGAATTGAATTGCTAATTGTGTTGAAGGAGTTTTAAAATGAGGGGAAGACAAAACAAGAATTTATGAATAGTTGCACAGTTTAAAAAAAAAATAGGAAAATGAACATTGTGCTTTTTCTCCTCTGAACTGGTCAATAGCTATTTATTCCAGTGATCATTAACAGAAAGACTCCCAGACATAATGAAAATGAGTTTTAGTGAGATTATAGCTGATTATATATAGAACGAAGATGGAAAATGTACTATTAATACAAACGATACGGCTTCAGAGTGTTCCTTTATTTAGTAATTTGGGAAGAGTTAGGGAGCTCCAGAGTTGGATAAGCAAGTTGGTGGACTCCGTGTTTTGTTAACTCTTCTGTCAGAATGCCTTTTCTTCTTGTGGATGGGTTTCTAAGATGAATGGTTAATTTGTTCTTGGTTCTTTTCAATGACCGTCTTTGAGCAAATGACAAATTGAAAAGATGTCCTAACTCTGAGACTCTTGGCATCTGTTTGAATCTTTTTCTTCATCCTTCCCATTGTATTCGGGAAGTATATGACTGGATGAGACTTGCATGGCCTAGGAGGAGGGTTACTTTTCTGTTTTCTAAAGTTGATTCCAGGCTTTGTGTTACATAGGTTTGCAGCTTTTTGATGAAGGGAAAAACCTACTTGTGACAAAGGCTATATTATGTGAGCTTTCTTGGTTGAGTTCTCTGGAATTAGGATGTTTTGTGTGTTAATTTAGTTTCAGGTTTGGGGTGGTAGGGAACTTACTCTAGAAGTCTGATCATTTTTTTCTTTGCTTAGTCTTCTGCGAAATTTCAGAGAGCAATGACTTTTTAAAGTGAGATATGCATAGATGGAAGATTAGCTCCAAAAATGTGACAGGAAGTTTCTGAGAGAACTGGTGCTTTGACTAAGCTCGGAATCTGTGGCCTGAGATAGATTTATAAACAGAAAGATGTTGAGTTGGTATGGTAAAGGGCAGTAGAAAGGTTTGAACAAAGGTGGAAACAGGATAGAGCAGCTGTGTCTGCTTTGAGAAGGGAAGAAGGGAGGTAGAGATGACCTTTGAACAACGCTGACTGGAACTACATGTGGATTTCTTTTCAGTAGTAAATATCATAGTACTCATGGTCTGCAAATGTTGAACCGTGGGTGCTGAGGAACATGTATGTGGGCCGACTATAAGTTCTGTGTGGTTTTCAGCTTAGCCGCAGGATCAGTGCCCCTAACCCATGCTTTGTGCAAGGGTCAGCTGTTGCAGTCTGAAACCTCGAGAGTGTTAAAGAAGAATGGGACGAGATTATCCTTTTATAAACTCCGGAGTTCACTGGACTGCCAGATACTTAAGAAATACTATTCTGAACAACTATTTGTTGTGCAGTTTATATTTAGCTCTGTGATATATGCTTGGGGAAAGAGTCAAAAAAGAAATATATGTTAAAATTACTTCAGTAATTTTGGGGGGGTACTTTGTGAGCAGCCTGATTAACTTTGGGTTTAAGACTCACTTGTGGGTAGCCAGGTACTGTGGCAGACTGGTGCCTTTTTAGTCATTCTGTTAATCTCCCCTCTTCCTGCTATTAATTCACCTTGGAAAGCATCCATCTCCTTAATGTAAAATCACACCTTATACCCCTCCCTGTGAGTACCCATGGTCACGGCTGGTAGCCACAATAATTCAAGGCCTTCAGTGGTCAATGAGTGTGCCCAAGGTTCTTAATTTCTTCTATGGCTGACTAGCTTTCAGTGGGGAGAAGGAAATTTGAGAGCATTTGGGTAATCGGCTGTGACTTGCAAGACATGCGGAGTGCCTCATCACATCATGATAGATTGTGGGAACCTGGTGTCTGTTGGAGCGCTAGAGATGGTGCCAAGGTCATTCTCCCGCCAAGGTCATTCTCCAGAAAGCTGGCCCATTTGAGGACCAGTATGTTCGCTCTAGTCCGCTCTCACCAAGGCCGCAGTTTCCTTGTCTCTTCCTCCTCTTCCTTCTCTACTTAAAGGTGAATTTTAGGCATTCTACACACAGGCTTCCTTAACAGCTTACTGCAACAGGGAAGACGACCTGTCCTCATAGGGTTATATACTTAGGCATTTGTCATCTGTGGTGGAGTTTGATATGTTGGTATCGTAGAGATGTGTTAGATTTCAGTATGAGATATGGGATTTTATTCACCAAATGGTCTTGCTTCCTTTCTTCCCAGAAGATTATTATTAAGCTTAGCTTGAACAACTTAACTTGATTTTTGTAATAAGTTTTTCTTACAAGCTTGCTAATTTACTAACAGCAGGTAACTTTTTCTTGCTTTCTGTTTTTTTTTTTTTTGCTGGGTAGGTCCTAGAGTGGTATTAGAAATATTCATATGTTCATTTTAGGTAGGGGTGAGGTCTTTCCTCCCTCCTAAATGTATACCAAGTAGTTCCAGTAGCTTTTGGACTTTGAAATTTTAGAAAACCTCATTTTGTGTGAGATTTTGATTGCCTTTTTTTGGTCTTAAAATTGTTGTGTATGATCAAATGAATCTTTCTGATATGCTTCTTTTGATAAAATTGGAACAGTATTCAAACAATAGACCTTTAGGTTAGAAAATATTATTTATATAAAAATAAACCAGAAATCACCGAAATACGGTTTTGGAGTATTGGTCAATGTTGCTGAGTTAAGTTAATCAGTATGGTTGAAGGGTATTTTTCAGACATAGAAATATTGAAATACAATGACAGGTCACACAATGTTAAAAGGACAGTCCTTTGTTAACCCGTTGAGAGGCTTTTTGTGGTGCTTATTTGAGTGCAGTGGCAGCAGTGGCAGAATGTGTTACCGTCTGTTTGTTTGCTGCCGTTCACTGCGTTTCTGCTGTGTTCTAGCCGTTATGTCCTAAGTCCTCACTTACCTCAGCCACGACCAGTGAAGAAGATGACATCATTGTAATTTCATAGAAGGAGGAATTTAACCCAAATATTGGTCAGATGTTCAGATTGCACAAAACCAAGGGAGTTATTGGTCTTGGGAATTAAACCTAAATCTGGCTGGCTCCAACTTAGCACTGTCTGATAGAAGCACAAAGTGAGCCTCATGGGATTTAAAACTTTGTAGTAGCAATGAGCAAGTGATATTAATTTTAATATTCAACTCAAAATACACAAAATACTATTTCAACTAATTAATACGGAAATTGAGATATTGTACCTTTTGTTGGCACCGAGTCTGAAAGTCAATGTGTATTTGACACATACAGCCATCTCAGTTTGGACTGCCCTTTTTTTTTTTAATGGGGACCGTTTTTAAAGTCTTTATTAAATTTGTTACAATATTGCCTCTGTTTTTCTGTTTCGGTTCTTTGGTCCTTGGCCCTGAGGCAGGTGGCATCTTAGCTCCCTCACCAGGGATCGAACCTGCAGCCCCTGCACTGAAAGGTGAAGTCTTAAGCACTGGCCCACCGGGAAAGACTAACTGCCAGGTGTGGCTGGTTGCTCCTGGACTGGATGGTGCAGTCCTAGCGCTTGTGATGTTGCTGCTGTTCTAGTTCAGCGTCAACCCAAGTTGTGCGTGTTTTTTATTTCGCTTAGAGCTACAGTCGTAGTGTTGACTACTCAAGCAGTTATGTCTGGAGGTTTTAAGGAATCCAGTCACATACTTGTCCTTAATAATAAAGACCACAAGTGGCTAAGAACGCTTTTAACCACAGAAGGGGAACAGCTGAAACAGTGTACATGGGCTTAAGGTAGATAATTAAATTCAGCAGTCCACTTTCAGTGTCTACTGGGTGTCAGGCATGTTTAGAGATTAAAATAAGAAAATAGACTGTTGCTCAAGAATCTCACTCCCAAGGGTTTAATTAGAACTGTTGTTTCCAGAAAGGAAAAAAAGATTTTCCCCCTCTGATTGGTATTGATGGGAAGAGTCCAACTACGTATCTCTGCGCATTTTAAGAAAGTATTACACTGAACTGAAAGGGTTAAATTGTGAGCCCCAGAACAAGTTTAAAAAATACTGATCTCCTTCTGATAGTCTGTGACTTGCCATTATGTTGCCACATTTCTGTTCCTGATAAATTGAACTGTGATCATGCTGATTAACTTGGTGTGCATTTTCCCCTAAGCTTTTCATACAAGTATCGTCTTGAGTGTGATTGTCAGTATTGAGCTGGATATCATTATGTGGAGGGTTGTTTGGTTGCCAGGTAGATGGAAGTAGAGGTGCTTTATCATTTAAATTTAAAGAGTTGGTTGCAGTCTGGTTTACTTGAGCTGGGAAGGAGGTAATGTTTTTCCAAATTCGCTCTTTTTTCTGGTGAGGGGAAAGGGGAAATGAAGAGAAATGATCAGTTAATCAGCGCTTATTGTTTGTTTCAAAAAATCAAAAGCTCTTAAAGATAATGTATGTCTTTTGTCAGTGGTAAACATGCACGGGTGTCATGCTTTCGGTTGCTAAAGGTCATCGCCTCCAGGTGAATAGGAAGATGAGAAGGTCACTTCATTTTCTCTCTGGGGTTTATAACCGGAAAGAAGACATACCCTTTATATTGCCATGTCATTTCTAGATGCCACAGGGTGTCTGGCCCTCGAAACACTGTCTTTACAGAGCAGTGGTAGCTTCACTGTGCAGGCTGTTGTCACTTCATTTTTATGATAATCTGCAGAACAGCTTTTTGGAAAGTCTTAGTTTAGTCCAGTCTAACCCTTCCTGGTTGAAGGAATGGATGTGGAGACCATTGCCCAGCTAGTCAGTGGACCATCTGCTGAGACAGAAAAGGCCACTACAAGTTGGAAGTTGATACTTAAAACTCATACCGTGACTGGGACTTGGGGGAGGGGGATACGTCACTTTACCAGAATACGACGCCAGCAAAGTCTGTTGAGGGTAAAAATGAAGGGGCTAACAAGTTCACTCTGTTATGTAAAAGGAGAAGTTACCTGAACAGCATGGAATTGTAGAAAGAGAAGCTGAAATATAGAATAATGTTTCTTTTCACTCCTTTTTTTTTTTTTTAAGGGACTACACCTAAAAAATGAGATTTCACACTTAATGGAGTTATGACTCATTTCTAGTTTTTCACAGATTAGGAATCTTGAATTATGTGGAAGTCTGCAAACCATTTCCATTCTCATTAAACAAAGGTGCAAATGGACAGTGACTCAGAAATCCTGGTGATAATGATTTTGATTATGTTTATTTGGTTTCTTAAGTTTTTAAAAAATGGTAACTGAAAAATAAATAGCACAGCAGTCTCATAAAGTAAACAAGTCTTTTGTGAGATATCTAGGTGTCAGACAGACCCTGTGCAGATAGAATTGAGGTCAGTTAAGGTAGAATGTTGCTTTAGATTGCCTTAGAGCTCTTGTAGTGTGCTAGAGACTCTTAAAGGGTGGGCAGGGCTAACCCTAAAAATAGATGGAGGCTTATCTGCACATTTGAACTTTTGGAGCAGCTGGAGCGGGTCTCCCTCGCCCTCCCAGCCGAGTAATTCTCACTCTCTGTTTGCAGCTTCTTTGAGAAGTCTTCACCGGCTCTGAGGGCGTTTTTGAGAAAGGTGTGAAAGGGGCTTGGGCTGGAGCACAGAAAGTGGATTGAGTAGCATGGAACACTGGATGATTTCTGCCACTGTCAAAATTAGAGCAAGAGAGTAGCTGATGTTTTGATGGTGGAGAGTGTGTATGTGTGTGTTCACGTTCACATTCTTTTTTCTTTTCCCTTTGCCTTTCTCTCTTCCAGTCTAATACTCGTATAGATTTTGACAATGTAATGGATGAGACAAAGACTCCCCTCTGTCTTGAGTGAGTTGCAAACTTTCATAGGTGCATGGAGGGTACTGGAGGGAACTTCTTCGTAGGTTTGTTAATACTGTTTTTAAGTCTTTGAATCAGAGCTCATTTCTCAAGTTACGGCTTTTCAGTTTGGAGGCGCTGTTTAACAGCTGCATGTTGACGAAGGGACCCTTTGTTCTGGTAATGCCACTGCCACTGCTCTGAGTGAGGTCTGCCCTCCCCTCACCCCCCTTTCATATCCACCTCCAAGAACACCCTGCCTGGCACTAAAATAGGAGCTCCTCCAGGACATGTGAGTGTTCCTGAGGCCTTTGTTACACTGCAACTGGAGGACTGGTGTGAGTCATACACGTGTCGGTGGGCCCGACCATTGTTTCTCTCCGAAAATGGTTTACCCAGTCATTTGAATGATGACTGTGTACCAACCAGTGTGTGTGGTCCTGGGGATCTTCACTTTTAGGACCTAATGTCACCCTCAGGGTATTTGTATTTTAGTAGGAGAGGCTTGACTAGTCACCCAGTGACTACAGTATGGAGTGCTATGTTGAGGTTTGAAAGTGTGCTTTGGAGAGTATAGAGAGGGGCCTCTGACCCAGTTTTTCCATGCACTGAGAGAGTTGGTGATGGTTTCCTGAGCATGATATTTCTTTTCCCTTGTCCTGAAGGAGGGGGAGGGTTAGCTGGGGAAGAGTTGGGTTGGGGCAGGAGAGGCTTGGAGGCCAGGAGGCCTGTCCCTTGCAGTGCTGAAGTGCTGTGGTGGTCTCAGGCTGCCCACCAGTTTGACTCCTGTGTAAGGAGTAGTGGCTTCATTTGGATTTCATTCCTCTTATAATGTGAACAAAGTTCCTTTCCAGTGGGGCAGGTTTAAGAAAGAATAAGGTCTTTGTCAGTCTCCAAACTGAGTTGTGCTATTACTGTGAAATATATATCAAATTTCAAGGCTTAGGAAATAAAATAGGTAAAATATACCATTTATTGTTTTATGTGCTATGCATGTTGAAATGTTAACATTTTGAATATATAGAGTTAAATAAAATGCATTATTAAAATTAAAAAAATAATAAGTTGTTTTATCAATCCTACCTAACCAAACCAAATCAGTCGTTGCATCCTTCCCATTATATTCCTGTACATGATTCTAAATTAAGGAAAAAGCCCATTTCCGCTTTCTTATGGGTTAGAAGTTCTGTTATTGTGCAGTTATATTGGCAGCAAGTCCACTGCAGTGATGTGGGTGCTCTAGTCAAAGGGATAACTGAAAAATGCTTAGTATCATATTTTCCTATGATACTGATACCTTATTAATTCCAATATATTGCATAGCCAGTGTACAAGTCAGCTACTTGAATATTGTACAGCGTTATATGTTCAGGTTTATTGTATTTGTATTGAAATTGCCTTTACGTTACTTACAATGAAGAGCCTGATTACAAGCAGTAATTTGGGGAGCGTGTTTAAATTATAAAAGGTAAAAACTTTTAAGTTCTTGGGAAGTAATTCGTGGAGTATCAGACAGTATTTGTCCATTTTTAAAAAGTCCTCTAGAGACTTTAGCACTTGAAGGCTTGTCATCGTCATTTCAGGACAAAGCCTCTTTGAAAGTATTAATATTAACTGGGAGAAGAGATAACGTTTTTGGGGGTGAGAGATAGTTTTGGTTTTTAAAAATAGCCCCAAAGATATTCAGAAACAAGATTTGATAATAAATTGCATAAGAACGGTTTTGTGCAAAGAAAGAAAATAAGAGACGTATCTATAAATATCTAATGCTATTTGAGGATTGTCGTAAAGGAGAAGATCCAAAAATGCTTTGAACCATGGGCAGTGCTGATGGAATAAGAGCTGTTGCTTCCAAAAGGACTTTGAATAGGATAATCCATGGTTCATTGTACCGTTTCCAGTTTTGAGTGCTTGGTGTACTAAATGGCTAATTTGAAAATAAAGTATAGTGGTTCTCTCAAAGGCCTCCCTTTTCAGTTAGGATTCTTCGTTATCAAAATCTTTTAATATTCTGTATTGGTTTACTGAGTAATATTAATGGGTAGCTCCCTTAACTAATGGAAATGTAAGGTTTCACTGTTGTATGGGGCCTTGATAATTATTAAGCCAAGTGCTAATTAAAGCAGAGGAGCAGTGTTCAGTGATCATTGAGATGAGAGCTTAATCATCTCTTACAGTGAATGAATGAGCCTTTACTTTACTGTTGGGGGCCTCTGACATTATCGTCAAGGATCATGTGAAACTAGGTGAAAGTCTAAAAGAGTTAAGGTTTTGTTTAGGCAGTTTCACTTGTATGTGTTGAGTTAACATAGTCTGATTTTTTTTTTAGCGTTAACTGACAGTTGTACATATTGGCAGGTGGATTCTTCACCTGCTGAGCCACCATTTTATCATTTAAAGTCCTAAGAGGAGAGACTTCTAGCCACAATTCTGTCCCCACCCCTAATGATTTTTTAAAGGGCAGTGCCCTGCAGGAGGTTTTGGCTTTCTTCTCTATCAGACCCTCTCCTTCATCACCATCTCTGAGGAGTTTTCTTTTTGGTAATTCTTATGAACATCTCTTGTGTACATCGTTACTTTGATAGAGATTTAGACTGCATGCTTGAATTCCTGTTTCAGCACGATCTTGTGGTTTACCTTAAAACCTTGTTCTTCATGCTTTAATAGTAGAGAATCCTGGTCATCAGAAATGGTGGGATTTGTTTTTCTTCCTTCTCCCAGTATAGGAAGTTTGGAGAAGGTTATTCTATCCTGAACTAAAAGCCAGTAAGGGTGGTTTTAGACAGGGGCATGAGAGGCATGCAAAGATAACGACTCCTTTAGGCAAAAATCTGTAGCTGTTTGCATTTTTTTTTGTTCGTTTTTATTTTTTTGAAAATCCTAGTGGAGTAAAATTGCTTTTAAAGTAAAATGTTTGCCATAAATGTTTGGTAAATGCTAAAATATACTTTTAAATCTTGACATCACCGAAACCATTTTGTCCAGTTTGTTCATTTCATTGATGAGAGAACTAAGGGTCAAAGGAGTGGAAAGAGACTGAAATAGCTTGCCAGATCTGATAAGACTAATTGTAGAAGTATGTGTAAAGATCTGCATCTGGGTCCAGAAAACCAGTTGCGCAGGTATAGATGGAGGAGGTCGTGATTTAATTAGAGCATTAATTGACCATAATAGGCATATTTTAGTCATGAGTGACATGACCATCAGAACCACTAAATTCACCTTGAGTTGGAATAGTCATCTTGATTTGCAATAGTAAAAGCATAATGTCCAAAAAAAGACTTGGGTTGTGTCTTAGAGAGAAGACCGCTCCTGAAGATTCAGGCTGTTAAGGTACTTAGTTCTGGGTTATCTGCTTTCTGAGAAACATTGACAGATGAGTTGTCTGACTGTCCAGTTGATACTCCTGAGCACTGCCTGAAATCAGGCACCCCCGGCAGCGCCCCAGGCGACTGACTTCAGGTGGAGCAAGGCTGGCTTCTTTCTTGTTCTATTTAACATGATTCTCTAGCCTTGTCTACTGCCTCATGATCTGAGCCACAGTCTAAGTGAAAGAGGAGAGTGGAAAAGTTGGCTTAAAGCTCAACATTCAGAAAACGAAGATCATGGCATCTGGCCCCATCACTTCATGGGAAATAGATGGGGAAACAGTAGAAACAGTGTCAGACTTTGTTTTTTTGGGCTCCAAAATCACTGCAGATGGTGACTGCAGCCATGAAATTAAAAGGCGCTTACTCCTTGGAAGAAAAGTTATGACCAACCTAGATAGTATATTCAAAAGCAGAGACATTACTTTGCCGACTAAGGTCCGTCTAGTCAAGGCTATGGTTTTTCCTGTGGTCATGTATGGATGTGAGAGTTGGACTGTGAAGAAGGCTGAGCGCCGAAGAATTGATGCTTTTGAACTGTGGTGTTGGAGAAGACTCTTGAGAGTCCCTTGGACTGCAAGGAGATCCAACCAGTCCATTCTGAAGGAGATCAACCCTGGGATTTCTTTGGAAGGAATGATGCTAAAACTGAAGCTCCAGTACTTTGGGCACCTTATGCGAAGAGTTGACTCATTGGAAAAGACCCTGATGCTGGGAGGGATTGGGGGCAGGAGGAGAAAGGGACGACCGAGGATGAGATGGCTGGATGGCATCACAGACTCAATGGACGTGAGTCTGAGTGAACTCCGGGAGTTGGTGATGGACAGGGAGGCCTGGCGTGCTGCGATTCATGGGGTCGCAAAGAGTCGGACACGACTGCACGACTGAACTGAACTGTCTACTGCCTCAGGATCACAGTATCACCTTTTACTTTTCTCCAGGCTTGCTTAGGACCTGGTACCCTAATTTAAAGCTGTGAAGGGTAGAAGATTGTTATCAGTGTCTTGTGGAGTCAGTCCCTGAACCTCAGTGAAGATGAGGCCTCTTTGCTTTTTTGGAGGGTGATGGCTGGGGTGCAGATTTTAAATGGTCACTTGTGGGTTTGTAGTTCTGCTGTTAAGGTTTTATTTCCAGAAAGGACTTGAGAGATTCCTGGACGTTACCATTACCTTTTAGCTTCCCTGGGGCTATGCATATATCAGAGATGGTAGCTCAGGACAGTGCCGAGGAATGACTCAGCTACAGGAGCCAGGAAATGATAGACACCCGAGAATCTTAGGACCTGGTACCCTAATTTAAAGCTGTGAAGGGTAGAAGATTGTTATCAGTGTCTTGTGGAGTCAGTCCCTGAACCTCAGTGAAGATGAGGCCTCTTTGCTTTTTTGGAGGGTGATGGCTGGGGTGCAGATTTTAAATGGTCACTTGTGGGTTTGTAGTTCTGCTGTTAAGGTTTTATTTCCAGAAAGGACTTGAGAGATTCCTGGACGTTACCATTACCTTTTAGCTTCCCTGGGGCTATGCATATATCAGAGATGGTAGCTCAGGACAGTGCCAAGGAATGACTCAGCTACAGGAGCCAGGAAATGACAGACACCCAAGAAGACACATTCACATGGTGCTGGGATGACCACACATCCTTCCCTGCAAGAGAATCATCCGTCTTTTATTATCTGACCTACAAATTTCCACCTGAGGAGGAAGGGAGCTCATCTTCATTGAGCATCTGGATAAGAAGCCAGATGCTTTACAGCTATCTCTTTATCTTCTTATAATGGTCTTACCTCATTTACAGGGTAGGTAGATTAAAGAAACTGACTCCTGAATGGAGTATCGCCAAGTAGTTACTGGAATTCGTTTGTCTTGACTCAGAAGATCTTCAGTTACACACGAGGCTTCCTTGTCCATCACCAACTCCTGGAGCTTGCTCAGATTCGTGTCCATCGAGTTGGTAATGCCATCCAACCATCTCATCCTTTGTTGTCCCCTTCTCCTGCCTTCAATCTTCCCGGCATCAGGGTCTTTTCCATTGAGTCAGTTCTTCACATCAGGTGGTCAAAGTATTGGAGTATCAGCTTCGGCATCAGTCTTACCAATGAATATTCAGAACTGATCTCCTTTAGAACGGACTGGTTGGATCTCTTTGCAGTCCAAGGGACTCTCAAGAGTCTTCTCCAACACCACAGTTCAATAGTGTCAATTCTTCGGTGCTCAGCTTTCTTTATAGTTCAACTCTCACATCCATACATGACTATTGGAAAAACCATAGCTTTAACTAGAGGGACCTTTGTTGGCAAAGTAATGTTTCTGCTTTTTAATATTGGGCCACGTTTATTTTATGACCAAGGAAGACAAATTAATATATTTTTCTTATTTAGAATGGCCTAACAACCACCATTCTTTTCTGTCCAGTTTTTCCTTTTATACTTCTTAGGCCCTTTACCCATGTTTTCCTTCTTTCCCTGGTGAATTTTCTTGACTTTTTAATGTTTTTGAGTTTCTAATTTAGAATTTTCCCGGATTATCCTCTTGCTTCCTGTCTCCCTTGTAAGACGAATGGTCCATCTGGGAGTTGTTTTTCAGGCCAGGGAAGAGGGACGCATGGGAGGTAACTCCCTAAACTGCTTCTTAATATGTTGTGTTTCTTGGACTGATTTCCTTTATTGATTGAGCATCTGGCATGGACATGATGTGGCCCAACACACCCTGCAGAGGTTTAGGATTTAGTTTGGGAGCTAATGGGCTTCCTGGTGGCTCAGTGGTAAAGATTCTGTCTGCTAATGCAGGAGACGTGGGTTCGATCCTAGGTTGGGAAGATTCCCTGGAGAAGGACATGGCAACCCACTACAGTATTCTTGTCTGGGAAATCCCATGGACAGAGGAGCCTGGCGGGCTGTAATCCAGAGGGTCGCAAAGAGTCAGTGACGACTTGCCGACTGAGCACGCACGCCTGCATTGAGAGCTAATATACAGCTGACGCTGTGGTAAGTGCAGGCGCTTGGTTGATTGTCTAACAGCCAAACAACCCAAAACCAGACAATAGTTTAGAAGGGGAAAGGAGCACAACTTAATACAGATATTACAGAGAGGCCGTGGTTCTCAGTCCTGGCTTAGGACCAGACTATTGGGGAAGATTTTAATTCACTAGGTCTGGTGTAGGGCAGGAATCGGTGATTCTGATATGCACAGTGATTTATGCCGTTGAGGAGAATCTCTTGTGTCACTTAGTTCTCAGAAACAGGTTTGTCTTTCTCTTCTGAATAAACTTTGCATTTTCCTCTAGCCTATACTTTAGGTTGAATCTGGGTAAATTTTGGCTTATTCCACTTGTCTAGTTTGTAGATCTGTGGACGTGATCTGTGGCTCACTTAACAGAATTTCCAGAGTAAAGTAGAGGTAGGTTCAGTCTTTTAAGGAGTTAATGCAGAATGTAGTGGGTAGACTTCGTTTATTTGTATATCTTTTGGGATTAAATTCGTCTATTTAATAGCAAAGCATCATCATATTCTGTAAAGTCTCATTAATTTGGACTCTTAATTTAAATTTGTGTTTTGGAGGCAGACGGCACCACTGAGTGTGCTGATTGCATGTTTTAATATTGTAGCAGGTCAAATAGAACCTCTTTTTGATAATTTTTATTGCTTCCCAATTTACGTTTATCTGCATTAAAGTAGTAAAGCATTCTAAATTTAGTCAGAACTATTAAGGAGATTATCTTTCCAAAGCAGTTTGAAACTGGTTGAAGTTGTGAACTGTTTTCTGTACAGAAATGTGCTGACACTTTCTCTTTAACTGTAGAGAGATGCTGTGTATGACTCAGTCTTTCCAATCAGGGGAGATAAGTGATATGTCCGTTAGTGGCTATTGGTGGGTTTGTTTCTTAAAAGCAGTACGTTGTGTTTCGCTGAACCAGCCTGTCTGATTTCCAGCTGTGCAGCGCGTCTTGCAGCTCTTAGTCATTCCTGCACTTGGGCTTGAAGTGGTACTGTGGGCCTTGGTCCTGCTTCTGTTTTTCATCCTGTTTTAACATGTCTGACAGTCACTGTTGATCTGGCCGCCTCCATTCCTGTTCCTAATCATTACACTTAACTAGCGTTTGAATACTTACTGTTTACCAGGCATCGTGCTTGATGGCTTTACACTTACTGGCATAAGTGCATTGCATTCATAGTAATATTAACACCTGTGTGCATAGTACTGTTCGCCATGTTTTGCACATGAGAAAGTTTTGAGGATTTAAATGTTTGCCTTAGGTCATAGAGGTAACAATTAATGCAGATTTACATGTGTGCTGGGAACCCGGAGTTGGAACGTGGCTGTACGAGGACCACACCGGGTCTTCATCATCGGTGTTCTGCTCAAATTGCTAAGCATCAGTGTTTTCCAGCTGTGCAGCGCGTCTTGCAGCTCTTAGTCATTCCTGCACTTGGGCTTGAAGTGGTACTGTGGGCCTTGGTCCTGCTTCTGTTTTTCATCCTGTTTTAACATGTCTGACAGTCACTGTTGATCTGGCCGCCTCCATTCCTGTTCCGAATCATTACACTTAACTAGCGTTTGAATACTTACTGTTTACCAGGCATCGTGCTTGATGGCTTTACACTTACTGGCATAAGTGCATTGCATTCATAGTAATATTAACACCTGTGTGCATAGTACTGTTCGCCATGTTTTGCACATGAGAAAGTTTTGAGGATTTAAATGTTTGCCTTAGGTCATAGAGGTAACAATTAATGCAGATTTACATCTGTGCTGGGAACCCGGAGTTGGAACGTGGCTGTACGAGGACCACACCGGGTCTTCATCATCGGTGTTCTTCTGCTCAAATTGCTAAGCATCAGTGCTGCTTCGGGAGCCGTCTCCTGGTGACACTAACAGGGAGAGATTACAGTCAGTGACGAGTCAGCCTCTTTTTTTTTTTTAAATGATCAGGGGATTGTGATTCTGGGGGGAATGGAGTAGCCAGCCACAAGTGTATTACTTCCCAGGTGTTCACACTGATGGTGTCGAGGGTCACGCTCAGTCCAGGACAGTCGCCATTAGAAAGCTGTGCAGAAGTATGTGCTCAGTCCCTCAGTCGTGTCCAGCTCCGCGACCCCATGGACTGCAACCCACCGGGCTGCTCTGTCCATGGCACGTTCCAGGCAAGAATGCTGGAATTGTTTGCCATTTCCTTCTCATTTAGTAGAAGCATATTTGTTATAAGTTTAGGAACTGAGTGTATCAGTAAAATCTGCACCGCCACTGGTTATGCCATTGTAATGGTTAAGAACTCAGGTGGGGAGCTGAACCGTTTTACTCTTATATCTTACCTCTGCCAGTCCTGTGACTCCAGACAAACGAGTCAACCTTTCCAGTCCTCAGTTTCCTTACTTGTGAAACAAGGGTATTACTAGTACCTTCCTCCAAAGAGAGATTTTGAGGATGGAGTAAGATAATACTCTGGGTAACCCAGAGTGTTTTGCAAATAGTAAGCTTCACGTATTGCCTTCCTGTTGTGAGCCAATAGGAGATCATAGTATTGTAGCACTAAATTTAGATTATGTGAGAGCTCTGAGGTGGACATGATCGAAGAGTGTCCCTTAGTGTTAAGCAGACTCATGTCTGTGGCCTCAAGGTCTGCTGTTCTACAGCCTCAGGTAGTCGTTTCAGGAATATAAAAATTCCAAGTTCTGAAGTATTTTGAAACACTTTAGAGTGGCTTCTGTTTAAAAATATTCTTGTTAATATGATAGTGAAGTAAATGGTAAGGAAGTCGATTACCAGGTTATTTTAGTAGACTGGCTGTAGGATAGCTAAAACTCGAAAAAGATGAAGTGCAGCTGTTGAGTGTTCGTTGGAGGGCTGCAGGGAGGAGCGACGCCAGGTGACAGTTACTGACCAGAAGGATGGGTTGATGGAATCGTGCCAGTTGTGGGGTTTGGCGTATGAAAAAGATGCGTTTAATGTTAAAATGACTTTGAGAAATAGCGTTTATCTAACCAAACTCTGTCTTCTCTGTAATATTTAAACACGTCATAAGTTTTCAAAAGAAAGCCATTAAAACTGTCTTGCCATAAAGGTGGGCTGGGAAACCATTTCCTTCTGAACGAAGTCCTCTGAACCGCTCACAAATTCACTGTAGGGCCTCTGGCTGCATGACAACTTGCAGATGGCTTAACTGGTGATTTGTTTGGTTTAAATTTCCATGTTTGAAATTACGAACATAGACTGTTTAGAACTGTTTAAGGAGCAGCATGCTTATAAAATGTATTGTGGTCAGTCCAGGGAGAAGGGAACGGAGGATGAAGTAGACAGCAGAGTGTCGGAAGCTGCTGGCTAACTTTTCTGTAGAGTGGTACGTATGTTCATAACCTTCTTCAGATGAGACAGTGACAGAGTGCAGTATCACCCCCACCTTCAGGGTTTTTGTCAGTTAAAGGGTAAACGTGTGTTGCAGTTTTACAATTGCAGGAAAAGTGACAGTTTTGCTGGTTGTATTGTAATCAGCTGATGAGCTGCAGCAGGACGATACCTGAGTTTTTCCAGCTCTGGGGTTTTTATGATTCTTGGTCATCATCTGATGGCAATAATGACTGAAATAGCTGAATACTTGAAAATTTCAAAAGTTCAATTGATAGACTTTTTTTTTTAACTAATTCTGAATTTGGTTAAGAGGCAGTTTAGATTAGGAGCTCTTTCCAAATCTATTTCTGGAATTCTGTGTTTTTGATTATTGAATGTTGCATACCAGATTAGTTCTCTCTCTTTTTTCCTTTTCAGTAGACTATGTACTTTACTTAAGAACAATAGAAAACAGCATTTACTTTTAGCTGTCTTAACTAATTCTAGCCTCCTTTCTAACTTAACCTAACTTCAAGTTTATTTTGGCTGCAAATCCTGCCCACTTTTTATCTGTTGTAAAAATGTATTTTTCCTTCAATGAGGGGAAAAAATGCAAGCGAACGCATATTTATTTTGGATTATCTTTTCCTCCCATTATTTTCATAACCCCTTGCCTTGCCTCTGCCAGTCTTAAAAAAAAGTTGGTTGAATTTGAGGGTAGCTGAAGCACTTTTTTATGTAGGAGTGGTTTGTAAAATGTGGGAGAATTCTAGCAAATTCCCTCTCAAAGCATCATCCAGTAGCAGCTTACTGGTGATAGAGTACAGCTTGCTAGTATCCCAGCTTACTATTCTGGAATAGTTCTAGGTTTTGAAAGAGTCTGCTAGCGTTTAAAAGACACTTGCTCCTTGAAAGAAAAGCTATGACAAAACTAGATGGTGTATTAAGCAGAAACATCACTTTGCCGACAAAGGTCCATACAAAGCCGTGTTTTTTCTAGTAGTCCTGTACGGATGTGCGAGTTGGTCCGTAAAGAAAGCTGAGTGCTGCAGAATTGATACTTTTGAACTGTAGTCCTGGAAAAGACTCCTAAGAATCCCTTGAACTGCAGAGGAATCAAACCAGTCAATCCTAGTCAATCCTAAAGGAAATCAACCCTGACTTTTCATTGGAAGGACTGTTGCTGAAGCTCCAGTGCTTTGGTTGCGAAATGCGAAGAGCCAACTCATCGCCAAAGATTCTGATGCTGGGAAAAGACTGAAGGCAAAAGGAGAAAGGGGTGACTGAGGATGAGATGGTTAGATAGCGTCATCAACTCAGTGGACATGAATTTGAGTAAACTCAAATTTTGACAGTGGATTACAGAGGAGCCTGGTGGGCTACAATTGAGAGGGTTGAAAAGAGTTGGACACAACTTAGTGACTGAATAACAATAAGAACAACTAGAATTTTACTTCAGTGTAGAAATTAGGAAAAATTTGACATCCGAAAAAGACCTAGGTGTATGTAAGCCTCATTATACAACTAGATTTTCGTTCACATTGCAAATTTGGACTTATGAAGATACTCTAAGGTGAGAAAAATGGTTTACAATCCTGCCAATGTTGCCACAGATTGATCTGTATAATGCAGAATCTTATTACTCCAAAAAAAGCAGAAAACTATTGAGAGAGCGCTCTGGGAAGATTTCCAGCAACTCTGCTGCTTATGCTTCAAAGATCTGCCATCCTGTGCTGGAGGTGGCACTCCCTCCTCCCCCGCCACCTCCCAATTATAGAAGTGGTGCATCAAATTTGGTGAATATATGAGAGTTGTTAATCACCTAGGTAATGTTACCTAGGGATAGTTAAGATTTTGGTTTTCTTCTAGCCTTTTTCTTCCTTGTATGTGGTTTAAAAAAAAAAATACTGTTGATCAGATTATATAGATTATATAAACTTTTCTGCCTTTTTCCATTTAGTCATGTGTTCCCATGTAATACAGTTTTGACTATTTTAAAGGATCACATAATTCTATTACTTGGAGTTAACATATTTAACTAATTCTGTTAGTAAAAAAAAAAAAAAATTTTTTTTTCCAAAATAAGTTTTTCCTCAATTTGATCATTATATCCTTGTGATACAGTAGAATTACCAAGTTAAACTTGGAGAGTTTTCAAGTTTGTTTATACACCTTGTAAAGTCGTATCTAAAATGCTTTGACTGCTTTATATTTCATACCTTTCATCTGAGTAAGGGAATGTTTTGCTGCATCTTTGTCATCAACAGCTGCTTTTATTTTTCCTGCTGTTTCTTGTTTTATAGGTGGAAAGAGGCAGTGAAGTTATACCTCTCCTAGAAATGCTGTGATTGCCTGGTCAGTTTATAAGCTCCTTGGCCTTCGTTTTGATCTGAACCCAATTCATGATCATTCCTTCAGTATTGTTATCTAAGCTTTGTAATAAACACCTGAGTGTTTGTGTTAGACCACATCTGGAGTGGGTTCAATAAAACCCTGCTGTCACTGAATAGTTAAGCAGACATTTGCACATTCTCCATGAAGGAGAAAGAATAGCCAGCAGAGCTGTCCATGTGTATGGGCTCTGTGCTCATCCCTTGTGTGGTTAGCAGTTGCTTTTGCAGAACCATGTTGTGCATCCAGAAGAGCTGCCCGTCCCCCCACGTTGCCTTTGCTTTGACTGGAACTCAGAGGTTTGCAGCTAGTTGACAGGTTACATACAGACTTGCTTATTAAACTTCAGCTCCGTATTTACTAGACCTATTTTTGTTTTATGGGTAAAACTCTTTATTTAAATTTCTCTCCTTCTGGAATTTCGTCCCGTGTTCTGAAATGCTTCACTTATTTTAACTGACTATATTGTAAACTCACGATCCTACCCAGGGAGGACTTGACTTTGATACTGTGGAGAGAACTGGGTGCAAGAATCTTCAACAAGCAGTTGTTGTAAGAATAAAAAGAGCAGTTCTTCTAAATTCCTTGGTAGAAATGGTCCTTGATATCAGACGGGTGAATCTTCTCTTAAGTTCACTAGTTTTCAGTTACCTTAAGGTTGGTCGGGCGCACTCACAAAGATGTCAGTAGGGTGGTGCATCAGTTCTCACACACTTTTTATTTGTCCTAGGAAAACTGCTTTCTCAGTCATTCACTTATGCTTCTCACATGCAGTTGGAAGAAGGTTACTTGGAACTCGTTGCCCAGCCTCTAGCAAAGTAAATGATGGCTATTCAGAAGCCAAGGGTTAAGTTTAGGAATGGCTTAGTGTGGTGGAAATCGGAAAAAAAAAATTTTTTTTAAACAGTGGTTTAAACAATGCAAGCGGATTTCACTAAAGGGACTGCAGTAGTAGTTAAGAGAGCCAACAGTATGATAGCAGGAGGAACTGCAAAAACATACTTCACTCTGAGCTCAGGCTCATGCCATTTGCAAGTTTGAACATTCTGTTCAGGTCTTTATGTGGTTATGTTTTCACACATGTAAATATTTAGGAGTGGATGGCTGGGTTAGGCTGTTTTGCAAAGTGGCTATACCATTTTACATTCCCACCAGCAGTACTAGAGGGTTTCATTTTTTTCCCCCAACACTTTTGCCAACAGTTATTATTTAAAGTAACAGCATTTACTTAAAATTTCATGTGCTTGGTATATGGACTCGTTAGTCGTTTTCATTGTAGCCATCTGGTGGGTGTGTATTGGTAATGGTTATTGACGTTGAGCATTTTTTCCTGTGCTCATTTGCCATTTATTTTCTTTGATGAAGTACCAATTGACCATTAAATTTTTTGTTAAGTTTTAAGAGTTCTTTATATATTCAGGATACAAATCATATATTTGATTTGCAGATATTTTTTCCTTCTCTGTGGCTTGTCTTTTCATTTTCTTACTGATGTCTTTGGGAGAGGAAAGGTTTTAAATTCTGAATAAGTCGAGCTTGTCATGTATTTTATGCGTTCTGTACCTTTGACGTCATATCTAAGAGATCTTTGCTTTAGCCAAAATCATGAAGTTTTCTCCTGCTTTCTTCCAGAAGTTTTACACTTTCAGCTCTTTGGATTTTGCCTGTGATCCATTTTTGTGTGTGATGCAAGCTAAGGGTTTAAGTTCTTTTTTTTTTTTTTGGCATGTGAATATTCACTTGTCCTGGCGTCATTTGTTAAAGAGATTCGTAATAGCTGCTTTAAGCTGTGTTGCTGCCTCTCAGTCTGGGACTCAATAAAGAGCAGAAGCCTTCATTTCCTGCCGGAGTTAGGGCAAGAAGGAGGGAGGCAGTTTGTCTTGAGTCTTGGCCTTGTTGTGAGGAGATCTTGTACCATAGTTCGCTTGATTCTGATTTTGTCTGTTAAGACATCCAGAGTCTTTGTAAGCAGTAGAGTTTTAGGCAGCTTGGCTTTAGTTAAGGTGATGCTTGCTCTGTTATCCTCTCCCTCTGAGGGTGATTATGGAATCTTATTTTAACACACAGTTTGGGTTGGATAAGCCTGGGATAGTACAAGCTAATTTGCACATTTATTAAAACTAGTTCTATTAGGAGAGTGATGAAACCCTACTGAAAACATTTTTTATTTTTCAAAACAGGTGTTTCTAACTGTGTAAGTGAAACAGCTTATTACAGAAACTTGGAAATTACAAAGTATAAAGAAAAACCTTTCTTTCCTCACTACTGTCAACCTGGTTTTGGTACCGCCAGTTACCTTAAATTTCCTGTGGTTGGTATATGGACCCTGTACAGCGTAGTTTTGGGGAACAGTATTTTGATCTCCTGATGAATTCAGGCCTGTCTTCTTGTGTTTCTCCTGGGAAGGGAAAAGATGAAGAGCTAATGCTTGATGAGAATCTATTGTGAGCCAAGCTTTGTACCCCATAAAGCTCCATGAAGTATTAAAATTACATTATGTGTTATTTAAAATATTAATAAAATTTAAACAAACAATTCAGTTTGAAAAATTTATTCCCCCCTCCAACTTCCTTGCTTTTTTAGTCTTGGGTTACATTATTTGCCCAGTGTCTTTCAGTGAGTGTGATAAACCTGAATATTGGGGGGAAAGTGTCAGCATCATTCATTTAAAACAGTTAACCTGCATTTTCTTTCATGGTTGGAAAAGTTTTAAAAGCAAGAGAATGAAATAGTTCTTTTGTTCCTTTTATTGTCCTGCTCATGTGGCCTCCCTTTTATTGTTGTCTGTCAGAATTAAAAGTTCCCAGTCTCCTTATGTCCTGCTCAGATTAAGGCTTCTACTCTCTGACACACCCTGCAGCTCCAAGAGCCTTAGTTGTAACTCTGGTATTTGTTAACTGAATAGAAAGATAAAGAAGAGAGCTAGGATTTTTAACAAGGAAAATCTCTTGAATTGGGTTGATTTCATCAGTAATTTTAGTTAGCAGTAACTAATAACTAGATGTTGACTACCAGGCAAGCCACTCCATTTCTTCATCTCTAAAATGAATCAGCTATTCCACATAGACTTTTCTAGTGCATGTTAGCTAGATTTTTGTGTCAGTGGAACCATGAAATTTAATACATTTTTGTTGATAGGATTGGGAGTAATTGCCATAAGGATCAGTATTAAAAGAACCTCTGTCTTTTCCTGTGTGTGTGGATGCTCAGTTGTGTCTAAGTCTCTGTCCCCATGGACTGTAACCCACCAGGCCCTCTGTCCATGGGGTTTCCCAGGCAAGGATGCTGGAGTGGGTTGAGATTTGCTCCTCCAGGGGCTCTTCCCGATCCTGGTTTGTACCTGCATCTCCTGCATTGGCAGGCAGATTCTTTACCAGTGAGTCACCTGGGAAGCCCCTGTTTTCTCCACAGTATCCTTAAGTCTCAGATCATCATACTGTTTGCATTGGAGTTAATGGGTAAAAAGTGTCAATTCCAGTGTACTGTGTGCTGGATATTTGTGATCTTGGAGTCTTGTTTCTTCCTTCTTGTTTAGGAGGTATTTACGACTGTCGAGGCCTTCTTGGCAGCCAGAACTTCCCATCGACGCCCTCATTTTATCAGACAGCATTCGCTCACTCTAATCTTTTGCTTACGCTGTTGCCATAGTATCCTGTCTGGAAACAGAAAGGTGGTTGGTAAGTTTGTACAGGAATCAGATTTTTCCCCCTCATTGACATTTGCCAGCAGATATTTTTTTTCTCTCTCGAGATTCAGGCCAAGGCCTGGGGGTATAATTAGTGCTAAGGGTTGGGGGTGCGGTGGGGGGAGGTGGCATGTTTGGACTCTGGACAGTTAAAAGCAGAGTCTTTATATTAACTCACTCTGTTAATCACTAAACTGTTTTGTTGGTGATTTAAGACTTTCTGCTTGAACCATCTGCTTGTCATAGGGATTACATTTATTCCTGACAAATGTCATGTTTGAGCTGAACATAAAGAACTAAGACTGGAGCATCTTCCTGTTTCTTGGTGTATCAGACTCATTAAAACAAAACAGAAAGCAACCGAAGACAGTGGGCTCCAGCCACTCTTAACATATTTGGACCAGCGAATCAGAGTGAAAAATGATAAAAGGTGATTCTGGAGACTCGGAAGAGAAATTCTAAAGGAAACAAGCAGGGCTCTTATTCTAGTGCCAGTGACCCTCTGACTTGGTTGCAGGATTCATCCACATGGGAATAAGAGGTTGTTGAGAGTAAAACCCTCACATTGCACTGATGGTTGTTTTTGCTCTCACGTGTTCAGAAGAACTGAGAGGCGGGGGGGGAAACCTGTCAGTGGTTGACTGAAATACCACCAAGCTCAACAGTGTCTGCCTAGGATGTTGGAAGGGAAACGTGGAATCTGGTTCTACCTTTTTCAGAAGACACTGGCCCGTGTAGGCTTTGTGGGAAAGGTATTACAGTTTCGGTACAATTTAGTGAGGCTGACACGGAATCCTGCGGCACATCCTGGTGATCAGATTTTGTTCTGGGCGGGCTTCTGCTTTCCATTTTTGAACCTCTTCCTTTCCAGCCACGTTCTCTCCCAGCCCCTGTGCCCTGGAGTATTTTGTTACCACAGAATAGTTAACGGGTTTTTTTTTTTTTTTCCCCAAAAATTTAATGTCTTTTTTATTGTTGTTGTTTTGACATGCACACACTGCTGTATTTGTTCATTTTTGGTTAATTTGTTTTTGGCTGTGCTAGGTTTTTGTCGCTGTGCACAGGCTTTCTCTAGTTGTGGCTAGCGGGGGCTGCTCTCGAGGTGCAGAGCAGAGGCTCCAGGGCGCCCGGGTTTCGGTACCAGTGGCCCACGGGCTCAGTTGCTCCGTGGCATGTGGGATCCTTTGGGACCAGGGATCGAATCTGTGTTGCTGCATTGGTAGGCTGGTTCCTATCCACCGGGCCGGCAGGGAGGCCCTGGTTAGGTCTTCATGTGGCACAGTCATCAGCCGTCGAAGGCAGAGCGTGTCTGCACAGCATCATGCATCCTGTGTTCCCATCTCACATCTTGCCTCCTCTTGCAGGGTTTGAGATTTGAACTCTTCCCTACTTTCCCTCACCTTCCACATGCTTTCTCAACCCCAAATCTCTTATCTTCTGATCTATGATAAGTACTGGGAAATTATCATCTGATCAAGACAGTTCTCTGGTATGAGCCTCTTTGAGGTTATTTACATTGTTTTAATTGGCTCAGATGGTAAAGCATCTGCTTTACCATGCAATGCGGGAGACCCGGGTTCAATCCCTGGGTCAGGAAGATCCCCTGGAGAAAGAAGTGGCAACCCACTCCAGTATTCTTGCCTGGAAAACTCTCTGGACAGAGGAGCCTGGTAGGCTACAGTCCATGGGGTCGCAAAGAGTCGGACACGACTGAGCGACTTCACTCACTCACATTGTTTTAAAGATGTTGGGTAGTTTTAATCAATACTCAGCATAGTTCGTGGGCCTTGTTTTTGAAGTCCGCAAAACACCGAAGAAAGTGGTAACCGCTTGGCACTTTACTGTCTCGAAACCAACATTTCTGGAACTCACAGTGGAAGTCACGGGTATAATGATACTCCTGAGAGTCAGCCTAGAGGAAACTTGATTGACGTGTTCTCTTTTTGGCACAGAAATAAAAACTAATATATCTTAGAATTTTTAGTGATTGTTGACGCAGGAAATTTGTTGCTTAAGGTAGTCTGTATCCTGAAATGTCATTAAATTCGGTTTTCCTGTCTGCTTGTCATATTATGAAGATAGTTTATATAGAAGTATAGACTGTATAAATTCATTTAATTACATCTTCCTTTGGGCTCCCACAGCACTGTAATTTACCTTAGACTGACTTGGGATGAAAGATACTAACTGTGGAAAAAAAGCCAGTTTATAATTAAATTAATAAAGGTACTAACGGGACAGAGCCAAAGAGTATTTATATTTATCTTATTGTAAATGGCGCTACCTGATGTTTTTTCCTCCATGTATTTGGCTTAGTTATAGAATTACCATGATTGGTGTGCAGCCTGGAATTGCTGGAGTTGCAATGGCAGCAGGATCTGAAGATCTTGATATAGTCTGGGGCTCTCAAATTTGACCTTACTGTGAAGAAGGCAAGGAATCCCTGGGAGGGTTTCATCAGAGAATTGGCACACAAATCGTCATCAAAATTGTGGGAAAGCTGAACCTTGTGATAACTGGTGGTTATGCTTAGTGGCAGGGAGAACAGTAGGGAAGCTATATGGTCCAAGAGAGAGGGTTAGGATTTGGGTAGAAGGAACAGGTACAGAGACAGTGTAACCTCCGGTACTTTGGCACTTGATGCAAAGAGCCAACTCATTGGAAAAGACCCGGAGGATGGCAAAGATTGAAGGCAGAAGAGGGCAGCAGAGGACGAGGCAATGCTGAGACAGCGTGTCCAACTCAGTGGACGTGAGTTTGTGCAAACTCGGGGGGATAGTGGAGGACAGGCACGCCTGATGTGGGGCCGTCCACGGGGCTGCCGAGTCGGACCCAGCTTAGAGACTGAATAACAGCAGGGGTGGAGTCTGTTGAGAAACTGTGGGAGGTGAGAGAGAGGGGAATTAGTGCAAGCGAGAACTGGAGGTGAGGCCGTTAACGAGGGTGGAGGACAGCGAGTGAGCGTATGGGAGGTGGGTTGGTAGGGAGCGTTAGTGGGGAATAGGATGTCTGGCAGGCGGTTGGCAGTTTGGAGGGTGTGGAGCTTTTAACTTAGAGCTAGGGAGTCAGTGTCAAGAGCACCCTGCATGTGAATGATGGTTGCAACTGAGGAAGTGGGGTGGGGAAATTATTTGTTGGCTGTGAGGGCTGTCTGGGAGGTAGCGAGTTGTTGCCTAGGTCATCTGGCGAGGTAGACATGACTTTTCTTCCTCCACGTTTTGCCCAACCCATCCTAAAGTGCTGGGCTCTGATGAGAATTTAACTTAAAATCCATCGTATCGTTAATCATTGTGTAACTAGATGACAGCATAAATATTTGGGTTTCAGAATGTACTCCATGAAGGCAGTCCTGCCTGATGAATGAGCGCATAAACTCTAGAGCCAGAACGCCTGGGCTGTCTGCTTACTGGTTGTGTGACCTTGACAGTGTCTTCCACTTCTGTTGCTCCATTGCCTCTTTTATAAAGCTGAGATAAAAATGATTATCAGAAGGGTTAGACGGTTTCTTACTTTAAAGCCTTCACACCAGAACTTGATACATCATAAGCTCAAGTTGCAGTTAACTAGCTGTTGTCATCATACACTCTGATATCTGTTCTAAATGATTCCACTGGTAATCTGGTACATTCAGAGTCTAGTAACTCGCAGTTAAAAGTACTCTCCCCACATCCTTTTCCCTTGCCAGTAACTTTAAAAACTGATGAGCAGAAATGGATTTGAGCTTCTTTTCCTCTTTTCGCTTGCTGCGTTTCGGGCGAGGTTGGGGCGGCTCTGTGTCCCTCTTGGTTGTGGATGAGGCAGGACGTGTAGCCGCAGCAACAGTAGGTCTTGAGCCTGTGCTTTCTTCTCCCTCCTCCTGCTCTTTCTGTGTGGATGCTGCTGTCAGCCCCTGCATGGGCTGTTTGGGGCTTGAAGATGAGCTGCCATTCGTTGAACTTTGTACTCTTAGTCCTCCAGTCAGCTGCTGTAATCACTAGAAATTTCAGAGGAGGCCAGGTAAGTAAAAGTAATATTTTGTGTCGGGCAGACTGGCCTTGGTAATGTGGGAGGTTGGGTGGGTGGTCAGGGTTTGAGTTCCACCCGGTTCTACCATTGTTGAACACCTTACCTTTTAGGGCCTCATTGTCCTTCTCTGTAAGAGAAAAGGGACGAGGTCTTCATTATCATCGTTTCCATCGAGCTCTGATAATGTCATTCCTAGAAACAGGACTCAAAAGTTAAGTGTACCCTAGCAAGAAATGTAGAAAATAAGCGGATTTTAAAATGTTTAGTGTTTTATCTTTTTATTAGTGAATGTCACTGTAGCTTGATCATCTGGTGCAGGAAAGAAGCAGGTTTGGGGAAAGGCACACATTCACAGCTTCGTGGTGTTTGAGAAGAACATGCTTAGTATTTTGGCATGTGCTTTTGAGAGGTGTACCTTGAGAGGTGTACCTGAAATGTGGGATAGTTACTCAGTGTTAGCTCAGTTTTCAAGGAGTTTCATGAAGACTTTTTCTAATGTGTTGCTCAACTGGTATTTTTCAATATTGACTCAAACGGAGAAGGCACTTAAACAGTGCCTGGCAGTGTATCCCATTAATCAGTTCATTAGCACCTGGGGATCCACTGTGTGACTGTCGTAGAATCGAGTCTCGCTGGCCCATGTGAGTCTGTGATTCTCTCCTTACTCCTCTCATAATTGGCATCACTGTCGGTCTGTGTCATGTGACACAGAAATCTAGAAGCCATCCTTAATCCTCCCTTTTTCTTACTCCCTGTTTATATTACGTTTATCAGCAGATCTTGTGTTTAGTATCCACGAATCTGTCATCTGCCCCCTTCGTTCCATCTTCGTCACTCTCCCCCGAGCGCTGGCTGTTCCTGCTTACCTGAATTACTGCACAGTGTTCTAGCTGGGATCTGTGTCCACTTCCTGCCTTCTTCACGTCTTCCCATTGCATAAACAAGTGAGCCTTTTAAAATAAAAATCTAATCATGACCCTTACTTTTAAAATAGAGACCAAAGTAGTTGACAGTAGGCCTTATATGGTTTGGCCTCTACAATCCTTTCCACTCTAATTTCAACTGAACGCTCTCCGAGGCTTATTTCACTTTTCTTCTTTGATCTCCTAACAGCTTTCAAGAAACTGAGCCAGAGCACTATTGGTAAAGGAGAAATTGTTGGTTATCCAAAGTCACAGGTCTTTTTCTACGTATGTTGACAAGGTAAATTTCTTCTCTATTCTCTGTTCCTTTGGGTGTTTTGGTGTAAATTCTGGGTGTTTTTGAAGTAGAAGTGCAGGGTTCATTACAACCTATATTAAATTTCATCTCAGTACATTTGGTCTCATGTATTTCTTGGTCCACCCTTTTAGTCTTTTGGGGTTTTTGGATCTTCAGTCTTAACTTTCAGTATATCAGTGTTCTTAATGAATCTCAGGTAGTCAGTGTATTGGATCGTTTTATCATGAGCTATTTCAAGCCCTTGGTGTAAAAGTGTTCATCAGAATTGGACAGAGGCGGGGTAGGGAAGAGTTGCAGTTAATTACAATAGAACCCTGTTCCT
Source organism: Aepyceros melampus (assembly GCA_006408695.1). Lineage (NCBI taxonomy): Eukaryota > Metazoa > Chordata > Mammalia > Artiodactyla > Bovidae > Aepyceros > Aepyceros melampus. The sequence continues at coordinate 91,067 of SJXQ01005251.1, forward strand.
GGTAGTCATTCATTTGGTTATTCCTTTTGCTTTGTTGTTGAAACTGTTGTAGGGTTAGGATGGAAACAGTGGACTGTGGGGCACATTCTACCCCTCCTAAAATGTTTCTTCAAATTCCTGGAACATGCTATAGCCTAGAAGCATACCCCGTGCTTCCGAAATACAGACAAAATCATGTACCAGGAGATGGAGAATTTATGTGCTTAAATCTGAGGCTGCCAGATTTCATTTTCTTCACAGCATTATTATGGGAGATTTGGGCAGGTGTTTTGTTGAAATTCAGACTCACTATCCCTAGGATGAAAAAACGATGCTAAAAAACCAGAAATCAAGCCACAAACTGTCTTGTGTGTCTGAATTAAGGCTATATGCTGGGTGTATAGGTTATTGTTTGCCCAAGGCTTACAAAACATCCCTTTAACAATCTGTGTCTGATATTGAGATAAAATTCAATAGATTACAGTTTATGGAATCTGCTTTTTCCCTACAAACTGCCATTGCCTGTGTTTAATCTCCAATCTCTTTTATTCTTTTTTTTTTTTTTAATTTTATTGGAGTAGAGTCGAGTAACAGAATTGTGTTGCAGGTGTACACATAGAAATTCAGTGATACATATACATATATTCACTCTTTTTCAGATTCTTTTCTCATGTAGATTATTACAGAATATTGCATCTCGTTTATTCCTAAATAGTCTTTCAGGACTTGGGAAGTCTCTCTTTCTAGCCTGGGACAAACTGCTCGAAGTCAGACACTCTTACAGTGTCTCCCTGTCTTGGGCTGTTCATTTTTTTCTTTGCTACAAATAATGAAGCCTGAAGTTCGTTCTGATTGGGAGAAAAGGAGGAAGTAAGATAGATAAGGAGTTCTTTTGTGTACTTCCTTTTGTACACCACCACCCTGAGCAGTGGGTCTTAGATCTTCCATCCTTGTCTTGTCTCAAACATAGAAAACTCGAAGAGCCTTTCTGTAGTCCCAAGGCATTTCCCCCACCTTCAGGTCATTTTTGGCGTAAAGAATCTTAGGCTTTGCGCCTTTCTACTCTAAACAGTTGTAAGTTCACCCTTCTTGTTGTAAGCAAAAATCAGAAGTGTTTGGTTGTTCAGTCACTTGGCCGTATACACTGAACATTTTAGTTAAACAGGCCTTTCTGCTTTGGGTTGGAGATGACAATAATAAGGTGTTAGAGATGAAAGCTAATCCTGACCACTCCTCCTTAATCAGAATCCAAATAATCAAGACTGTGCTGCTTCAGAGTCCGTGGGAGGCTCTGCCCTCATTTTCTGTTTTCTTCTTGCTCAGGTTGGCAGCTTTCTTCCCTACACTGAGTCTATGGCTCATGTAAGACCACTGCCCATGAGCTCCTGTTGTAATCATGAGCTTTCCCTCAGAGTTCTGTGAAGGTTACAGCTTTGGGGAGATGTTCCTCAGTCCACTCAATACTTTAAACTATACTAACTACAAATTACTACCTACTGTGTGCCAGGCATTCTACGTAAATTTGCTTGCTTAAGGTGATCACTCACCTAGAGCCAGACATCCTGGAATGTGAAGTCAAGTGGGCCTTAGAAAGAATCACTACTACAAAGCTAGTGGAGGTGATGGAATTCCAGTGGAACTATTCCAAATCCTGAAAGATAATGCTGTAAAAGTGCTGTACTCAATATGTCAGCAAATTTGGAAAACTCAGCAGTGGCCACAGGACTGGAAAAGGTCAGTTTTTATTCCAATCCCAGAGAAAGGCAGTGCCAAAGAATGCTCAAACTACCACACAATTACACTCATCTCACATGCTAGTAAAGTAATGCTCAAAATTCTCCAAGCCAGGCTTCAGCAGTACGTGAACCGTGAACTTCCAGATGTTCAAGCTGGTTTTAGAAAAGGCAGAGGGACCAGAGATCAAATTGCCAACATCCGCTGGATCATGGAAAAAGCAAGAGAGTTCCAGAAAAACATCTATTTCTGCTTTCTTGACTATGCCAAAGCCTTTGACTGTGTGGATCACAATAAACTGTGGAAAATTCTGAGAGAGATGAGAATCCCAGACCACCTAACCTGCCTCTTGAGAAATCTGTACGCAAGTCAGGAAGCAACAGTTAGAACTGGACATGGAACGACAGACTGGTTCCAAATAGGAAAAGGAGTACGTCAAGGCTGTATATTGTCACCCTGCTTATTTAACTTATATGCAGAATAATCATGAGAAACGCGGAGATCCAACCAGTCCATTCTGAAGGAGATCGGCCCTGGGATTTCTTCGGAAGGACTGATGCTGAAGCTGAAGCTCCAGTACTTTGTCCACCTCATGTGAAGAGTTGACTCATTGGAAAAGAGTCTGATGCTGGGAGGGATTAGGGGCAGGAGGACAAGGGGACGACCGAGGATGAGATGGCTGGGTGGCGTCACTGACTTGATGGACGTGAGTCTGGGTGAACTCTGGGAGTTGATGATGGACAGGGAGGCCTGGCAGGCTGTGATTCATGGGGTCGCAAAGAGTCGGACACGACTGAGCGACTGAACTGAACTGAACTGAATCCTCCAGGAATTGGAATTCTCCAGGCCAGAATACTGGAGTGGGTAGCCTTTCCCTTCTCCAGGGAACTTCCCAACCCAGGGATCAAACTCAGGTCTCCCGCTTTGCAGGTGGATTCTTTACCAGCTGAGCCACAAGGGAAGGCCAGGAATACTGGAGTGGGTAGCCTATCCCTTCTCCAGAGGATCTTCCCAACCCAGGAATCGAACCAGGGTCTCCTGCATTGCTGGTGGATTCTTTACCAATGGAGCTGTCAGGGAATCCCAATCCTCCCAATAGCCTTGTAAGAAATGTATGACCCCCCTTTTATTGACTTGGGACTGGAAGCTTAGAGAGATTAAATGAGTTGCCCCAGACCTCATTGAAATAATCTGTTTGATACTTCTGTGTTTCTATCAGTCTTTAAGAAACTGACTTACTGAAATAGTAAGAAACATACCTGGAGTTCTAACCTAGGTCTGTTTGACCTCCAGGGTAAGTGATTTTTCTTACTGCTGTTGAGGGCCTGCTGCTCTGTGGTACATTGCTTTGTAGGATGTGAAATGGAAGCAAACACATTCTTGGCCTCTGAAGACTTTTTGAAGAATAATGGCAAGGGGAGCCGTTAGGAGTTTTAGGGGAGGCTCTGCCTTTCTTTGGGAAGCAGTGGGCTGAATCTGCGAGTGTGCTAATGAGTGTGCGGAGTGGATCCGTAGTTGATGCAGCTGGACGTTACCTGTCTCAGCATCGTGTTGTTGCAGCCGTCTGTCTGTCTGTGTGTCACCCTCCGCTTGGTCACGGCTCAGGCCTTGTCCACTGCCGACCTGCTGGGTGATAACAGAATGGTTGGCCTTTATTTTAGGCTCTTCCATTTACTATGTCTGTCTTCACATACAGAACCCCAGCCCCTGGTGGAAGGTGACTTTGATTTTTATCTGTGTTGCTAAATTGTCACTAACACCCTGTTTGACTTTTCTCAGCCGAAGGGTCAAGAAAAGAGATTTGAATGTTTGCCAAATAGAGGTAGGTCCCGTTAATGGATGAGGCCTCTGCCTTAAGCAGTTTTGAGGAAAATACTAACTTTTAAGTATTCCTTAAAAATAAGCATCCCCTTTATTTTTGGTGATGCTCATTATGGAAATCTGAAATATGCAGAACGTATGGACTTATGGAAGTGTTAGAATATGAAGTAGAAGAAAATGAAAATTACCCATAATCGCACCTTCCAGGAATAATCACTGAATGTTTGAGTCTGTTCCCTTTGTCCCTACTATATGTCTGAGAAAGCTGCATTTCTATATTCTGATTTTTATCACTTTACATTATAAGGAATTCACACACTATTGAGTTCCTCATATGGTTTAAACAACCTTAATCATTTTCCTGATGTTAAGTAGGTTATTTCTAGATTTCTTTTGGCATAAAGAGTTGGACTTGACTGAAGTGGCAGAGCGTGCATGCACGTGACTCTCAGGAGCTTCATTGTCAAGAGCTATGACTCGTCTATATCAAGGGTACCGCAAAGCCAGCATGTCTAGTTAGCGCATTTATTACCCCCAAGTCACCACCTTGCTCATCTGTTTTTTCCTTAAAAGTACCATCATACCAGTCATCAAGGTAAAAATCTTCCTAGACTCCTGATTAGTCTTCAGCTAAGGATGTCTGATCACTCAGTTCTAGCTCGGCTGCCTTTCACAAAATCTGTTTTCTCCTTGCCATCCTTTTTATATATTTAAACTCACTAGTTTTTACCAGGACAATTGCAGTAGTCTCTCGACTTCTTACTTATAGACTATTACCTCTTCGAGGCTATTTTCACATAATGGCCGGAAATTACACTTGGGCATACATATCATGCTCTTTTATTGCTTACAGACTTTAATAGGTTTCTCATTGCCTTGAGAGTAAAGACTACATTTCTTAATAGTCTAGAATTGTTTCTTCATATCTTTCTGGCCTTATCTCCTGTCTGTCTCTCACACACAAATGCACAGCCACACATACTCAGTCAACACACTCTCATATAACCACAGTGCTTGTGTGAACTTTTAATATGCATACCCATTTGCACATGCTGTTGGTCTGTTGGAGACCACACAGCTCCTCACATAGCTTGTTGTGGTTGCTTAGTTGCTACGTCGTGCCCGACTCTTTTGTGACCCCATGGACTGTAGCCGGCCAGGCTCCTCTGTCCATGGGATTCTTCTCCAGGCAAGAATACTGAAGTGGGTTGCCATGCCCTCCTCCAGGGGATCTTCCCGACCCAGGGATCAAACCCACGTCTCCTGCATTGGCAGGCAGATTCTTTACCACTGAGCCACCAGGTTAAGCCCTCAGCTTGATACGTTTCTTACAGGATAGAGCTGAGTTCACTCGTTCATGCGCCGTGGCAGCCCATGCTGGCCAGAAGCACCTCTCCTGCTTCATGTTTTTTGAACCTTTTATGATGCTGCCTATGGTAGACAGACTCATGGCCCCCCGGAGATGTCCACATCTTTCTCTCTGTGTGAATAAGTTATCTTACATGGCAGAAAGGACTCTGCAGATGTGATTAAGGACCTTGAAGTGGGGAGAGTACTTTGAATTATCCAGCTGGGCCAGTCTAACCACAGGGGTCCTTAAAAGCATAGAACATTTCCTGACTGTGGGGGGTGTGTGTGTGTGTGTGTGTGTGTATATGTGTGTTAGTCGCTCACTCGTGTCCGATTTTTCTTGACCCCATGGACTGCAAACCTCCAGGCTCCTCTGTCATGGAATTCTCCAGGCAAGAAAACTGGAGTGGGTTGCCATTTCCTTCTCCAGGGTGACTGTGGCGAGAAAGGGATTGAAAAAGGGTCAGAGAAGTTCGATTTTGTTGACTTTGAAGGTGGAGGGAAAGGGCGGCAGCCAAGGGATACAGGCTCCCTCTAGAAGCTGCAGAAAATGACGGGACAGATATTTCCCGAGACCCTTCAGGGATGCAGTCCTGTCCTCCCGACACTTTGGTCTGTAGCCCAGTGAGAGCCATGTTATGGATTTCTAGCCTACAGAACCGTAAAGTAAGAGTTTTTGCTGTTGCTTTACAGCACTGGGCTTGTGGTAGTTTCCCCTTGGAAGCGTGAGAACTATCATCCATTGTGTCTTGTTATCTGTCTGCTTTCACATCTTTTTCACCAGATTTAAGCTCTGTGAGAGCAGGACTGTATTGATTGTCACCTCTGTCCTCAGCATGTAGTACGTTGTTAACACCCAACAGTCTGTGCATACGAACTGGCTAACATAGTGACAGTGTTGCTCCGTCAGGTCTGACTTGCGAGCCCATGGTCGGTAGCCTGCGAGGCTCCTCTGTCCGTGAATTCTCCAGGCAAGAATCCTGGAGTGGGTAGCCGTTCCCTTCTCCAGGGGATCTTCCCAACCAGGGGATTGAACCCGGGTCTCCTGCACTGCAGGCAGGTTCTTTACCAGCTGAGCCACCAGGGAAGCAGTACTTGTGTCTTTATATCTTCTAGGATTTTTGCCACATAAATTCCCCAAGCCACTTTTGAGTTAATGTTTTCTCATTTTAAATAGTTTTTCTGTCTCCTTTTTCCTTTTAGCTTAGTTTTCTACTGCTCCTGTTTTCTCCTCTAGCTCTTTTTTATTTTTATATCTGGCCAGGGGCAGGAGGGAGCACACAGTGTGGCAGGAGGGACCTTAGTTTCCCAACCAGGAATCAAGCCTGTGCCCAGCAGTGGGAGCACAGATTCTTAGCCACGGAATCACTCGCTGAGTCCTCTGGTCCTGTTTTCTTTATGTGGTTCCTTTCCTGTTTTTTTTTTTTTTGGCTTCCAGTACAGTCTATCTTACATCATTTGCAGGTGACAATTTAGAATAACATTGTCCCTTAGGAGAGAAGCTTGTATAGATACAGAGTCTTATTTAATCAGTCCTTCTTTACAGGTAGTGTGTACTACTTTCTCACAAATCTGAACCAAAATTTTACTTAATTGATTTCTATAAATGAAACAAAATTATTGATTTTCCCACTCTTTTTGTTAAACTGCATTCCATGTAAATCTAGCATGAATTTACGGTCCACTTAGCCTGTCATTTATCAACCATAAATTCTTGGTAAAATGCAAGAACAGTATAAAGGTACTAGAGAGTAACAGAGGATTCTGGAGGGCAGTTGACTTGTGGAAGCTTTTAATCTGTGGTGAATTTCTCATTTTTAAGTTCATAGGAAAGCCCCAGTATTTATATTTTTGGCTTGTATCACCAGAAGGCACAGTTCAGGACAATCACAGCCATTGAACAGGAAGGAACAATTCAGGAGAGGAGAGAGCCCCAAGAGGAGGTGCCCCAAATTCTATGTAGAAATTCTGACCCATGACCCCTGACCTGTGCATGAACAGGGCAGCCAAGCTAAGGCTTAAACTGTAGATGGGGGTTGCCATCCAAGAGGCAGAAGTTTGTTGTCTGAGTTCAATTAACTACCTGCTAAAGCAATCAACAAAAATAGAGATTCTTTGGAGGAATTACATAATTCAAAGCCTCTGTAGTATCCAGGATACGTTCTAAAATGACTCAAATGTGAAGAAACAGGAAAGCGACCCATTCTCCAAAGAAGTCTAATCAATGGAGATTGATCCCAGTATGTCCCAAATCTTGGGTTGAGGGGAGGAAGGTTTTTAAGCAGCTATTGTACTATACTTAGTTATGTACAGGGAGATCTACTTGTAGTGGAAAACTATGAAATCTCAAAATCAAAATAGAATGTATGAAAAAAAGCTGTCTGAAATAAAAACTTTACAAGATAAGTCTAACGGGAGAGGAAGACCAAAGAATCACTGAACTTTTAGATCAGCAAGAAGAAGCTGAAGACCAGATGAGAGATGGAAATGGAAATGAACAGAATCAATGAGCCCTGTGGGACGGTTTTTAAAGGGCCTGTAACATGCGTGCAGTTGAAGTTCCAGAAAGAGAAGAGGAGGAGGAGAATTATTTGAGGGAATATGGATACCACTATTTACTAAATTTAGTGAATTAACCAGAAATCATTACTGTTTGACATTGTTTATGAGAAGAAAGGGAAAAGGGATGATGGCCGTAAAGCCCAGGAAGGATTGAGGCGGTCTCGCCCTCCTTTCTACCAAATGTCGGGTCTTACCTCACCTGACTGATTTCATCCCTAGGGTGTTTGTTTCTGGACCTTTCAGGTCTACAGGTCAGGAGATCAGGAGGTTAAGTTGCAGCCAAGACTGACTTGCACAGAGTGGGCAGTCGGGTGGTTTTTGAAACGTGCGAGGGCTGCTTTCTCGGGGAGGTCTGCAGTGAACACTGGGTCCTTTTGTGTGTGCACTTTGCCTTTCTTCTTGGCTTTCCTTTCCTGCTACCCTCTTGTTCCTGAGAAAAGAGCCTGATGCACTTGAGCTGGACTGGCTACATCAAAGGCAGTGAGTCCTGTTGAGGTCCCAGTCAGCTTTGGCAGAGTCCAGCCACGAGGGAGACCTTGGTCGGGTCTTTGCTTTCCTCTCCTAGGTGCCGTTGCTGGGGGCAGGGCTTGGAGTCATTTGGTAATGAGTCAGTGTTAATGTGCCTCAGTTGAAACGTGGAAGCCACAGTCCTGTAATTCTGACCTTAACCTTTAAAAAAAAAAGAAGCCTGCTAGCATGCTCACATCCAGCTAGTGTGCACGGGTGAGACCATGCTGATTGTTCCAAGTTTGAAATACTGCCCCAAGCCCTTGTTCCCATGCTCCTCGCTCTGTGTGCCCCTGGAAACCATGCCCCCCCCCCAGCCCCCACTGACTTACCTCCCTGTGGCCCAGCAGCCGAAGGCGCCAAGTCTGGCGTGAGGCCTGATGCCTCTGCTAGGCTTTATCAGACTAGCGAGTTCCGTGGCCATAAGTTTTCCAACATCGGCCTGTCTGTCTCTCTAGTTCCCATGTCCATCCACGTGAGTGCAGCAGTGTTAGGCGAGATAGTATGGTCATGGGAAATAGATGGGGAAACAGTGGAAATAGCATCAGACTTTATTTTGGGGGGCCCCAAAATCACTGCAGATGGTGACTGCAGCCATGAAATTAAAAGACGCTTACTCGTTGGAAGAAAAGTTATGACCAACCTAGATAGCATATTGAAAAGCACAGACATTATTTTGCCAACAAAGGTCCGTCTGGTCAAGGCTATGGTTTTTCCAGTAGTCATGTATGGATGTGAGTTGGACTGTGAAGAAAGCTGAGCGCCAAAGAATTGATGCTTTTGAACTGTGGTGTTGGAGAAGACTCTTGAGAGTCCCTTGGACTGCAAGGAGATCCAACCAGTCCATTCTGAAGGAGATCGGCCGTGGGATTTCTTTGGAAGGAATGATGCTGAGGCTGAAACTCCAATACTTTGGCCACCTCATGCAAAGAGTTGACTCATTGGAAAAGACCCTGATGCTGGGAGGGATTGGGGGCAGGAGGAGAAGGGGACGACAGAGGATGAGATGGCTGGATGGCATCACGGACTCGATGGATGTGAGTCTGAGTGACTCCGGGAGTTGGTGATGGACAGGGAGGCCTGGCGTGCTGCGATTCATGGGGTTGCAAAGAGTCAGACACGACTGAGCAACTGAACTGAACTGAAGGATTAAAAAGGAGTTTTGGAGTCAGACGGACCCCAGAGTCTACCGGTTTTGCACAGAATGTCTTTAGATAAGTTCCTTGAACCCTCATGTCCATTTTCTTGTAGAATAGGGATAATACCCATCGAAGCTTAAAATAATCTGTATATGATAATTAATTTAATTGATTTAAATAAGATAATATGGTAATAGGCTTCTTGGTTTCATCATAGCTGTTAGGTCATCTCTAATTTTGTACATTTTTGTGTAATTCGTTTTAAGTTATTAATTTTACAGGAGGGCTCTAAAACTGATAGTTTTTCTCATTCTTACTTATTTTTACAGAGAGCTGATTGATCGGAGGTACAGTTGGGTTGCCCAAGAATATGCAGTGATTTTGGAGCCCAAGAAAATAAAGTCTGTCAATGTTTCCATTGTTACCCCATCTATTTGCCATGAAGTGATGGGACTGGGTGCTATGATCTTCGTTTTTTTGGATGTTGAGTTTTTAAGACAGCTTTTACACTCTCCTCTTTCACCTTCATCAAAAGGCTGTTCTTTACTTTCTGCTGTAAGGATGGTGTCATCTGCATATCTGAGATTATTGATACTTCTCTCCTGATTCCAGTTTGTGCTTCATCCAGCATTCTGCATGATGTATTCTGCATATAAGTTAAATGAGTAGGGTAACAATATACAGCCTTGATGTACTCCTTTCCCAATTAGAAACCAGTTAGTTGTTCCATGTCTGGTTCCATCTGTTGCTTCTTAACCTGCGTACAGGTTTCTTAGCAGATAGGTAAGGTGGTCTGGTATTCTCATCTCTTGAAGAATCTTCCAGAGTTTGTAGTGGTCCATACAGTCAAAGGCTTTGGTGTAGTCAGTAAAGCAGAAGTAGATGTATTCTGCTACCGTTCAGATATAGATTAAGTATGAACCTCTTTGCTTTCAACCCAAGGAAGCAGCGTGTATTAAATAACACAGAGGATCTGTTTTAATAAGCATGCATATAAACTTTGGCCAGGACACCTTCGATCCTAAACAGAAAGTCTCAGAAGACTAGCCTGGGGATTATAGTTTGTTGTATAGGGGAATAAACTGATGCCTAGAGAGATTAAGTGGCTTGTACAAGGTTTTTCTAAATTCTTACCTAGCTTACAGATTTTTAAAAGTAGCTTTTCCCTGTTCAGAATAACTTCTCTCCTGCCTCTCTGCCTTTGCTGTTATGACTAATGAAGTCGGGGTGCCCTAATGAATTTTTTTGGAGATATTTGTCTTCCTGAGTTGTAGGAGTTCTTATATATTCTGAATACATGTCCTTTGCTAGATATGTTTTCCAAAGAACAGAAAGAAGTTACTGATTTTGTTAGCAGTTACCTGGGTTTTTTTTTTTCCTCTCTAGTTAATGTTTTTTGTGTTCTGTATAAGAAATCTTTGCCAAACTGAAGGTCACAAGCATTTTCTCATGTGCTTCCTGTGAGAAATTCTCTCTTAGATTTAGGTTTGTGGTCTGTTGGAGTTAACTTTTACAGCTGATATGAGGTAAAGGTTGACATTCATTGTTTGCTTATGGATACCAACTTGTTTCAGCACTATTTGTTGAAAAAAAACCATCTTTTCCTTGCCAAATTGCCATGACCCATTTTTGTGTGGGTCTTTTTCTGGGGTATCCTGTTTCATTGGTCTTTATCTCTCTCCTTAGACCAGTACTAAGCCTGTGTTAGTTAAGATATTGATAGCTTTGTGGTTAAGTCTTGAGGACGGTAGTGTAAACCCTCCAACTTTGTTCTTTTTCAAAATTCATATGGATATTATAGATCATTTGCATTTTCAAATCATCTTGTTGATTTCTGTAATGAATACTGCTTTTTATTGTTTTATTGGAAATGCATTAAATCTGTAGCTCAATTTGGGGAAAGTTGACATTGAACTATGATGCGTATATGTTGGTTTTTTTTTAATGTTTTAAAATATCTTATGTATTTTTTAAAAGCATGTTTTAAATTACATTTTGTTCAATTTATACTTAGTATTTTGTGGTTTTGGTACTATTATAGATATTTGGAGTTTCAACTTCCAGTTGTCTGTAGAAATACAATGTAGAAATACAATGGATTTTTGCTAATGAAGTAATGTCATTTTTCTATTTTATTTTGTTGATGTGAATTTGCAAAAGCTAAACCAACATTGTATCCCAGGATAGCCCAGTTGGATCATTGCATATTATCCTTTTTCGTATTTCTGGATTTGAATTAGTAACATTTTATTAAGGGTTTTTGTGTCCGTGTTGATGAGAGGTTTGGCTTGTGTGTTTTTTCTATAGTGACTTTGTCTGGTATTAGTATCAGGGTAATGTAAGTAAAGGAAGTTAGAAAATCCCCACACGCCTCTCCATATTTTGATATTGATGTCTTTTTTTTTTTTGCTTATCTTTTTGGTACATGTCACTGATGCCATCTGGGCCAGTTTTCTTTGTGATACAGCTTAGCTAAGAATTCAAGTTCTGTAATAGAAATGGGGTGATTCTGGGAGATGTGCTGCTCATGGTAGTTTTAATTTTCCTGTTCCCCTGATGACTGATGACATTGAGCGTATTTTCATGTGTCTTCTAGCCATTCATGTGTCTTCTTTAGTGAGAAGGGGCCATTTTTAGTTGAGCTCTTAATATTGAGTTGGAAGAGTTCCTTAGAAATCCTGGATGTGAGTACTTGATCAGATAAATGATTTGTGGATATTGTCTTTGGCTTCTCAGAGGTAAAGCTATGAATCTTGGTCAAATATGGAATGAACATGTGTTGAAGACTTTATCTAATTTATTTATTAATGAGGTATCCAGCAAGATGTTAAATGTGATATGTGATTGCACATATCTAGTAATTTTTTATTGTATGTTACACACTCTGGATGATACGTTTAGAGACTTCTCTGTCTTTTATCTCCTTAAAAGTGTTCAGTTGTTCTGGCAGGCAGCTAATTGAATTGGACTTAAACTCCTACTTTAATTTGATCTCTGCTCAGTTCTTTCAGCCTCAGAGGTTTCCTTTTGCTGGAAATCTTGAGACTCAGTGTATGTGCAATTCAGGGGTCTGCCACGGATTTGGGGAAAGCTTATATGCAGATTTTAAGAATGCCGCTTTCTGCTCTAGTTCTGTCTACTGTTTTAAGGGATCTGGGAAGTAACCATCGTTGAAAAGCAAAGTAAAAGTGAGTCTTTGACTCAGTGTTTTTCTCTTTGTTCAGCTTTCTGTCTGCTTTTGTCTCCTTCCAGTGCCTTGAAATGGTAGCTTTTTGTATTTTAGTCAGTTACAATTGCTTCTCCAGGAGCACATCTTCCCTGGTGCTTAGCAGTAATACATCTGGCTGCAGTGCAGGAGATTCAGAGACATGGGTCCGATCCCTCGGTTGGGAATACCCCGTGGTGGAGGAAATGGCAACCTGCTCTAGTGTTTTTGCTTGGAGAATTCCAAGCAAAACTTGTAGCCCACAGAGGAGCCTGGTGGGCCACAGTTGATGGAGTCGCAAAGCGTCAGACTCGAGTGAGCTGCTGAGGAAGTGAGCAAGGAAAGGTCTTTGAGAAGGGAGATGATGGAGAAAGGAATTTGATAGGTAAGGGGGTTAGTAAGGTGAGGTTGCAGAGAGTCAAGACACCGAAGCCACTGAGCATGGACACGTGCAGGCGCAGTGATCTAATACAGGGTAATTGGCTTTTATTTTTTTGTCAACTTTTTAAATTGACAAAAAAATAAATAGTGACCCTCTTTTTCGGTCATCTGCAGCTAACTTTCCATAGTATATATCTTCTAAAGAGGGACTGGAAGCCTAACTCAAGACTTCAGATCTTTGAAAGTGAAATAAATAGGTTGATTTGCTCTGTAAGATTTAAAAAATGTTTTCCTTGCTTCCTGTCTGTTTTGACCTGACTCCTTGAAGGGCAGAGCTTGTCTTCATAAGTGCAGCTGATGCTGGCCCTGAGTGGGGTGTTTCCTTGTGTTTGTTAAAGCTCCAGGCCTCAGGCTGTTAGCCCATAAGGAGTGTCTCCTTGGAGATTTCATAACTGAGGTTTTAGATTCCCCAGCCCTTTGGTGTTCTTTCTTCCTCTTGGACTGGGTGGGGAGGTATTCTGTGGGTGGCTGCATTCTTGACTTGCTCCTTGCTCTGACCTGGGATAGCCATCAAGGTCTGTAATGGAAGGTTGCAGAGCCTGTCTCTGGTCTGTCAATTTGCTTTTAACTGCTTTGTGTTTTAATCTTCTGTTCACTTGAGTAGCAGACTTTAAGACTGCTAATCAGCTGTGTGAAAAGTCAGTGTATGTGCCAGCTATGGATGGTATAGGATGGTATGGTTCTTACTAGTACTTACAGTTGTAAGATTTAGTATCGTACCAGCAGAAATGTGGCTCTTCATTGTGACTGCGGTTTTGAATGGGAAAGACTCCCTGTTCATTCTCTTGAAGCCTGGGTGTTGGTTTTGAAGATTGATTACTTGCTTTATCAGAGTTTTGTCGCATTTCAGGGAAAACATTCTCAGAAGTTCTTGTTGCTTACGTAATAGCAGCTGAATTTTGGGGGCCAGCAGATTTTAGCTAGCGGATGTTAGCCTATGTTTGTGTAAAAGGGAGTTTGTCCATTCCCCGTTGATTCTCAAGCTTGTAAACATTTCCATTTGGAGGTGGGTAGGAACATGTTGGTCTGTTGAGTTACACTACTTGTTGGGTGATTGCGAAGCTGACTTTTCCTGTAGGCCATTACCTACTACTGTGGGAAAACAGAGTAAGGCACGTCTATAAAGTAGTCGAAAACGGTTGGTTCTGGGGGAGATGCAACAGGTGAATTAGTTAACAGAGAAGCGCTGCACAAGCATGTCTTTGCCTTTCTCCTCTCCCATGTCTTATTGGTAAAGCACTGCTTCTGCCACCAAGCATTTTCCATTTAAATTCTTCCCATTCTCACGGGGTTTAGTTCCCAGCTCACCAAATCACCTTTCTGCCTCCTTGCTTGTAGATCTAAGGTACCCAGTGTTTCTATTCATGAAATTACGATGTGTTAAAGAGACAAGGATCTCTTCACTTGTGAAATGGATTAATATGAGGATTTGTAGGTGCTTGAAGCAGAGTTAGAAACTCTTTGTTAAGCGCCAGTAAAGATGATGGTGATGGCAGTTAGCTCTGCTTAGTTGGTAAGCTGTAGGGTGTCAGGAGCGTAGAATTTACGGGGTTTGCCTTTTGGATGAACCAATAAGAACACTCAGTGAGGAATGAAGTGCCGGGCCATACCTGTCAGTGAGGGACAGACACACCGTGTGCTTTTTGATGAGTATGAATTCTGCAATGCAAGCCAGTGCGTGCTCCTTACCACCAATGTTATTTCCAGCATATACTTCAGAGAAGAGAACAGGGGAGGAAGGAGTATTTTTCTTTTAAAATGCCCTTGGTTGAATTTCAAAAGTGGATTTCAGATGCCAGGAAGCAACTTGTAACGAGAGGATGAGGTCAGTTGGTATAATTGGAGCTAGTTGATAATTCCTTTACTCTGTTCTCTGAACATTTAGTGTTTCTATTTCTGTAGAAACACACGAGCTAGAAAATGACTAGGTCTCTCCATAGATATGTCGTGTGTCAAACTGGAGAGAGAGGCGCACAGGACGAGGGAGGTGAAGGTCAGAGCCCAGAGCCAGCCTTCAGCCTTCATCCATGCTGAACCTGTAGTAGGTCCTGAGGCCATTGCGTTGTGTTTAAAAGCCTCTGAAGATTATTTTAGAAATGCCATCTTCAGTTTGATTGTACCAGCACTTGGGCAGGGGAACAGAGGGAAAGAAAGAGGAACTAGGAATATATTTTTAAAACTCTGGAAACAAAAAAACTGACCTATGAGCTTCTACCTCAAGGTGCAGGGGCTGAGACCGCTGGCTTGCGGTTTTCACCATCTTACTTCCTGCTCTGCCACAGAGTCAGCTGTTCTGGGCTCAAGTTTGCTGGTTGAAATCACCCTTTTCATTTTATTCAAGTCACTTAGAGGGAGAGGCGGCACCAACTGAGGTTTCAGCTCTCAGCTTCCAAACAGGTGGTTAGTCGAGCGGCCTCTGCGTCTCGGCGACTCTGCTGTTGCTGCGAGTGAGGAGCCAGGGACTCTGCTGTTGCTGCGAGTGAGGAGCCAGGGTTCTGCTTGGCAGCTGCTTCCACCGGGCATGGCTTTCCTGTGGCTGTCCGGAGCCAGGCTGCTGGCTGGGTTCGTGCCCGTGAAGGACAGTGTGTATAGGGGGAGCACCTGTAACCGTCACCGCTGTTCCGAAGCGCTGCCCGCGCTTGACTGACCTCAGCGCCCTCCCCCTGGGGCCCTCTGACTCTGGTCAGCTCAGTCCTTGCATGCATCAGGGGGCGGGGGTGTTTAAGGCGTCACCTCTTCTCTCTCCCCCCGGGGTCTTTGCGGCAGCCGGGGCTGTTGAGTCTTTCGGAGCAGTCAGAGTCCTTGGCTGTCTTCTCACCACGACTAATCTAGCCGCTGTTGCTGCAGTGGGGTGGGGCCCCCGGGGGCCTGTGTAATTTATGCGGAGAGTCAGAAAGTCAAAGGTCTCAGCGCTCTCAGGAGAGTTTATTTGGACTGTTTATAGTTTGTTGTTCTGTCCGCAGCCCCTTGTCTGGAGTGCCCTCACATTCTGGTTGGATGAACTCTTCCCTCTCTGTGCCTTTCCCATGCCTTCTGTCTGGCATCTTTACGTCGGTCCTTGTCATCCCTTCCACATCAGAGTGGCTTCTGGACAGGCTGGGCCCTTGAAGACTCCTGTACAGGGACCTGCTCACCTACCCCACCTCACGCCCACTTAACAAAACCTGCAGAGCCACAGTTTTACTTTTGGGACAGTACGTCAGGCAGTCCTTGACTCTTTTTCCTCCACATTAATTTATCTTTTTTTTTTTAATTTATCTTTTGATTGTAAAGGTTTTCAGGAAAAGCAGCCAAGTGAAGCATTGATGATGATCACAGTATTAGCTCTTGGGTCATTCTGTGATAATATTGGTTGTATGAAACACACACACACACACAATTCTGACACACAATTCACACACACACACAATTCACACACACACAATTCTGACACACAATTCACACACACACACACACACACACTCACTCACTCACTCACTCACTCACTTCTGAAATGTAAAGGAAGGGGTACTGTGTAGTAGAGCCTGACTTTCTCTAGTTGTTTTTCGTACATTCTAAATATATTAAGTATGTGAAGTTTCACAGTGCATAGCAGTACTGTCTTTTTGTACATTAGCTAGAAGCAACAATTCATTGTCATGCATTCTGTTATGCGCCACTTGCCTCCACACATAGCTAGAAATGCTAAATGTATTACAGCAACAGTTTTCTTTTTTAACTTAGTTCAAGTGGGGAAATTAATTTTCCATTTCTTACTGTGTAAGTTTTAATATATGTGATCCTCTACGAGTTTCCTTTCAAGAGGAATTCAGAAAACTCGAGATTCAGGGAATAATCTTGGAAGTTTCTCTTAGCCCTGTTATTTCTAATTCCAGAACAAGTGTAATATCACCTAAGTTTAGCCGGGCAATTAACTTTTTAAATCATTAGCTTTGAAACCGTTTTCAGTAAACTGGTCAGGTGAGGAGAATTTGCAGAGCACGCTGGCGCTGATTTTCAGCTCAGCCGAGATCTCCTCTTACCAGTTCTTTACCTTAATGTTGTCAAACACCTGTGTTTGTTTTGTGACGCTGTGAGTCCAGATTGAAAGTGAGTTGGCTTTATTAACATCTGAACAGAATTAGACACAATTCTTTTAAAGCAGCATTTTCAAAACGCAGAGGCACTTCCTCCTCTACTGTGGATCCCGAGAGTGCAGTGTTACACTCGCCTTGAGCGTGGCTTGGGGAGAGATCACTGAGAGAGACCTGCCCACAGAGTGACAGGGCCGGGATTGTTATGTCAGAACATGGGTACGTGTTGGTCTTCAAGTAGCTGAATCCTCTGCTGAAACTGCTGATCAAGTTATTGCAGGTTCTACAGTATGTTACGGTTCCATATGGCTTCTGGATTGTTAGAAGTAGGGGCGATAATTTTCATGTGCTTTTAGTTGACTGGCCCTAGTTGTTTCTTCCTAAACTAAGTTTATCAGTAATTAAAAAATTACTCTCTGCTCATTGTCTGATATAAAAACAAAATGACTCCCCAAGGGATATTTTATGAATAGAAATTCTCCTTTAAAAATGAAAGTCTTCACTTAAGTTAATAGAGTGATATATTAAAAAAAAAAAAAAAACCCACTAGTGGGCTGCTGAAAAGTATTGGAGTTTCTTTGACTCTGTAAAATTTTCATTTAATTATGTACTACACAAATTTCTTTTATTCAAAGTCTTTATTGTTCAGAAACCTTCCCTCCCATTTTGCGATGGTCAAACAAACAGACCTTGTGTTTTCAAATACCATTATTCTAAATACCATTATTTGAAACCTACCGCTGGAGAATCGTAACATTGAAGGCAGTTATTTACCCCTGACATATGAAAGCCATTGTATCACTTTAAAGCTAATGTTGACGTCCTTGGCATCCGCTTCTGGTACACTCTTCGGCCTGCCCCTTGTGGGAATGACCTGACTGCTTTTGTCACGCACCGTGACCAAGAAGGTGGTCTGCGGGTCACTGCGAAATGATTTCTAACCAAGTAGCCACTCCAGGCCTTGGGATTTGTCCAGGTGAGGTCCTCCAGCTTAGTAATGTCTGCATTTGTGTGCGTGCCCACTGGCCTAGATTTAGTCTTTCCAAGTAGTTTATAACTGGTTCGGCTCATTGGATCGCTTGCTTTTGGGATGATACAGGTTGGGGAGGAGGAAGGAAGTAGAAAGGCTTGAACTTGGCAGTCTCTTTACAGGATGTCTCTTTTAACCCCTGCTGAGGTTAATTTACATAAAACCCAGCTGTGTGTGTGTGCGTGAAGTTTTCTAAATTTAAAGTTTATTCTTATTACCATAGTGATGAGATTGTCAGCACTCCCTGAATTTACGGTCTTGCTCTCCTCTATCTGGACGTCCTGGCAGCTCCCAGTTCCGTTTCCTTTGGGTAACAGGATGCAGCTGGCGGCTGAATTCTCACCTGTGGAATAGCCCTTTGGAGCTCTCTCCTCCATGTAGGTCTCTGCAAAGCAGCAGAAACCATTTTTGCAGGAAACCACAGGCCTGTGTTAAACACCAAGGGAGAATTGAAATAACATGTGTGAGTGTTCCTCTTCCCGAAGGTACCAATCACTGTGCGAGCGCTGCCTTCTGCCCTCCCCTTGGCTTTGAGGTTCTTGTTTAGTTAGCTGATGCTCACTCCCCGCTTCTCTCGTCTCTGCTACCTCTCTGGCCAACTGAGCAAGTTGAACCAGGCTGGATTTCATAATGAACTACTAGGTAAGCCTTCTGGGACCTTCAGATATTTTGGGAAGATTGATTTTTGTTCTTACACGCTGTGGACCTCGGCCATCAGATGGGATGGGGAAGCTCATTCATTTCTGTCTGAGATGGTCCTGTCAGTCAGGCGTCTCTTTAGTATTTACTGGGCGCTCAGTGCCGTGCCAGATGCTGTCAGGAGCCGTGATGGTATGGAGGAGGAGTGCTCCAGAGGACATCTGCTCTGTGGCAGGCCAGAATAAACAAGCCTAGGGGAAAAGGCAGGCGTGGAAGAAAGGGGGAAAATGCCAGTGTGTGACTTACTGCTGACTGTGTGGATTAGCCTATCACAGCGGGGTGGAGGGCATTATCTTGAGACAGAGGAGTGGGCCCTGGGCCGAGGGTGGTGCATGCAGAGGGTGTGTAGGAGCTGCAGGGCCGCTGTGGGGGGAGAGGAGCGCTCAATAAGGCGGTGCAGATAATGTATTTGGAGAAGTCAGGGTGGGTCTCTGGGGGAGCCTGGATGGCCTCTCAAGGTCACCGGAGATGAAGGGCATATTTAATAGAGTACTGTGTCTGTTGGGGTTCCCATTTCTTGCATCAGTACCCTTCATTTAGAGTTCGGGGTCAGCACGGCAATTAGGATGGTCCAAGAGAAATGCTCCTTGAACGTGATGTGAGATTAATGCTGAGAGGGCTAAAGATGTAACTCGTGCCAGGCAGTAACGATAGGAACATAATTTATTGAGTATTTTCTCATTGCTTAGTATCGTATAAACATTTCATATACGTCTTTTATTCCTAGGTTTCCCCATTTTGCACATGAGACTATAGCTTGGCAGTTAAATAGCTTGTTGGAGGCAGTGCAGCCAGAAGTGCAAGAGTTATACAGCTCAAATCCAACGCTGTGTCCTTCTCTGAATTGTATTGCCTTTCTCATTTTTATTCTTGCAGTATTCTAGTTTTTGTTGTTCAGTCGCCACGTCAGGTCCAACTCTTCGTGACCTCATGGACTGCAGCACGCCAGGCTCCCCTGTCCCTCACCATCTCGTGGAGTTTGCCCAAGTTCATGTCCATTGAATCGGTGATGCTATCCAACCATCACATCTCTGTTGCCCCCTTCTCCTTCAATCTTTCCTAGCATCAAGGTCTTTTCCATTGAGTCACCTGTTCGCGTCAGGTGGACAAAAGTATACAGCATTCTAGTAGGGGCTGCTAAAGAATCCTTAAATGCTAGAAGGTTGTCTTCCCAATCTAGATGGGCACTTTTCAGCCATCTGTTCCTTTAATATCTCTATTATTCATCCAAGTGGCTTATAGAAAGACAGGGGAAAATAAATATGATGCTGAATTTTTTGCAGAGGAATTGTGCCGAGCTTATTAACCTCCCCTTTGGCAGCTGCCTGTCCCAAGCGGCCCTTTGTAGATGCAGCATCTGGGCCTGATCCCTCGGGTTCAGGGCTCCCCCTTTAGAAGAACTAACATGGGTTAAATGTGCTCCCCAAACTGTGATCACTTCCTGTTTTTAGGCTTTTCTTTCCCTTTCTTGGTAGCTCAGTGATAAAGAACCTGCCTGCCAATGCAGGAGACTCGGGAGATCCCTGGGTTGGGAAGATCCCCTGGAGAAGGGAATGGCAACCCACTCCAGTGTTCTTGCCTGGAAAATTCCGTGGACAGAGGAGCCTGAGGGGCTACAGCTCATGAGGTCACAGTGTCGGACACAACTGAGCATGCACGCAATGCTCCTTTTTATGAGGCCCAGCAGATCTTAGCGTCATTGCCTGGAACTTCTAAAGAGAAGAGGCTGGTGCCCCCAGAGAACCTTCTAAGAGGTAAGAGATGGCTTAGCACTGTGTAGGCAGAGAGGAAGCTGCAGAATGAAAGCAGCATTTTAGGAAGGTTGAGTCAGAGCTGCACATGGAGCATGGAGAGATTTTCTCAAGGTGATAAGGCCCTGGCACTCAGGTCTACAAGCAGAGGCAGGCAGACTGGCAGATTCCTGCCTGGGGAAGGAGGTGATGTGGGCTGCTCTGGGACCCCTTCTAATTATAGAGTTCATAGCTCACAGGGTTTGGCTTGGTTTTAGGGTGAGGATCCCAGGGCCCCTGGACATTGATTGGAAAGCCAGTCCTGCCTGCTGCACCTTGGGGAAGCCACTGTGGTTCTAGCCTGGCTTTCCTGGTTGTAACCCACGGCAGATACTTGGACTCTCCGGGTTTGAATTTAGGCTACAGGAAATTACCTTCCAGTGGTACTTTTTATGAGTCTTTGAACCTGAGTTGTGAATGATCAGACATTTGAGCTGAGCTTAAAAAAAAACAGAAGACAAAGCAAAACCAAGAAGATGATGGTAATGAAAAAGCAGAGATTTGCTGATGTGCGTGTCATCGTGCGGCTGTCACTTCTTTGGGCTGGCGCTGTGTCCCTGCGGCCTGTGTACTTTCTTCTGTCTTCCTTCCCAGCAACTTGGAGGCACATGAATTTACGCAAGTGTCTCTCTCTCGACTTCTTCCCTCACCTCCTGCTTGCTCTTCTCATTCTTTTTTTTTTTTTTTAATTAAATTTTATTTTTTAGTTTGTTTTGCTTTACAATACTGTATTCGTTTTGCTATACATTGACATGAATCAGCCGCTCTTCTCATTCTTCTGCGTAGTTGTTAAGAACTAACTGCGCTGCCTTGTCTTTGGCTATGCTGTTTTTGTTTTCTTTCTTTTCTGTACTACGCATCTCCTGCGGTGTCTACTTGGTTAAACCTTCTCTGGCATTGGCCTTCTACAATAAGCTATGTCTGAGCTCCACCTTCTAGAGGATTTATAGCTCCTTCCTGATCCTTGTAAAATTTTTATTGCACTTACCATAATGTACTATAAATTAAGTATTTAAATATGTGTGTCACTTGTTATACTGGTAGGGGCCATGTGTTATTTCCCTATCATGGATTGCAGCCTTGTCGTGGCAAAGGGGCTTGTGTAGCTCAGTGAAGCTTTTAGTCATGCTGTGCAGGGCCACCCAAGACAGACCTAGTGAAGAGGTCTGACAAAACATGGTCCACTGGCCAGTCACCCCAGTATTCCTGCCCCATGGACTATATGAAAAGGCAAAAAAATACGATACTGGAAGGTGACCCCCCCAGGTTGGAAGGTGACCCCCCAGGTTGGAAGGTGTCCAGTAGGCTACTTGAGAATTCCAGCTGAGTTATTTAAAATCCTAAAAGATGATGCTGTTAAAGTGCTGCGTGCAGTATGCCAGCAAATTTGGAAAACTCAGCAGTGGCCACAGGACTGGAAAAGGTCACTTTTCATTCCAATCTCAAAGAAGGGCAATGCCAAAGAATGTTCAAGGTACCATACAGTTGTGCTCATTTCACATGCTAGCATGGTTATGTTCAGAATCCTTCAAGCTAGATTTCAGAAGTATGTGAACCGAGAACTTCCAGATACACAAGTTCAGTTTTGAAGAGGCAGAGGAGCCAGAGATCAAATTGCCAACGTTTGCTGGATCATGGAGAAAGCAAGGGAGTTCCAGGAAAACATCTACTTCTGCTTCATTGATTATGTTAAAGCCTTTGACTGTCTGGATCACAACAAACTGTGGAAAATTCTTAAAGAGATGAGAATACCAGACCACCTGACCTGTCTACCTGAACATCCTATATGCAGAATAAGAAGCTACAATGGACTGGTTCACAATTAGGAAGGAGTACAGTAAGGCTCTATATTGTCACCCTGCTTATTTAACTTCTGTGCAGAGTACATCGTGTGAAATGCTGAGCTAGGTGAATCACAAACTGGAATCAAGATTGCTGGGAGAGATATTAACATCTTCAGATATACAGATGATATCAGTCTAGTGGCAGAAAGTGAAGAGGAACTAAAGAGCCTCTTGATGAAGGTGAAAGAGGATAGTGAAAAAGCTGGCTTAAAACTCAGCATTCAGAAAACAAAGATCGTGGCATCTAGTCCCATCATTTTCATGGCAAATAGATGGGGAAACAATGGAAACAGTGACAGACTTTATTTTCTTGGGCTCCAAAATCACTGTAGACAATGCCTGCAGTCATAAAATTAAATGATGCTTGCTCCGTGGAAGGAAAGCTATGACAAACCTAGACAGTATATTAAAAAGTAGAGACATCACTTTGCTGACCAAAGTCCATCTAGTCAAAGCTATGGTTTTCCAGTAGCCATGTATGGATGTGACAGTTGGACCATAAAGAAGGCTGAGTACTGAAGAATTGATGCTTTTGAATATTACTGGAGAAGACTCTTGACAGTCCCTTGGACAGCAAAGAGATCAAACCAGTCAATCCTAAAAGAAATTAGCCCTGCCTAATAGCTCAGTTGGTAAAGAATTTGCCTGCAGTGCAGGAGACCCTGGTTCGATTTCTGGATCAGAAAGATCTGCTGCAGAAAGGATAGGCTACCACTCCAGTATTCTTGGGCTTCCCTTGTGGCTCAGTTGGTAAAGAATCCACCTGCATTGTGGGAGACCTGGGTTAGATCCCTGGATTGGGAAGATCTCCTGGAGAAAGGAAAGGCTACCTACTCCAGTATTCTGACCTGGAGAACTCCATGAACTGTATAGTCCATAGGGTTTGCAAAGGGTCGGACATGACAGAGCAACTTTCACTTTATTCATTGAAAGGACTGATGCTGAAGTTCGAATACTTTGACCACCTGATGCAAAGAGCCAACTCATTGGAAAAACCCTGATCCTGGGAAAGATTGAAGGCAAAAGAAGAAGAGGGTGGCAGAGGATGAGAGGGTTAGATAGTATCACTAACTCAGCGGACATGAATTTGAGCTAACCTTGGGAGATAGTGGAGGACAGAGGAGCCTGACATGCTGCAGTCCATGGAGTCAGAAAGAGTTGGACACGACTTAGCAAGTGAATGGCATTTGTTCCCAAAGCTCAGCATCTAGCTGTCCGTGGACTATTTTAAGGGCTCAGTAATATGAGATTATCTACCATTATTAAGTCTTTACCTGCCAGCCAGATATTATAAACATATATAAAGAAAATGGCCTCATTATAAACATATATAAAGAAAATGAGGCCTCAATCAGTAAAGACTATGGTGTGCTTACCCATATGAATTTTAGAGCAAGTTCTAAGATGAGTGTAAGAAAATCAGAGTTTTAAAATTAAATTTATTTAATTATTTTAATTGATACTGTGACAAAGTTCTGGTTTGTTTATTCCACGATAATTACTTTGATTGTGTGTGTACGTTTGCCATAAATTCCGGGTCATTCTGCCTACTGGGTAATGCGGCACTGATAAAGAATAAATCACATGAGTGAGTGCGGCTGCTGGGTTCCTGTCTCAGTTTGCTGTATCCTTTTGTTTTCCTGTGAGTATTGCCCTCTGTTAGACTCTGTGTCCTGACAAGCTCTCCTAGGCACCCCCTTCCCCTCCCGCCCCTCTTCTGACTAGTGCTTTGCTTTTTTCTTGGTGTGTAGTAAGCACTGTGTCACGAGAGGGTGGGTTAGAACAAGGCTCACTGTGCCGTGAGAATCAGACACCTGATCCGAGTCTTAACACTGTTTCCAAAAGTGTGGGCTGTGATTTCAAAGGAGAACATCACAAGGTTAGGCTTTTTGATTTGGAGTCTGATGGTGGAAGTAGGCAGGGAGGGGCTGGGCAAGAACTGGCATTATCTCAGAACGCGCCAACAGATGCTCGTGTGCCATGAGGTTTGAGCATCACTGCGTAAAGCTCACTGCTCAGTTAATCAGTGAGTGCATCTTTAAACAGAAGCACTTGGACATTTACAAGGCTTCCGTAAGATTTCCTCAGTTCCTTATTCAGAAAATAGACTTGGTATGTGTGGTTTTTTTTTAAGGACCTGACATGCTCACCAGGAAAAGCCTGTCTACTCCTTTACTGTGCTTCCTTTTCTGTTGTTCAGAATTCCTGGCTCCTGCCCTCAGCCAGCACATGACATGTTTATAGCCAGCAGCCCAAACTCCTGAGGAATGAAGGAGAGAGTCTTTTGAGTCTTGTTTTCCTTGAGGAAGACCTGAATGTTGACCGTTCTGCAAGAATCCAGAGTATGCGCTGTCATTTCCATGTTAACCCCCACCCAGATGTTTGTGGGTTTTGAAGGATTTATTCTAGCCCAGTCGTAGCCAGGTCCCTGGCCATGGAAATTCATCTGAAGCACGCTTTTCCCTGGAAATGCCCTGCAGGTAGAAATACTCTATTTATGCCTGGCGCATCCCAAACAGCTGTCCTTCCCTTAAGGAGACTGGGGTGGTTGTGTTTAGGGGGGCAGTTTGCACATCTTTTTTATGGATTTAGATACTTCCCTGTTGTGAATGACAAAAACCATGCCGAGTTTGTCAGGCGTGGACAGCTGGTCCTTAGGAAAAGAGAGTTTTCAATATAATTACCTGCTGTGGTGTTGGGGGCACCTGTGACTTGCTCGCTGCCCCTCCTTGACCATTTGACTTTAACAGGAGCACCTGTTAAAGGCTTTTTTAGTGTGAAGTGTGACTGTGACCGCAGAATAGTGAGTTTGGTTTATGTTTACAGACATATGGGTGCAGACATTCTTGTTTTAATTGCTTTGCTTTTTATCAGCTCTAGGGACCTCTAGTAAACCTGGTAGATTTATTCAGTTTGACATTGAGGGGGAAAAACAGGTCTTTTTACTCTTTTCTAGGTCTGTTGTAACAGGGGACTTATGCCTTTCCTGTATTGAGACATGCTTTTCTTTTTTTAAGATGGATAATATCTTTGAGACCTATAAAACTGTTGAATGAGGACATACTGTTTCTTTGGATTACTGAGTTGTTTTTTTTTAGCTTTTGACCAGGAGTTGGCATTCTGTGATCCACTGGCTGAATCTAGCCTTCTGCCTCTTTTAGTAAAGTTTTATTGGAACACGGCTACACCCAGTCATACATATGGCAGCAGAAACCCTTTGACCTGCAGAGCATAAAATATTTACTGTTTGACTTTTTACAGAAATGTTTGCTGACACCTATTAAGGATTCCAATTTTTATTTAGGTGTGTATTTTTTGCAGGGGCGGGGGATGGCTGGGTACCTGGTAAGATTTTGCATTTGTTTATTTAGGCACATCGGTTGTTGGAAGTGCTTTCTGTCCTGTCCGTCCCACAAACTAGTCAAACAGGCTTACTGTGATTCTGTATAGTGACTGAGTTTCTGCACCGTCATTTTCCAGGTAGAGCGAGGTACAAAACATTCCAGAACTTTTGCTACTGTAAACTTGTCAGCGCTGCACGCCCAGTGCTGGTGGTATTCTGATGGTGGTCTGTGCTTTGCACCCTGTGAAGAAAAGGCTGATGCTAGTTTATGTTAAAGTACAGGAAGGGATCATTGCAACAGTCTTTGCTTCTCTCATCAGCAGCACCCTGAGACTTTTTTTCCCTCTTTCTCTCTTTTATATTTTTAATAGGAGGATAATTGCTTTTTATTGTGTTGATTTCTGCTGTACATCAGCATGAATCAGCCATAGGTAGACATATGTCCCCGCCCTCTTGAACCTCCCTCCCACCCCTCTAGATAGTCACAGAGCACCTGATTTTAGCTACACCATCAAAATGGGAGAAAATAATTGCAAATGAAATAATTGACAAAGGGTTAATCTCCGGAATATATAAGTAGCTTATGCAGTTCAACAGCAGAAAAACTAATAGCCCAGTCAAAAAATGGGCAGAAGACCTAAGCAAATAGATGGTCAATAATACATGAAAAGATGCTCAAGGTTGCTCATTATTTAGTTCAGTCGCTCAGTCCTGTCCGGCTCTCTCTGCGACCCCGTGGACTGCAGCAAGCTAGCCCTCCCTGTCCATCTCCAACTCCTGGAGCCTGCCCAGACGCTGGTCCATCGTGTCAGTGATGCCATCCAGCCATCTCAATCTCTGTCGTCCCCTTCTCCTCCCAACTTCAATCTTTCCCAGCATTGGGGTCTTTTCCAGTGAATCAGTTCTTTGTATCAGGTGGCCAAAGTATTGGAGTTTCAGCTTCAGCATCAGCCCTTCCATTGAATATTCAGGACTGACTTCCTTTAGGATTGACTGGTTGGATCTCCTTGCAGTTCAAGGCTGCTCATTATTAGAGAAATGCAAATCAAAGTTACAATGAGGTATCACCTCACACCTGTCAGAAAGCCCCTCACCAAAAAATCTACAAATAATAAATGCTGGAGAGGGTTTGGAGAAAAGGGAACCCTTTTGCACTGTTGGTGGGAATGTCAGTTGATTACAGCCATTATGGAGAACAGTGTGGAGATCCATAAGAAACTAGGAATAAAACTACCTGCCTGCAATGTGGGCAGTGCGGGAGACCTGGGTTCAATCCCTGGGTTGG
This sequence comes from Aepyceros melampus, assembly GCA_006408695.1. Classification (NCBI taxonomy): domain Eukaryota; kingdom Metazoa; phylum Chordata; class Mammalia; order Artiodactyla; family Bovidae; genus Aepyceros; species Aepyceros melampus. The sequence continues at coordinate 117,869 of SJXQ01005251.1, forward strand.
GAAGATCCCCTGGAGGAGGACACAGCAACCCTACTCCTGTACTCTTGCCTGGAGAATCCTATGGACAGAGGAGCCTGGGAGGCTGAAGCCCATAGGGTCGCAAAGAGTTGGGCATGACAGAGCACGCACATGGTGAGGGGGCATGGAAGCGGCCTTGATGTCCACCCTGAGGCCTCCTGCATGTGGGTGTTGCGGCAGGGTGTGTAGACTTACATAATTGACACAGCTGCATTAAAATTGGGGGAGCCTGTTTTGACATAAAGTGAACATGTTCCATTTTTACTGCAGCAAACTGTTTGCTTTTTCTTGGAGCATTTTGAAATAAAATGCAAAATGTGGGAAGAATAAATACACTCACTGCACTTGTTATTACTCTTATTTCACACACCCCTGAGTTTCTGACTTCCCCAGAACTGTAACAGGTTGCTGTGGAGTGGCAGAGCGGTAGACACACCTACCGTCATGTCATTTAAATCTTTGCATTTTGGTAGTTGCTTTCCTTCATGGTCCCTTTCAGATGGGGTGCAGCCTTTACTGGCCCCGCAGCGTCAGTCACATGTTGTGCTTGTGAAGTCACTCACTATTTTGTTATCAGAGACAGAAAACATGTTAGGATTTTCTCTTAAAATTCCTTGATGAAATGATTGGATAGACATGATGCTTTTGTTCAGTTCTCCTCTTGATAAAAAGTCTGTAGACAAAGCAAAGACTCCAGTGGTCTCCAAATTGGGCTTGGGGGATAGGTTGGTTTTCAAGTGCATTTGCCTTCTTGTAATACGTAGTCTTCTTTTTTTAGAATACAGTTCTCAAGTAAATTAAGTCTGCTTAAATGTGTGAAATAAGTTAATGCACTGTATATAGCAAATGCTTGATGGTTTAGCATCAGAACTCTTGAGTTCTCGGTTTTAGGACCAGTTTGAGGGTCTTTCATCTATTAATTTGTATACTTGCTTTCTTAATCTCTTTCACTGTGGGGGTAAAAGTCACCCCAGGAGGCCTTCTCTCAGCCCCATATTTAAAACTGTATCCTACTCACTGCCTGTTCCCTCTGATTGATGCTTTCCTGTAGCGCTCACTAGTGCTTTCTCTCTGTTAATCCTCAGATGAGCTCTGTTTGTACTCTCAATGCCTTGAGCAGGGTGCCCAGCACACTGTAGATGCCCAGTGATGGTTGATTTAACGAAGTCGAGGAGAATCTGTACTGTCTGTAGAATGAGGGCTAGAGGCAAGCAGGGCAGGTCGGTTGGTGACATCAGACTGGGCTTGAATTCTAGGCTCATCCACCTCGTATGTTGATATTAAATACTTTAATCATTTAAAGGAAATGATTTAAATGATGCAACTGGTCCCTCCCAAACCAGTGAGATGGGAAAAAAATGGGGAAAATAGTATTTTTTAAAAGGGGGTTAAAAATGGTGTTGGAGGGACTTCCCTGGCTGTTGAGAGGTTAAGACTTCGCCTTCCATCACAGGAGTGTTGTGGGTTCGATCTTTGGTCGGGGAGCTTAAATCTCACATGCTCGTGGCCAGAAAACCAAAACATGAAACAGAAGAAAAATTGTAACAATTTCAATAAAAACTTAAAAAGTGGTCTGCATATAAAAAAATAATATTGGTGTTCAGTTCAGTCGCTCAGTCGTGTCCAACTCTGTGACTCCATGGTTGCAGCACGCCAGGCCTCCCTGTCCATCACCAACTCCTGGAGTTCACCCAAACTCATGTGCATCAAGTCGGTGATGCCATCCAGCCATCTTATCCTCTGTCGTCCCCTTCTCCTTCTATCCCCAATCCCTCCCAGCATCAGGGTCTTTTCCAGTGAGTCAACTCTTCACATGAGGTGGCCAAAGTATTGCAGTTTCAGCCTCAGCATCAGTCCTTCCAAAGAAATCCCAGGACTAGTCTCCTTTAGGATGGACTGGTTGGATCTCCTTGCAGTCCAAGGGACTCTCAAGAGTCTTCTCCAACAC